>VXAX01005253.1:1103116-1200241 GCA_013399835.1 Leptocoma aspasia | reverse complement strand
CCAAAGCAAAGTTTCCTAATAACTCCCCTCTCCCCCGCCACCCCTCCCCAGTCACGCCGGTACCCCCCTCCCCTCCATGCATATCTCCGCATGCACTCCTAGAGAGCCTCGGCAGACAGACGAGAGAAAGCAGAGGGGCCCCGAGCACATCCACGTACCACCACGGACTCGCAGCCGAGGCTGACTCTGCCGTGGGAAAGCGGCAGTGCCTTGGTGCGACACTTTCCACGGAGCGTAGGAAATACAGCTCACATTAGCCAGAGCACGGAGAGGCAGCAAACACGCGCAGAAACACGTACAAAATAAAAGCTATTTTCCTACTCTTATTCCCACAAAGGAGGGGAACGGCTCCGTTACCCGTACGCAGGGGCAGCGCCCGGGCGCATCTTCCCGGCGCTGGCTCCGCGCAAGTTCGAGAGCCCCGGCTGGGAACGCCGCGGGATCGGGCCCGGCTCCGGCAGTGGCAGAGTGGCACACAGCGAGGGCTGAGAGCTTAAAAAGCACGGAAAGGCTCTCCTTCAGTTTTAGCTACAGAGAAGGTGACTACCGGGTAAACCTGCTGCGCAAATCGTTGGCTGAACGGTACATTTGTCATCTGCTCTGAATTTCTCGTGGTTTGGGGGTTTCTTTCCGAATTCGCTCTTTCACTCGAAACGCGAATCGATGTCCTGTTGAACACTATATCGAATGTTTTCTGTAGTGCTCAAGCGAAGTGGGAGCTTAAAATCTTGCTTTCTAAAGTTAGGGCAGGCTAAATTCAGCAAGTGAGTTAGGCGCAGCAGCAGCCTCCTGCTGCTCAGGATTGTGCTTGAGAACAGAACCTTAAGAAATCAGAGGCAAAACAGGGAAGCTGCCTAACTTAGCCATTGTAAAGGCCAGGGGAAGGGGAGGGGGCTGAGTGCTCCTCGGTTGTGCTTAGAAGCTTAAATCCAGGCTCATAATTTTGTGTGAATCTCCTGAATCACATCAGACGTTTTTCCTAAAAATCTGGGAAGTGAAAGGTGTGTTGAACAAACTGTCTGGACACCTTCAGGAGGAAGTGGGATGCTTGGCACTAACTTCTTGGTACTGCCTGAATTTAGGTAAACAACTGAACTCAGATATTCTGTATGCAAAGTGAAGATACCAATCATCAGCTTATTAGAGACTCACAGGTAATTGCTCTTCATCTTTTCTAATGATACATTTTATTTTATATTAGACACGGAGGTGGCCAGAGAGAGCAAGAAAAAGCAGCTGCGTAAGCAGTCTTGAGACCAGGACACTGCTCAGAGCAGTCATGGGGCTGTCCAAATTAAATCCAGCAGAGTGGTGAGTAGGTCTCCCACTGCTTGGAATATAATATGCTATACCCAATGAGCTCCTGGGTGCAATGAGGTAGTTCACTCACTCTCTAATTTCTTCACAAAAAGCAGGCTGATGTGACTTCTGCACCGAACTGTAAGGGAGTCTGTGGCAGAAAGAGACACTTTCTTCCTTCCTTCCTTTCATAGTTCTGCCCCCCGCTATATATCTATATCCATATCATCTATGTCTTCTATGTCTATATCTAAATCTATATCTATATAATATATGCATATGTACCTTTAGTAGAATATATATATTCTAACCCAAGGAGTATGTGGACTTCTGATACTTTCTTTTATTAGCTTTTAACTCTCTCCACACCTTATGTGAAGCACAGTGGTGTCTGTCCCTGGCCTGAGCAATCTGTTCCACAGCAGGGAGCCTAAAAATGAGGCATTGCGATAATGGGCATTGCAACACAGCTCCTTGGGGCTGGCCCGAGGCCCCTTCTGCAACACGGACCCATTGTCTGTCCAGCTCTGTGGCAGGAGAAGCTGGAGGCAGAACCAGAAGCAACAGCTCTGACTCATTTAACTACGAGTTGTAAATTTTAACATGCTGCACAGAGAGATGTGGCAGTGATTTGCTTACAGCAGTAAACCGATCGACATTAACTCTGCCCCATTGTACTTCTTCATCTCAGAGATCTTTTATCCCTCCAGGCTGGATCCGGTTCCCACCCTGCAGTGATTAAAGGGAAAGCGAAGAGGCAGCTACCTGGACCCCGTCTCCCTCGTGCGACCAGGAATGTGCAATAAATCCCCCGTGCAAAGCTCTTCTTTTCATCTGGGGAAGTGGCACAGCTGAGGGTCCCACTGCTCACGGAGCCAGACTCCTCCCGGGACCGGAGTGCCTGGAGCCGGCTCAGCCGTGCGCTGCTGCCCGGTGTGCCACGCAGTCCCCTCGGCCCACAACCAATTCTGGCGACGATGTGAACAGCACTCTCTGCATTTCTTCCAGTTTAGAAGAGAAACAAATCTCTTCCGTATGTCATAGAGCTACCAAAGCTACCCACTTAAATAGTACAGGCCTTGCCAGCGAGCTGTGAGACAAACCTTGGGGAGAGAGTTTTGTAGGAGCAATGTTTAAAATCCGAGATTGATTCTATGTCTATGGTCCATTCTCATCAAAGCTGGGGCAGACAATGGGGCAGTGGGGTCACAGTGATTGGCACCGGACAGACCTGAGGTTCAGGCACCCAGGCACAAAAAGATGCAGCCCAAACTAAATATTCATTTCAGCCTAATTGAGCAGTGCTTTTGCTGTGTTTTGTATCGGGCACACAGCAACAGGCAGGGTGGGTGTGCACGTGATGTATATTGGAGGAAGGTACCGTATAATGACAAACACCTTCAAGACCTTCTGACCACCACTGTTGCTGCCCAGTGTAAGGGTACAAAGAGAAAGAGCATTCAGGTGAGGCAGTATTTAGAGGTTTTGCTATAAATCCAGGCTCCATCTGCATGTCAGAGAGAAAGGAAGTGGCAGCATGAGGGAAAGAGGTCTGGTAGCAAAGGATGGCAAAAATATGTTAGCTGGAAGATGGCGAGTGGTGTTGGGAAGTCTCAGGAATGGAGGAAAAGAGAATTATTTCCAGAAGACAAGCTGGAAGGAAGGAGCAACTTTCTTTTGATGCAATGTTTTGTGTGCATTGGGCATTATTATGCAAATATCAGCTAACACAAATACCGAAGTAAGGATGCTTTAAAACTCAAGGGGTGATTGACTTACATTACACTGCATTTAGATGTAAGCCAATGGCTCTGTTCCCATTTACATCAGCAAGGGAGTGGAGACTCTGAGACTTGCCCTTGCATTATGGCAAGCTTGTGTGCATTAGTCTGGGGGAGCATCTGCTCCTCACACTGTACTCACTAAAAGCCATAAATGCTTTTCTAAACCTCGTAATGAGCTTTGGACTTACTGTGAAAACCGAGTCTGTGGTATACCACAAGAAGAGACAGTGGGATGTTGTAGATGTTGTCAGTCTGACCAAAGATTTTTCTTTCTGTGACATTGTCAATCTTCTCTTTTGGTAAGAGGCTACATAAATAATACACACTAAATTCTATTTACAAAACAAAATACAGGGTTGCAAAACACAATACATACGGTGTGGAACTGGAATAGACATAGAAACAGGATTCAGTGGTTTTCAAAGCAATTTAGCACTTTAAACATCAATTGCCTCGAATTAAGATTGCAGGCACCCACCTGAATATGCAGACTGTATGTTACTGAACAGAGATGTTCTCTGCTGCCTCTTATCAGGGAATCCAAAGTCGAGTACCCTGTGAGATGCCCATCAGCTGAGACCCTACAGTGCCAGAAAGCAGCATGATGTCTCCACAATAGTGATTATATCAGATACCACTGATATCAATATAAATAATAATCCAGATGTGAGCTTTCTTTAGTGATTAGCACAGCCACATTCTTATTACATACAGCTTAAGTATTAACTGCGTGTATAAAGTCTACATTCAGAAATCTTGTTCATGGGTTTCTAACTCAAATTTTTAATTTAGAGATTACTCAAAGGAAGATTGGCAGTCAAAAGATTCTTCAAGACTAGTTTCTTAAAAATTATATATGACTTTAACTACATTTCTATCAGGTGTGACACCTGAATTAGGATGAACTTAATGGCCTTAATAGCTCAGACTTCAAACGTAGATCTTCAGACAGTTCTCCCTTTAATTCAAGAAGACCTGTGCAAGCATGTTAATTTTCCCTCTAAATAATTGCAAATTTCAAGTACATACTCAAATAAATCCATCTCAAAACACCTGTAAAGCAAACAGAAAGTTCTACAGGGTGTATAATAAAATGAGAAAGCTGAGATGGACATGTAATCCTAAATTATTCTTACTCTCTAAAACATCAGGCTGAATTTCTCCAAATGTGATTTTTTCACCCTTCCTCAAAGATGGCTTTAATACTAGCCAAGTTTGAAGTTGCTAATGACATTTATTTATGGGCTATGTATGCATGAGAATTTCACTTTGCATAGTTGGAGACTGTGATCTTCTTCAAGCTTGCATAATGTTTAACATGACTGAATCCATTTTCAAAACAAAGAAACACGAAAACATTGAAAAATGCTCAGAACAAAAATGGGCATTTCCATTCCATAAGGAATTTGTTTGGAAAAAATTATAGAGTTGTTGGAATTAGAATCTAAGTTTATCTTAAGTTTGCTGGAAGGGAAAGTTATATTATATGAGACAATTAGCCATCGGTTTCAGACTGATCCAAAGCCCAATAAAATCAGTGGCGTCTTTCCATGGGCTAACTAAGAGTCTTTGGGGCTGACTCATACACTGCAGAGCTCCTCAGAAGATAATAGTTCTACATTGCTTATGTGAAAGTTAAATATAGCCCGATGTTTGTAAGTGTGTGTATGTATTACGATTAATTTAAACCCCTGGTTGAGATTGGGTTACAGTTTCCATGTAATGCATATGCATGTGTTTGTGTTTGCATGCACATGTAAAGACAGACATCTGTGGACGTGTAAGCACACACATACAGCTTGTGCCGTAGAGATGATTGAATCAAGAGTATATACATGATGGCAAATACCAGCCTTTACCTCGGCAGATATCACCGCTGCCATACGTACACTTTGACAGATCTGAACATATGCTTTCAAAACCAGCAGCATCTGTTTACATTGAACTGCAATAAAAACTGAAGGAGGCATCAGCTAGTATTAGAATTTTATCTTTTCAATGTCCAGAAACCGTTTCTGTGCCTTTGATGTAAGCTGTCAAGCACTACTGGAAAATTGCATCTCTCTGATTACTGCATTCAGAGTAGAGGAAAGGACATGACTGCCTTGCAGCATTTGTCAGCAGGGACCCTGCAGGGGCTTGCTTTTTGGGTACTGATAAGCAAAGTTAGCTCACATTCAAAGAACAGTAAAGCAATTCTTGCGTAAAGGGGGAAAAACCCAGAAGGGGCACAATTTTGGATGATCTAGTAGAAAGCTTTTCTCTGTTGCAGGTATGATTAACCCTTACTTTTACTGGCTGCTCCCTTCAGATGAAACTTCCTGCATCCTGCATGAATGTTTAGCCTGAATATAAACTCAGTGGCAGCAGCACCACTGATTATTCAAGTATGTGCACGTTCAGGCCTGTAACGATCACCTGATTACCTGTGAAGTGGTTGTATTGTGCCTGAAGATGTGGCTTCGCATTTCGAAGCTTTTAGAGGTGGTATTAGCTTATCTGTTCCTCATTATCCCCATTCCCCGTTTCTTCCATTGCCCATAGCCCCATTCCCCTTGGCTGTGTGTCACAAAACGTTTCATGGCATTTTTAAGCCTGCATCAGTTGCCTGATGAGATTTAGAGCTACGATGGTTGCACTGGCAAAAAGGGTGTGGCAAGGGAGAAGTGGTTAGAAAGTCATAGCACACTGAACTCTATAAGGTGACAATGACAGCAAGGAAACAGTGGCACTTGCCCCATCACAAAACTCTGTATTGATATGAAGAGGATTTTTTATTTTAAATTTTAATTGCAAATGAGAAGGAAGGGCTCATTAAGGCTTGTCTGTCTTCTTTTCCTCCTGTGTAAACAGAAAGGAAGCATTTGTATACTTTAGATATGATATATCTGACAAAAGACCCAGTCATCAGCTGTGTGCATCCCGAGCATGCACCAGGAAGAAAGGCTGGCAAAATAACTGCACCTTTTATAGTATTCCTGCCATGCTGCGGCAGCACCCAGACTGGAAGGACTTTCAGGAGATGTGCAGGATGTAGGACAGACAAGCTCAGCCAGAGAGGAGAGCAAACGCAGAGAAATAAGAATGGAAAAAAGCAATGCAAAAGAAAAATAGGCAGTTACCATGCAGTGGAACACAAGTGAATGTCTAGTATGTAAACAGAGCAAACACAACCTCCTCTGTGTAGGGATTGCCAAAGTACATCTGAGGGTGGGGAGGTGGACAGATAGAAACACACCCCTAAAGATGCATTTTAGAGTGAACAGAACACTGCAGGAGACATTGGGTGCATTGTATTGTGGTTGGCAGCAGCATTTATTTCATAGGGGCAAAATAAGTGCAGGAACATAAACATTTGCAAGCCATCTATTTTACTGGCAATTCATAAGGAGAACTTGCAGAGTGTTTAATGCTTCCACAGCCAGGCCCAGGGGGACTGAAGGTATTCACACATATTTTAATAAGGTGGACAGGCCAAAAAGGAAATAATCCAGTCTCTCCCGTTGCAGAGTTTTGGCTTTGTGGGAGAGCTGATGGCCATTTGAATTCTGCTTGTCCTGGGGCACAGTTAAGCTCCAGGTGCCTACATCTTGGAGATAAATTTGGCATGCTTCCTGCTGTCTAGAACCAGTTGGTGCTCCTGTGTTGGAATACACAGCTTCCTGAAGGCATAACACCACCTCCTAACAACCAGAAACTCAGCAGCTACATGACTGTCTCTCTCAAGGAAGCTCAGCTCACAGTGAGGGTGTGAAGACACTCGACCTGCACTCCATTGCTGGGTAGTGCTGAATTCCACATCAGAAGGGTCAGTTGGCTTCACTCTCTTAAAAATTTACAGCTGGAACAGAACAGAGCAGCCTAGCTCAGAGCCAGCAGGGATCCCCTTCACAAGCAGATCAAAGCCAACACTCCCACCTCCCAGGGCAGTGGCCTCTTCCCCTCTGGGGTCTGAAGCCCCGTTCTCCCATGGGAGCCATGTCCCTGTGCAGCACACAGGGCACAGCCAAGGGTTTCTCAGGAAGAACAAGGAACAGGAGAAACCTGGCTCTGCTTTAATGTTCTGGCTAGCAGTCACCCGACAGAAAATGCATAGGTAATTTCTGTGTCAGGGTCCCAAGTGTGGCAGAAGGCTTTTTAATCTTTAGAGGCGCCTGCTTTTCACTTACAGACCACATTGAGCATCTGTAAAGCATCTGCCTTTGGTGCTCTAAAACATTCCGAGAGACCAAAAGAGACCAAAATAGCTTCTCTTTGGACAACACCTTCATTCAGTGTCCAAAGACGGTAGTTGAGAGCAACTGCCTTTTCTTTTGCTAGCATATTTCCTGTGTATACCTATTGCATCTATGAAACACCTAAATTAGAGAGATGCTCAGACATGAAGAGAGTTACACTGTGTTCCTTTCACTTCTCCATTTCATTCCACCTCTCCATTCATTATCCATCAATTATGGCTGGGACTGGAGTATCTTCAAACCCATAATTCCGTTCGTGCACTTATTGTAGAATGTATAGTTGTTAGGACATTCAATAGCATGTAATTGCTTTTTACTATGTATTCATTTGCCTTTTCTTCTAGATGTGAATTTTCATAAGTGTTATACTTGGCTCCAGTCCTGCAAACAGTTGTGCCCACGAAAAACTTTACCCACACTAGGAGCTCCATGGCTCACAGCTTTTCTCTCACCCACTGAATTATATGAAGTTACTCATGCAGTTAAATTACTCATAAGCACATGTGTTTGCTGGATCAGGGCTTCTCCATGTAAAACTGATCTTTATAATTAATTTAAGACACCTATGCATTTATTTTTAGATAAAATAAGTAAATTCTTGTAAAGTGGTAATAAACTTTGGAGCTGCACTTAGTGCAATAAAATGCATCTTGGTTTATTAATTAGTATCTGTTTTTTTAATTTGACACTCTAAAACCAAAATAACTCGACATACTACTAAATAATTTTATAAAATAATGTATTTAATACTTAATTTTATACAGTAAAGCAACTTGACAGGGTTTCTTTAAATAGCATAACAAGGTAAGAACATTTTCTTAAATGCTATGTCAACAGAAGCTGCCATTTTATGTTGCCTCTTAGCCTACACACAAATACCTCAGACTTTGATCCCCAAACCTTTGCCAACTGGGCATCCTGCTAAGTGTCCTTGAATGTAGAGGGCCTTAGAAAAATGAATGGACAGGACCTTGGATATGGAGATCCACTAGGCTTAAAAGTGCTGGTTTAAAGAAATATTGTCTTTTGCTTTTCACTAAAATCTTCTGTAACTCTCTTTGGATGGAATGCTAGTTCAAGCACCTGTAAAAATCTGTGACTGACACGTAATTTGTTTTCTGGAGGGGAACAGCTTACCTTTTCAAAAGAGACCTCAGATCATTTTGTTTGAACCTCTACACCATCTTCCTTTCAGGCATGAAATTGCAAGACAAACATTTCCACACACCTCTAGCTACCAGAAGGAGCAGAACTGGAAGTATCCAAGCTGCGGAGCTTTTCCCTGCTGTGGGTCAAATCGTTTGGCATCCTCACAGAGGCAGATGGATGTTTTACAGTGAATCGAAGCCTAGCTCCAGAGGACATCTCTTGGTGATCTACCCACTAACGACCTGTGAGTTCACTCGCATCTCTCCTCTCCTGATCCCTGTCCTGATCTGTGCCCTGTCTTGCTCCTCACCACCGTCTCTTCCTCATCTTGGGCATTGAACGTGCATGTGCTGGGTGCATGTGCTGGTTTGTTTTTGTTCTCCTTGGGGAATTTTGCTGTCATAACTGGCCATGGGCCTGTCAAGTGCATGTCCCCATCTGCAGCCCAGCCTGGTGAGGCTTGCAGAGGAGAGCAGCCATGGCACTTCTCCTGCCACCCCCTCCCTGCTCACAGCTCACGGGCACTTCTCTGCCTGTCTGACCAGACTTACCGTGTCCCTGTGCTGTGTTGTGTGCCCTAGCCAAGGCTGCAGCCTTGACTTGAATGCACCTCCCGTCCCTGGCTTGTTGCCCGTTTTCTCCCCAGTTCTTCCTCTTCTCACAACCTTGCTCTTCTGCTGTCTGAATGCATCCACACGCAGATGGCATCTGCATCTGTCAGGGTGCAAGTTGTTGCTGCAGTGGCATGGCTGCTGCAGCGCCAGGCTTGGCCATCTGCCTCCTGCACCTGCCTGTCCTCAACCAGGCACTGGTCAGTTCTGCAGCATCCCTTGCTGTGCCAGATCAGACCTCTCTTAGCCATTTCAACTCTGGTAATTCCTGCTCCCACCTCAGCTCCCTTTCCTTTCCTGGTTCCTTAAAGTACACTTCTGTCCCCAAAATCGACATTCCAGGACTAGCTTGTTCTCCTTTGCTGCCAGCTCTCTTGTTTCACCAGTGTCCCACGCTCCCAAACACCTGACATGGATTTCACTGGGGTCGTTTGTGAACGAAGTGGGCCTAGGAGCCCTGCAGGAAAATCAGATGGAAACAAATGTTCACAGCTTTCTAGAAATTGGTGTCAGCTCCCTGATACAGAGAGTTTTACAGCTCTATAAATCAGGCTGAAAATGTAACCAGAAGCCCTGTTAGCTTTCTGTTTCTTTTAGCACATCCGTTTCTTGTAAAATTCCGATTAGAGGGACTGGTCTCTGTAGAAATCATTCACTCCAAACCCAACAGGGCTATAAATCAAAGCACTACAAATCACCACAATTTGCAGATTTTGGGTTTCATCATTTTATTGCTTTTGAAGAAGTTATGTAAATGCTCTTGGGGAATATTGACCCCTGCATCCTCTGTCATATCTGGGATGAGGAAGGAAATAAAAGCATTTTCTGAAAACCAGGTATCTCATTCATACAGGTACTCCTAACCTATTTCTCTAAGGGATCAGGTCAAGAGTGCTTTCTCATGTGAAGAATCTCACTAAAATTAGTGAGACTACTCTCATAACTTGGAGCTAGAAGAATAATAAATTTTTTTCTGAAAGAAGCAAAAAGACAGTAGAATTTTACAGGAGTCTCTGTGTGGAATAAAAAATAAGTGGTTCAGTGATGATTGGATGCGTAACACCATTTATGACTCTCCTGTCCCAGCCTGGGTTTGGCTGTACAAGATGATGATTATCTGCTCCAGCAGGCAAAGATTTCATCACCTCCCAGTATGAATGACAAAACTGTTCCCAACAAATGTTGCCCTCCCAGTGACAGTAAATCCAATCTGGGCTTGCAAACTCCAGATATCTCTGAGCTGAGTCACACTGGTCTGCTGCAACACATCAGACCCCACAGTGACCACAGCTGTGACTTGGACAATCTGGAGAAGGGTTCTCAGACCAGGCTCACTCATGACTCAGGTTCTGTGCAGCACTTTGTGGGGTTCCTCAAAGTGGAAATCCTGGAAGGATCTCTCACTTTTTACCGATCTACTTTCCTGAAGTCCAGGGGCTTCAGCAGGCTTGGAGCTTCTTAATACAAAAGGTTTGTCTTCACTACCCAGTTCATCTTATTAGTCAGAAGGTGCTGGGAACTTCTGCAGATCCCAAAGACCAGGAAAAAAAAACATACAAGGAAAAATATCTTTAGTCGCAGAGTGAAAGCATGAAATTATTCCTTTAGATTTAGTATTACAGCAACAATATGTGATTTATCAGGAATAAATTTAATTCCTCTGGAGTTTTAATTGTTCTGTTGGTATTTGAGAGCTGCAATAGGGACCAGATGCCCACTGAACAAGTTGCTATACAGCACAAGATGCTATATAGCAGAGAAGAAAAAAAATGGTCCTTTCCCATGAAGGCTCATAAGTCTGTGCATTGCCTTTACTGGAACAATGGCAAGGTTTGATTTTTCATTATTGTATGCAGATAACTTATACTGTAAGGAGAACATTTTCAAAGGCCCAGAGAATTGGGAGGCATTTGATTCTCTTGACACTCAGAGGGATTCTTAATAGCTATTTGCTTGTGGTACCTTTGAAAAGGACTGCTCAGGCACCTAAGTGGCATGATCACATTTTTCAAAAGTTCATTTAAATATTGGAAAATACTCATAGAAATGGGACATATATTTCAAAATCACTGGTTTTGACACACTAAACTTTTTAATTCAGCCTAGTGCTTAAACAGATCCATCATTTTTATTACACAGCCTATAAAGCCAATTAAAGTAATTAAATGGAAATTGGAGAGTATTTTAAAGGCTGGTTTAAGATTCCTCTTTCAGCACTGGAGCTTAGTGTTACAGTAGGACACCATCTGCTGTCCAAGCAGGGTCTGACTCCACTGCTTCAGCAGCCACATCCCAGCTATAAAAACAACGTGCCCTGCATTATCTTAATAAAGCTTTTGCTAACCAAATTCCCTGTCAGATTTGTGAGTCTGTGTTGTATTTTATTTAGGACACATGTTTGAATTTTTCCCCCTTATGTGGCGGAAATATATAAAATGAGGATTTCTTCACAAAAATTACGTTTGCAGTAAAAATGTGGTGCAGGTACTCAGGAAATAAAAAATAATACTTCAGATTTTGCATTTGTAAATAAGTTGTGTGGCCCTTACTGGTTACTGTACTGTAAGACTAGCAGGCACAGCCAGCTGGGTGCAAGCTGTTTATCAGTGACTGCACACTGAAGGTGCTCTTCCCATTCCTGCCCAGCTCTCAGGGGACATCTGAGGCCTTGCTGGCATAGCTGCCAATTACTCTTATTTTTAATGGAGATTTCCACAATGTGGCCACCTTACATCTGGAAACTGAGCTGAGACCATCTACTTACTTTGCACAGGTCACTGAAGTGATTGCCAGGTGGCAAAGTTTTTGGGTTACTGTCAACATGGAGAACTTCTGAGGTAACCTTACTGTGGGAAATTCCATATTCATTTACATATCTTCTGCTTGTAGTAAATGTCAGGCTTTGAAAGTGTATTCTCAGGTCCAATTATACCTGTTGACAATCTTTAAAAGTTGTTTTTTTGCTTACACAATTGTATGTCTTCATTTCTTCTCTACATTTCCTTCTAGAAAGACAGAAATTTTCTATAAAATTACTCCTGTTTTCCTTTTCTTCAGAATTTTCTGTTCATGTTGCTCCAAATGCCAACACTTCTGTAGAAGAAAAACCTTGAACTGGTGTATTGTATCATAAAGACAATGTAGCAGAGATATCAGAGCAACTGGTTGCAATTGGAGTCAGTATAGAAAAGCTATGGCCAGGAATCAGAACAAGGTATGTAGGAAAATGTTGTTGGTACCACTCAATGTAGGCTAGGGGCCTCAGCAGTGTCTGTAGGAGATCATGTTCCTTAAATTCCTCTCTTAGGCCTACATAATTGGAGCTTTGGGTTGGCTGAAGTGACACAGTTGGGAATAAAATTGCCTTTAATTCCTCAATTAAGCCAATGGGCAATTAGTGAATGATTTTCCTGCAGCTCTCTGGAGGGTCCTATATTTCTGTACTGCCTGTATGGGACATCAGTCTGATGATTCAGTTAGAGGGGGTGAATTTAGGTCTCACTGTGCAGTAAGACATAGGCACATATGAGACTTTGAGAAGTCAATATCAATATTGAAATCAATATTTTGCCTCTTTGGGAATCATCTGGACACTTTATAAAACACTCTTGTGGGACAAAAGGCTTGGCCAAATGTGCAAATCACCTCTTCTATTTTCATGTCTGTCTCCAGCAAGAGTGCCATATACAAAATGGGTCATGGAGCAGTAGTTTATCAGAACTAAGCATTGCCACTCCCAATCCCTTTAGCTGTTAGTTTGAAGTTATGGCTCATATACCACTCTTTCACTGACAACAAAAAGAGAAGTTCTGTAAATCAGATTAAGGTCAATTCTGGAGCACAAAGTTCAGTAAAATAATTGGATTCTTCTAATTTTTACTATTTGCTCAATTTCACCATTAAAATCCTTGCTCCTAGTAGAGGGCATCTTCCTGATGGATTATCCTGTTATATCTGTGTTACATTAACACACTTGGGTGCGATAGTCCAATACATAAGCTTTCTGTGTAAGTAATTTACCATCTGCCTGCCTTTCCCAGTCTGGAATTGAAGAGATGGGTTCTGGTAGATGTCCTGGGAGCCTCAAACATGTCAAGTGAGGAAGAGAAAAAGTACTTCTCTGTCTGCTAAAATAAATGATGAGCTTAAGTTTCCTAGTTTAGTGGGCTATTGGGGAAAAATGTCTAATGGTAAAGACTGAAAAAAGGCAAAACCAAATTACTAAGGGAATTAAGTAATGTCCATAACTAGAAATTCCTTAAGGACAGGGAAACTAGCATCTATCATGAATTGATTTAAATTTGATCCTGCATTTGAAAAGGGGAAAGGAGAGTGAACTAAATAAATTTTAAAGTTTCTTTTAATTTTCAGTGGTCCTGTGATGGTCCCTCTATGGTGACATTGTCCAAGATGAGTGGAAGGAGAGGAGGACACTGCAGAGGCTGCCCCTTGCTTCTACCTTTCCGTGGGCCTCTCTCTCGTGAGTCTCCTTGTGTCTGCATCCATGAGAGCTCCAGAGGGAGCATCAAGCTGGGGCTTGTCATCATGGGAAAGCTTCACCAGCTATTCCTGCAGCATGGCTCCAGTGTCACTGTTGCACTGCTGCCTGGGGAGAGGCTTGCTCTGCCATAAGAGTCAGTTTCTTTTGGCTTTAAACACACTCAGATTCCAAAGTGACATCGGAGTGCAGTGTTGTTCTGAACAGAGCCAGGGGTTTGCATGGGCCCAACAACTGCTGTGGGATTTGGCTCTTGTCACATCTTGTGGCTGCTGGCCTTTTGCAGCTCTTTGCCATTTCACTCTTGGGTCCATGGCAGCTTTCAGCACAGGGCCCTGCTTTCGCCCCTCAGTTCTCACAGCATAAGATAACACAGTCAGTCCTGGAAAAAAAGAACCTTCCACAGTACTGTGAAGTGATACAGCAATAAATGACATCAGATAAGTGTGTGGCTCTGAGTTCCTTCCTCAGTCCCCTTGTGCATGGTGTCCTCCCTCTGCACACCCAGGCCATCACAGGGCTATCCCAGTGCCAAAAGCCCCTCAGACACCTCCCAGCCCCCCTCTCCATCTCCAGGGGAGCACAGGGAGTGTTCCCACCCTCTGGGATTCATGCAGGATGATTGTCATTGAGGCCTACCTAACACATTTTCACCTTGCCCCACTCTCTGATTCCTCTTGCCTCCATCCTCACAGATTCCCTCCTGTGTTCCCCAGCCTGCAGATTATTTTGAAGACTTAACTGGAACTTCTGCAGTACACTCGTTTCATATCAACCCTCTATGCAGGGAGGAATTTTGTCCAAGTCAAGTGATGAATTCTAATGAATTCTAGTGTTATACAGCAAATGATATCACTGCCATCAGTGTTAGCAACAGCCCAGTTATCTTTCTTGATGGTAAATCTCACAGATGAGGAAAATGAATAACACAAAAAGCAGGAGTGGTCATGGAGTTTGAGCTCAAAAGGATGATTTTTCCTCAGTCCTCAGCAGGCATGTTTGACCACACAGTGCCTGAGCACACGGCGAGGGCCCCCCACCTGGACTTGTCACCATCAACAAGCACATGCAAAGCTCAGAACCCACAGCCTCATTCTCCACAGCATCCAGTAGAGGTTATGTGAAATATTAAAATATGTAATTTTAAATGCATGCTTTTTATTGCTTTATAACTAAGAAACCAGATCTTTTCCCACTGACTTTCTCTGCAGCTTTTCCCTGTTCTCATATCCCATGTGGCTCTTAAGAGCGCAAAGGCACCAGTATTAAAGTTTATAAGATATTTATATAAATCAGATGGTTGGTGAGTATTAAATCTGATTTTTCTCAATAACCCGAGGGGGAATATTAAAATATTAAGATTGTTTGAATTTTTAAAACACAATTGAGCTTTTGAATAGTTTAGTCCAAAGCCTCAACTCTTGTACTCAAATGTAAACTGGCTGAGGACAGAGCCCTTGAAGTTTTAATCTTGTTATTCACATCCAGTGAGACAAAAGGCGGGCTTAGTGGAAAGCCTATTCTCAAAAATCACAAACAGGCTAATAGGCAAAAAATGAATTTTAACTTCTGTTTTCATCATATGATTTTCATCTTGAGAAGGGCACATATTTAATTATAAATAACTGATGTCATACAAAAATTACCATCAAAATTGCCTCATGGCATTGCTGGCTTAGGAACCATCTTTACTTTTGTATTCAACAACTTCAATATAATTATGAGATTTTTCCTATTTCAACAAACCTTCTTCTCAGGCTCTTTATATAGCACTTTTCATGATTTCCTCCTGATTCGATTTTGTCTTTATCTGATTGTGTTGTGAACCAACGTTTAGCATTGAGGATCAGTACAGCCAAAGCCTCCTGGTTCTTTTTTTAATACAAAATAGCAGTTGTTTTTGGGAGGATACGTTATTGCTTCTGACTTGTGCAAGGATGTGCAGAAGACAGCTGGATGACAGGGAGCTGTGTAGGCAAAAGGAATGTTTGCTCTTTGCTTTAGGCTCTGATTAGGTCAATTCTTGTGACAGAGTTATTCCTGCAAACCCACAATTACTGCTAGGCTGAGTTTTCTGGAAAAAGAGATTTCTTTGCATGCTGTCTGACCATCCCATTGCAGGAGTGATGGGTGTTGGTATATGTAGGTAAGCAAGGCAAGTTGCGAAAAGAATCTACTTAGATTCTATACTACTATACTTAGTTTTTTCCATGGATGAGAAATCAACCTCTGGCCCATATGTTTGTGCAGAGAAACAGATATACTGCTGTGGGAAATGAATAGTGGGATCAGAAGAAGCAGGAAACCATATACTGAGAAAGGTGACATTTTTGGTACAGTTGTATTTCTTAATCTTTGTGCTTCAGCCTTCATTTCATACTTCATTTTACAAAATGAAAACCAAACATGGTAAGGATGAAAAAGAGTTGAGTTCTTTGCGTTTTTGAGCTGCTACTTAAAATAGTTCTTGTTACAGCTTTTAAGAACTATATTTTAGGAATGTAGAGAACCAAAACAAGTAAACAAATACACTTTCAATCAAATAATTGCATTATTATTCCTAATATTTACAATATCTTGACTTCAAGTTTTATGCTAGCACCGTTGTAGGATTTGGGTGGTAAAGAGTAATTCTTAGTCAAATGGCTGAACAACTCACAAGAAGTGATTTGTCTTCCTAGATAACAGATTTTTAAAAGTAATCTCATAACACATGAAATAAGGCTTAAATGCCATTATGACAAAAGACATTTAAGCTACTGATAGTCATCCTGTATATATTTGCACTCCCCATGTTTACATGACAGACAGATCTAGACGTGCTTCAATAACCTTTTCAGCATATTTTTGAATACTGTTAATGCTATGAAAAATGTTGTATATGTAAATAAAAAATCTCCTGTAAGTGAAAAGGGTATGCCCATCATCATTATTGTTGGCCGTAGCCAAAACCCCCATCTTGTTAAAGTAGATAAGTGATTTTTTAAATTAGAGGTGAAAGAGACCTAATAAATTTTCTTGTTCATCATGACAAACTGGGTATATGCTGCCATTATATTTTCTAGAAGAAAATGTTAATTCACTAGTTCATAACAGGTACTCTTTTTCAGCTTGAAATGATGTTATTTTCTCTAATGCTTTTCCTTTTTTTAGTAACACTGTTGAGATCACCGTCTGATTTGATCACCTGGAAGGTGTTCTTAAGACACATTCTTAATAATTCCCCTAGTTGTAATTATAGGTCTACCTAGATTACTTTTTTAAACAGGATTTGGGTCTTCATGGTGATGAATAAGGAAGATCTTGTACAGAAGTTGTTTGGCTCCCAGAGGTTTGGATTTAAGAGCAGGTATGGCTACAAGCCCTCAGCATGACTCTGAAGAGCTCATTGAATTTACCTGTTCTCTAGTTGGTTATGTGGAGTCTCTAATTCTCTACTGTGTAAAACCTGTTAAAATCTGCTTCTTCATCCCCAAGAGGATGACTGCTACAAAATAATTCTATCTGAGCACAAAAAGGCTCCTTTCCTACCCAAAGAAAGCAGGAGAGTTTGCTGATTCACAATATGGATCTCTACAGGGCTAAAACAGGAAATGAAGTGATGGGAATTACATGAATCATGTAGGTTGAATTTAATATTTTGTTTCTAAAAACCTAGGAAAAAATTATGAAACAATGGTGTGTCTTATGCTCACAAAGATTTATAATTCTCTTTCCTCAGAAGAGGAAATCCTATCAGCACAATCTTTACATTTGTAAAGAGACACATGTGAACACCTCCTGTGATCCTTTCTGATCTGTGCAGGACTTTGAGCTGGTCCTGATGAGTGATGATTCGTTCACCATCTCTTTGACAAAGAGATTCTAATTTCAGCTGAAATTCACAGAGTCATGGAATGGTTTGAGTTGGAAGAGACCTTCAAGGTCGTCTAGATCATCAAGTTCCAACCCCCCTGCCATGAGCAGGGACACCATCCGCTCAGTCAGGTTGCTCAGGACCTCATCCAACCTGGCCTTGAACACTTCCTGGGATGAGGCTTCCACGACATCTCTGGGCAACCTGTTCCACTGCCTCACCATCCCTGAAGTGAAGAATTTCCTGCCTGTGTGTGATAAAGAACATTAGTGGATTAAGATGTCAATGGCACACCATGTAATGACTTCTTCACAAACCTTATTCCTATACCACTAAACATCAATTCAGCTGAATTGTTGTGTATCATCAAACATTTACTTATTGCCAGCTTTCCAAGACAGACAAAGGCTGTTATAATGGGCACTACTACAGACACGGACTATGTGGACATGAAAAAATATGGGGATAATTAAGCTATATTGGTGTTTTATCAATTTTTGCTGGTGCTACAAGAATCTGCAGAAACTATTTTGGAAAAAGAAAGACTGAATAATTTTAGGCTTTTCTGAAATTTACGGTGTGTTAATTTTCATTTATGTCAATGTGGCTCTTGGCTTCTCTTGATTATTACATATTCAAGATTGTCATCACTGTCAGAGTAAACAAGTGACCCAATTCAGCTTGATCTTCACCTTTCACCCACGTAAAATTTCAAAAGGAGACTCATTGTTTTTGCATGTGTCGTAACCCTGTAATTATGAAGAAATTCAGTAGCAAATTACTTCCAAGACTTTTCCCCTCCATTCTCAGCAGTTGAAAGCATTCCTTCAAGAGACATTAAATAGTCTCAATTTCCCTGTTCTTCTGAGCATACCATACTAATGAAAATATACGCTAAAGATTTTTTCTGAGAGAGAAAAACTGTTGAAGTCAGTGGAAGTAAATAGTTGCACATTAACAGTTACGATTTAACATGCATTCTTTTTATTTCTCAACACCTTGTTAATGTTGGAAAGGTACACACTGGGGAACATCTCATAACTTGGAAGAAGATCCTGCATGCACAAGAAGTATCTAGCCATCTATTACAGTAGTTTTTCTGAGTTCTTAGAGCCAATTTGTCATATATTGTAGTTGCTGTCATAGTGTGGGGAAATAGTGGGGAAAAAAATAGTTGACCAAATTACAGAACATGTCAACATATGTCCTGTGAAATAAGTAGTGTGATAAAATGCTAGGAACTTGATGTCTCTACCATATTCTATCAACCACCAAAAGAAACTAGCCTAAACTTAAATTTATAGGTTAGGAAATACTGTCACTGGTTGTACTGTCCCAGTACCAGGTATTGTGACATGGGGGTTCTGACAATATGTGTAGAAAAGGCTGTTGTCCAGCCTCTCAAACCACAACAGCTAAAACACATAGTAGGCTCTGTGATATTTGTTGTCTCGCTGAGCCTCAAGTAGCTGACTTGTGAATGCATAATTAGTATGACATTTTGGAAGGCTGCTTTTATTTGCAATATGTTTTCCTATGCTTGCCAGTTCTGAAGATGAAAGACAACCTGACAGTATTTTAAATAATGAGCTCTTTGATCAGAAAATATATGAAACAACCTTTTTCCCCTGACACATTTTTGCTGAATTTGTCTGAATACTATAAATCGTGTATCTAAGGAACAGGCTTCAAGCAATTCCTTTGAGTTCCTGCTCTGTTAATAAAACCTACTTTTATTGACAGGGTAGAAGCAAGTTCGCCAAACGCTGGAAAGCTAGGATGACAGCTGATGTTCTTCTTTTCATAAATCTATGATTTCAAGTCATTTTGCAGTGGGGCAGTCAGAATAATCTGGAGTCTGACATTGTTCATGCATTGGTTAGGCCTAGAAATACTGGTCTAGAGACTTTGTATTAGGGTTCTCTGACTTAACTGGTTTGAAGCCGAAGAAGCAACATTAGAGGAGATGAATGACATAAACAAGGTGTGTCGCACCTTATTGAATAGAATGTCCATTGTGTTTTGTTAAAAGCTAAAATTACTCTATTACACTACACTGGAAGACTTTACCTATCTGCAGTTTTTAAGAGCACTAGGCTTTGTCTCAGCTGACATGGATGAATTTTAAGATTTTTGCTCTACTGCTGCCAAAAAGGGACTGTTTTAGAGCAAGCTATATTTCAATTACTTTCTGATGAGGTATAATAATGGGATTATGGAATACAGGTAATTCAGATTCATGCTGATTTCATGTGTCCTAGCCTATTAAAAACAGCCTAATTAAACTCCATACAAAAACAATACCAGCAAAATTTCTTGGGTTGATCTCTGTTCTCATACCTTTCATTTCTTTGCAATTAATTATATTGTCTTCACATACTGGCAGGAAAAAGAATGTAATTTCAAGAATTCCAGCTGATCCAGTGGTATTCTCCAGCTTCCCAAAAGTGCCAATGGGTTCTCATTGTACCACTGGCAGCACAGAGGCACTCTGTCAGAAGTGCTGTTTTGCAAAATTTTGAGGAACAAGAGGGTGGGAGGAATCTTCCCTTCCTGAGAAATATTCTGCATAATGCTGATGAATGAAAAAGAAGAAATAACTGGGAAATGGGCAAAAGATCCAGCTCCAGGCTTTGAGTGATATCTATAATTTTCTTGCTCTGTAGATGTTTCTTGCTTTGTGCTGCCTGGCTTTGGCTCCTGACCCTCAGCACACCCCTGATTCAGTGACCATGGCACTGCTTACAGTGGTGTACGTGCCCTGTCTGCGTCCATAATGCCACATGGACCTCACTACACTGAAATGCAGTGATGTTCAATCCCTGCATGGCCTGGGGCTCCAGTATTTGCTCCCAGACTGCTGCAGGGAGCACTACTGATCTGGGATATTCCCACATAAGTGCTTTATTAGCAAAACAGACAGCAGGAAACCTCCACCCAGTCATTGACTAGCCTGGGAACAGGACAATCAATAGGCTAAGCCAAAAACCATGAACTCTGGAATAATGTAAGGTTTTAATTTTTTCTTTCAGGATTATACAGACTGTTCAGTTGAAGATTGAACTTGAAAGTCTATGATTTTGAGTAGGTTGTAGTGCAAGCATAGATTTAATAAGGATGGCTAAGAGGCTTTAAAATTACTTAGATGTAAGGAATGCTTGTAGACTTGACTAGATGTAAGGTTTGTGTTTCCTCAACCTCTCCACATTCCCCACCCACATGAAGATCACCTCTGTTCTTGTAATGGGACTCAGTCATCCCCAGAGATTAGGTCTAGGCTGTGTAGTTTTTTTGGCTGTGATTTCCTTGGTGTCTCTACAAAATTCAGAGCCTTAGTTGTTTGCTCTTCCATGTCAGGTGTCTTCACTTTTCCCCATTCATTTGGTTTTGCTGAGCTCAGATGCATAAAATTCAAATCAGTCATGTGTAGCATTTTAGTATTATAAAGTTACCTAATTAATTTAAGAGAGATGCTAGAATCCAAAAATGCATATTTTGGCAAGGGTTAAACCTTAATCTCAAGAGCTACATGCCAATTCAAAGTGCATTTGTGTGCAGATTTATCTGAGAGTGGCTTGGCACTAAAGGATTTTCCATTGGCGCTAAAAGAGCCACTGCATGCCAAGAAAGAAAATATCAAACAGAAATGTGCCAGTATTTCCTGCCAGTCTCACATTTTTGAAACTTTTTCCATCCTCCATGCCATTGATTTTTGATATGCTCCCAGGCTTCCTAGGGAAAGGCTTTTGAGTTTCACCCCAGGATGCTGAAAGTCTTCTAATTTGAATACTAAAAATGTTAAATTAAAAAGGACACCTCCTCCTTCTGACATCCCCAGGAAAAATCCCAGAATCTTTTCCTGTGAAATGTTGGAAGACTTCAAGTAGTTTTTCAACCATCCAAAATACACAACAAATAGAATGTGACATTTTTTTCTAACTTTTGCACAAACAAGTTGGTAAAGCCTCTCTGCCGCTTTTTGGGATCTCTCAACCATACACTTCTGATTGTATTTCATTACTGATTCCTGTGTCTCAGTTTCCCACAATTGGCATTTTTTTTTTTTTTTTGTTACTCATTCCTACTCTTGAAGCTTTCTCCCTGCTCCTGCATGTTAAGATGTTAAGTTCCACCTTTGAACCTTTGTCCTTTGAAGACTTTTCCACAAGTTGCCCTTACACCATTGACCACTCAGTCCTGGGGCTGGACTGCATTTCTTTGTGTCCATGTTGCACTCTCAGACCAAGAGTTCTCCAGTTCTGGAAGAAGATGTCATTGATCAACCACCCAATCACTAGACTTGTTGCAGGACACCCTTCAGTCACAATGGGATCATGTTTAACAATATGTCCTGTACCAAAACAGCAGCAATAAGAATATCCAGCCTTTACTTGCCCAATTCATTGAATGAAAGGAGGAAATGCCATAACACATGATTTAACATATTTTATAAAGCATAGACTATTTTGTTTCTGTTTCTAGTTTGTTTGCTAGCCATAATAACATTTTTTCATTATTGTTTATAATACTGCATACAAAACTCCTATATTTCTTAGTAACCTACTTGGCTTGCCTAACTGCAGTGTTCAAACATACGTCAGGTAGATTTTCTAGATCCTGGACATGGTACAACATGGAAAAATGCAGTGAAAATCAAAAATACGTTTGCCTTATTAATAAGGAACTTTAAAAGGCATATTGGTTGAATTTGATGCTAGTATGAAGTGGTTTTGCCTCTCAAAAATCATTTGATTCATTACAATTTTTTAAGTGCTCTGGTAAACAGTAGAGCCTAAAGATGGCATGAGTTTCCTAAAATTGTTGTGTGATGGAGGCAGAAGTAATAACTGCTGTCATCATCCCTGAAGGCCCTTCTCACCTGACATTCCTACTGCTGCAGGAAAAAAAAATCAGAAATAATCCTCATATGATGCAGAAAATTATTGTTATTTAGGAGCAACTTACACATAAATAGAGAGAGCTCCAGCTCCTGAGATGCTGGAGCTGGGCAGTAGGAAATGCAAGCTTGGGAACCTCAACGAAGCACAGGGTTGAATGGAGGCTCTGTGTGTGCACACTTATCTGCACAACCATATGTACACATTTGAATATACTAAGAGAAAGAGAGAGACAGGAAGGGTGTTGTGCAGTAGAAGCTGAAAAGAATTTTTAAAATTTAAAAACCCGACCGAAACAAATGAAATTATATGCATAAGTCTATGTTGATACTAGGAAAATAGTATATGCACAAACAATACAAATCAGATTGAGGGTTCGCTTTATGTATACGCTTTATAAATTAAAGACAGCATTCTGCTCCTGGGTCTGAACTGTAGATCTTGATTGCACATTCTTTTCTGGAGTGAACTCTCACCACACAAGGCCAGGGGGCTGCACAGAGGGGTGGTGGCAGGGACATGCCCTGCTACATCTGGATGAAAAATGCTGCCTGAAATCCAGGGTACTGCAGAGTTCTCAGGTCCCAGGGTGGGGCTGAGCATGGTCTGTGTGTTCCTGGTGCTGAAGGTGTTGCTCACGTCAGGCCTTGTCCCTCAGAGGGTGCATGGCCAGATGCCATGGCTTGGGGCTGTTTGGGAATGCCAAAGTGCATCACTGGGACTCCTAAAGGGCCACAGTCATTGGCCTCTTTCAGCAGCCACCTACTGCTGGAATACTTGAAGGCTCTGTGATCAGCAAAGTCTGTGAAAATAAGGCAATAAATGAAATGAAATGAAATGAAATGAAATAAAATAAAATAAAATAAAATAAAATAAAATAAAATAAAATAAAATAAAATAAAAATGAAATGAAATGAAATGAAATGAAATGAAATAAAATAAAATAAAATAAAATAAAATAAAATAAAATAAAATAAAATAAAATAAAATAAAATGAAGTAAAATAAAATATACCCCAGACTACTATTTTTACAAGCTTCTGCAGTGAGAAATGTGTAAAGTCTTTCTACTAGAACAGTCATATCTTTTTAATCTGTGCCCCTGGAAGAGGGCAAATTGAAAGACTGAATGACTCCTTTTACCCTTGTGTTCCTTGTTGACTTTTATTTAAAATTTCACCCCAAATATTATCCAAGTACAAATCAGTGCTGGTGAATTATTTTTTTTCTTAACTGTCCCTGCTGGGGACCTCCATCATTAGAAATCATCATCATAAAGCTACTTTGGTTCAAATCCTTACTGTAAAAAGTCAAAGCAATGTTTTATATATAGTGATTCCTTAGCCTTGGCCACAACTGGAGCAAAGAGCCTCAATGAAAGGCCAGGTCTCAGTGATGAATTGAATTTTTTTTAAAGCTATGTAATATGGAATAGCAGCATGGAAAGAAAAACCATAAAAAAAACCCCAAAAACCTGCATTCACTCACGGAAGGAACTGTGCAGCAAAACCCTTGACACAGACACAGGGTGGTGTCACTGCATCTTGCCCGTGTGAGGAAGCTCTGGAGCTGTGCTGTCAGGGCTTTCTTCTCCTGTGATGTGCTGTGTTTTCGCTATGGGTTTTAGAACACAGGTGAGCAAAAAGACAAAAGCTAGTCTGAGCTCCACCAGCTCAGGGTTTATAGCAACTTACCCACACTGAAACTTAATGCTGCTGAATGTGTCCATGAGAAAGCCCTTAGGCAGGTTTCTTTCCTAAAGGTAGATCAGAGGAGAAAATCTGTGAGGAAACAGGCAGCTTAATCCAAATATAAGCAATGTGGTCTCTCTTTTCCAATGGGTACAACAAACTGATCAGGCATAGATTAAGCTTCTCCTCAACAGGAGACTATGGTAAAGCAAAGAAGAAATGTGTTTTCTTAGAAAAAGTGATATTTGATATAAAAAATTGCAGGAAAACAATTATGCTGGTTTATATTCTGTTGGAATAATTCACTTGTTGCTACCCAGCTTGTTAGCATAATTGGGCACACTGTAAGTTATGGTAGGTCTCTGTTGCCAGCCTGTGTTCTGTAATATATTAGTTTCAAGTTGCTGCCACAACTTATTAAAACTAGAGATCTTCTTAATTTTAATGGAGAAAACGTATCCATGCTTATGAACTGTAAAAGTTTTGAAGCCTTTATTCAAAATGGACTGAGATAAAAAGAAGTCATGATGCAAGAGATGGAAAGCAAAACCCTGTCTTGCCTCATTAATGGACATGGTTGCTATACGAGTGACAATATTTTGGTCCCAGACAGCATTTTTGTTCCAGAAATAGTGAAGTCAGGCTTTCAGGCTCAAACAGCCTCAAACAGTCATTAACCACACTGCTCTTGGGTATAAAAGATTTTCACATCAGAAGAGTTTCTGTGATTCAAACAAGTATAGATAGCCCCTGCTATGGTTTTGAATGTTTATATAATAATCAGGTGGGTTAATGCTCTATTTCCAGTCAAATGTTGAGGGGCAATCTCTGTCTGGGCACTAGATTATATGTTAGGATGGACCTATGAATAGCATCACAGAAAGGCATTTTGTTCATGCAGGTGCTCAGGAAAGATATAGTGCATGGCTGGAGCTGAGGAACGTGTCTCCAACGGCGCCTTTGAACACGGGACCCCTGGCAGCCCTGCTGGCCCCAGCCTTCTAAATCCATCATCCTGTATCAATTACTGCTCATTAGCAGATTCTGGACTGCTCTGTTCCAAGGGGGAGACAGTGCACTGTGTGGATAGATCCCTAACCACGGGACCTCAGGGAGAAACCAGCGGGGTGAGTTCCATGCTCAGCATGTGAGAATTCACAGCTCTGATTATAGACTCAGTCTATAAGAGAGACTGCTCTGGTTAAATGCAGCTTTTCTCTTGGGCCTTGTAAATCTGGAAGTGCTGTTTCTGTTAAGAAATACTGAAGTCAGACACCTTCTCATCAGGACTGACTTGCTGGGAAAATTGAAGCTTGAGCTAGAAGGAAAGATCTTTTGTCAAAACCTGGAAGAAAATGAGAGGGAAGCTGGCAGAACAGAGCTGGTACCTGGCAAAAAAAAGCTATTAAGAGTCTGGGCCATGGGCAGCTGTTCTCTGCTAACACTTTTGAGATATGTCCATGCTATGGAATTCAAAGGGGTAATTTTAAAAGGTTCCTTAACAGTTTCTATTTAAATATAAGCTAAGGCACTTTGTTTGCCCTTCTTCTCATTAGGTTACCATGATGATTTGAGTGATGATTTGGGGTGTTGGTATTAATTGCTGCTGTGCACTCTCACCTTTCTGTCCATGGTGAGTTAGTTTGCTAATCAAACCAGGAGGGAAAAAAAGGCTCATTTCAGCCACTGCTCACTTACATGAGCATGTCAGGAAGCAGGAGCCCCTGTCTGCTGCTGGTTTTTCCTGCAGTAGCCTTTTGGAGAGCTATGGGAACTCCTGGGCCATGGAAGCACTTCTCAGCACAAAGCTCTGCAATAGGGCATCAAAGGGACTTATCAGTATCACAGAAGAAGGAAAAATCCATTCACAAATACACTTCAACACGAAGTCTAGCAACCATGGAACTAATTTATTCCACTAGATTTCCCTACAATGCCCACAGGTACCTTTATGCTTGATTCCTTTGACAGTTACAGTGGTGGTAAGAAACAGCTGGGAAGATGGCAATACATCAATCTAACCAGAATTTTTTTTTTTTTGGGTTTTGCCCCAGAATTTTCATGAGGAAGCAGGGAAAGATTCGGGTCTCTACTAATTTGCTTGTATATGCAATTTTATGGGTGCAGCTGCTAAAGTGAGATACTTCACAAGTCTGAAACCTCAGACGACTTGAGATCAGACATTTCATTTGGAATCAAGCAGCTATGGAGGCAGAAATCCATATTCAAAGGCTTTAAAGCACTTTCCCTATGTTGTAGCTAATGAACAGGAGAGCAAGCAGAGTGAAAATCAATCAGAGACCATGCCTATGTTAAACCAGGAGCTGATAGGAAACCATGTAAATTTTCCCTCATATTTCCATAGCTAAAACATAACTTTATCTGAAAAGTTGTGCATTAAATTACACCACCTTGTGTGGTCATATGGATTATTATTATTATTATTATTATTATTATTAGTGTGTCCGTTATGTTGTGGGGTTGCTTCTGTTTAGGTGTATTTGTTTACAGAGTGTATAAGAAATTTGTCCCAGAATTAGGGTCCCACTGTCCAAGGCAAACTTAGAGGCATTGATACCTAAAAGCAAAGCAGCATAAGTCAAAACAAAAAGAAGAAATCTAAACATCTTTAGTTGAATGGGAAATACGTGGAACAACAGGGGCTTGAACTCTTAGGAAGAAGAAAAAAGAAATCTGATTGATCTTGAAGAAAAAAGAAAGAAACTATCTGGCATTTCTTTCACATTACACACAAAAATAAGTCACAAAATTTGAAACAACTTCAAAATATGTGAAATTTTATTATGGAAAAGACAGTACCTACTTAGATGTTTCAGGAACTTTGTGTTTGGTCTTCTCTTCAGTAAAACATTGTTAGCTTTGCCCTGTAGAAAATTTGGAACCCGGTCTGTCTCTGCATAATGATCTGTTATAGAGGGTTGCAGAATGCCAGAGTGCTTCTATTTTAGTACTTAATGTAAAGACTTCTCTTCCCAGCTAGAAAAGACCTTGGATTTTCTAAGGAATGTCTCAGATGATTTGAGAACTAGTGGGTGTGTTAGTAATCACTTGAGTTTTTACAAGTGGAACAATTCTTTTAGCCAAACTGGATGAGGGATGAAGGGGAGGTGAAAAACCTTCTTAATCCCCTCACACTTTTCCCACCAAGGAAAGAGAGGGAAAATCTAATTTCCTAATCTCCCCCACCCCAGCCCGTGGAATAAAGATAAACAGGAACAGAAAGATCAAAAGTCTCTGAAAAAGTATTACACAGTGATGATGGAAGCTTTTAGATATCTGGTTCTTTGAGTCACACCAGAAAGACATGAGCAGCCAGGTAAGTGACCACTGGATTTCAGGTACCCTCGTAAATCATAGCTCTTTTTTTTATTCTTCATCTCACAGTATGGGACAAAACCCCCTTGGCATTTCCATTCTGGCTTTGCCTTCCACATGTTCTGCCTTACCCACCAAGAAGTTTTACTATGAAACAGTCTCATAAGGAGTTGTCATGAGAGATCTGTGCAGGAGCAATTGTCACTAACAGCAGCAATGTTGAAGACCCAAGGCAGCCTTTCTGTAGCAAACAAGAGATTTTCAAAAAATCTACATTTGAAAATGTTGTGCTGTGTCTGGAAATATTGAGATATGGCTGGCAATGCCCAGCCCCACCTTGTTGAAAATCTAGACACTGCTGTTAATATGCTTTTAAGATTAGAAGTCCAAGAAGAGCACACACAAGATTAGGCAACAATGAAATATAGATCTAATTTTTACTTTTCAGATACTAAAAGTAATTGTAAAAATGTTACTTCACAAGGAAAGAATGATCATTAATCACTTTGGCATTATCCAGACAGTAATTATACCCTAGCTATGCAAGGTAATTATAATTACACCAGGGGAAAGGTCTCTGTCAAAGCCATAATAACTGGCTCTCTGTTACACAGCTGCCCATCTCCATAAAACACAGTAGAAAGTACAAACACTGTTGTCCAGTTGACTTCTCTCTGTGGGGAAAGGGGAACAGCAAGAGGCAAGTCCTCACTGAGAAGGGGACAGAAAAACCCCCATGTGACCTCTGCCTGGAGCAAAGCAGTCACTTTGATGCCCAAACTGCTGAGTTTTAGAACATAATAGGAAACAACAAATTTTGGGGCTGCAGTCATGACTCAGGAGCACTTATCTTGCTCAGAGGTTTTTAAGCTTTTTCTCAGTCGGAGCACATTTAACGCACATTTTTAAGGAAGGAAAGCTGAAACTGAAGAACACATTTTTAGGACAAAAGGTGGTTACATGTCAAATCCCCAGGCCCTCAGAGAACAGGGGGCCCTGCTTCTGTGTTTTAAAATACTTTCCTAGTGTGGCTCTGGTGCGATGTGTCCTCTGTGAGATCTTCCAGGAAGCCTGGCTGCAGCATCCCTGTGACACTGCAGGGATTATTGGCACACTCCTGTGTACCACAAATATCTCTCTGCAAGGTGGCTCATCAGTTTTCTGGTTGCCTAAAAGCTGAGATTCTTTTCTGAACTTACAAGGACAGGGGTGTGCTACCTTACACTCATTAAAGAGGGCATCACTGGTTAAAGGTAAATAAATACATTGTATCTTAGGAAAAACGCGGTTCTTAGCAGCTTCTCTGGAGTTGACTTACTTCTCCCACCCTGGGAGCCCTGCTGTGCCTCTTCTCAGCTGAAGTCTGTTTTGGGGTGTGCCCTAAAACTATATAATAAAAACATGTATTTTAAATAAATAAAGCAGGCAAATTCCCTGTGAACAATCATAACAGTGGATGATTTTAGGCTTGCATTAGCAATGGGAGCTACCAGCAGAATACAGCAACTGTTAAACTGTTCAAGCTTCATTATTTGCTGACCTGCATACATTTCTTTCTGGGCAATTAAAATTCTGCTGTAGAAATGCTTTCAAGTACCCCACTTCACTGTGATTTTTATTTGAATGGTCATGTTTGCAAAATACAAATGAAACCAGAAATATATATAGCGTATATAATAAATAGCCTTTGTAAACCATTCAGAAAAGGTACTATACAACATAAATGTTAGGCATTTTTAGTTGACAAATATCAAATCCACAGCTGAATGAATCTTCCAGAGAAGTTATAATCATTTGAATTTGTGATGCCATGCTGGCTTAGCTTGTTCTGTTGCATTTTGTTTTTTGTTTTCCACTTATCTTAAGAGTTTTAATTTACAGCAATACTGGCAGAAGTAAAGAAAAACTTAAAAATTCCTATATGAATGGATGTTTCCAACAAGATCTGCAGCAGACACATTTCTATGGCCATGATGAAATTTCTCTGCAGTCTCTGCTCCTGTGTATGGGTGTTGAGACATCTGATTCAGGAGGGGTAATTTTGCCAAATTACTTGAGCACTGTTTCTAAAGCTGATGCTATTGGGTATTTTTTCTAAGTTCATAAAAACTGAAGAAATTACAGCAGATTTGCATTGCAGTTTCTCTTAACTAAGTGGTTAACTCACGGTTCTATTATTCACCAAGATAAACCTAAAAATGCATTTGTTGACATTACAGAAATCCAAAGACCACCTAAAAACCTCTAAACATATTCATCTTTAAATCACAGATTAATCTACTTTTTCTTTACCTAAGAATGTTTGAGATTTTGAGGCTGATAGCATAACCTAAGTTACCGCGGGGAATGACGAGCTGGGGGTACAAATTAAGCTAACAATAGTTTGGAGACAAACCACAACTTAAGGTATATTTGCACCAAGGGTTCTGCATAAAGCAGCCGCTGAGCTTGGGAAACATCTATTTGTCCCCGAGGAAGAACATCTCCCAGGGTTTCCCAGAGGCCATGTGGCTCCGTGAGCCCTTGAAGATGGGGGTGGAGAGCTGGGGACAGAGCAGTGACCACCTTTCTGTCCCGTGTGATTTGAACCTGGTCAGTGTCTTGAGCGTTTCTCAGTTCTCCATAACAACAGTAACAGCAATGACAGAGATTGCCCCTTTAGCAATTTCTGGAGAAGGAAAGACATTTCCCTCTTTTGCTTCTGCACAGTGATAATCCTTTTTCATTTCTAATATATTCCTCTTTGTCTTATTAAATTGAATAATGAGTGACAAACGGTGGTAGACACATTTACTATGGAGATTAATAACATCATTAATAGTTTTTAGAATGACACCTTTGCATTCAAAACAGTTTATTATGTTAACGTGCCATGTCATGTTCCTTTCACTATTGTGCTCAGCCTTTCTTTCTCTTTATCTCTCAGTGTTTTTCACAACGTGTGAATTGCCCTAAGTAAGGCTTTGATCTTGCAAATGTGTGCAGACTATTTACCTAAAACGAGCCATCTTCTTACATCCAATTAGACTACTGCTTGTAGAAATTCTTGCCTAAGTATTTGCTGATCAACGTTTTAAATTTGCATTGGAGGAAGGACAATGTCTCACAATGTGTTTGCAAACCGACCCTACAGTTGGATCCAGTTTCTGATTCTGTGTTCTAGTGACATATGCATAGGGTTGAACCCATAATAGTATATATTAATGATAAAATATTTACCCATCCAATTGGCAGATATTCTAAAGTAAGATTTTTTAAATTAAGGTTTTATGTACTTGTGGAACATGCCTGATGTTTGCATGAACAATATTAAGCATTAGCATATATCAAATAAATAGTTAAATTGTTCATAAAATCAAAGGTATAGATTCTTCTGAGGAGCTCTATATAGGCTGATTCACTGTGAGTTAGGATCCACAGCTGGTTTTCACCACAGCTTTCCTTTGCTGGCAAGTATACAAGATTTCCTTTTTCTCTTTGTTTCAAAGTTCATAATTTCCACTACTTATTGCTCACCTCTCACATACTGTCCCTCAATTCTAGTACACAAGGTCCTTTATCTTTTTTCCCCTCTTTCCATTGCAGCTAGTGACACCCCCCAGGGGAAAACCATTAGCAGGTAGAAGTCTGAGAAATATGTGTATTTGCTTGGTGCCTTTATGGGGGCTAAAAGTGTAGCTGGAATTAAAAGTGCACCCTTTGATGGTTACCTTTTGTACCCTTGCTAGATGTTTCATGGCACAGCAAAAGCAGCTGATGGGGACACAATTCATATTTGGAAGAACACAACTAATAACAACAAAACTTTGGTTCACAGATCTGCCTTCAGTTTGTAACTCAGTGGAAACCAAGCACTCATGGAGGTGCCTATCAATAGGTCTAAATTTACTTAGAAGCAAATTTTTGCTTCTTGCTATCCTGTGGAATAGGTTGTGTGAGGGAAGCATAAGAATAATCCTAGACAAAATTTCCTCGTGTTTACTTTAGGTGGTTGTGACCCACGGGTTGAGCACAGGTGATGCAGTTGTGCCTGCTCGGTCAGCTTTGGAAATAACCATTATTATTTATTGAATGATGGAAGTGTCCTGCTTTCCCTGTCAGGGTTTACCACACTGCACTGGCTGCTACACAAACACCCAACAAAGACTTTTTCCTTGCTTCAGGAGATTTTTCCACAAATAATAACAAATAGATATGAGTTATCTCCCTTACTATTGAAAACAATTTCACCTTTCACCAGCTCTCTGCCCTCACACACATTTGTTGGGGCCTCCATGGCCCTACAAACACTCAATTTTTGGAAAATACTCTAAGCATGCACAGTACCTAAATAACAATTTCTTTGCAGACAGCTAATCTCAACTGTAAAAAGCCTTTGAAAAATATTCAGCAAGGCTGCAGACCAGGTGCTGTGTGCAGATACAGGCACCCAGTTCATCCTTTCTGGGAGCTGTGGGTGTGAGCTGCAGTTCATGGCACCTCCTGAAGAATTTCAAGGGGGAATATAACAAACAGTCCAAGTATTCATACCAAGAGCTTTGTTTTCAGTTTCACAGCAATAACAATTAGCGACTAGTTGGCTTTTGGCCACTGAAAATTATATAGCCAACTGGCAAAAAGTAAATTTTTTCCCTGGCTTTATGCTTGCAAGCTGGGTGGCATAGGAGGACTTTGGGAGTATATATAACACCAGCCTCTGCAGAATAATGCAAGAACTAGTCAAAAGTGCTTTCTTCACACAGCCAAAGGCTAATTGCCAACCAGCTTCATTGACCTTCATCAAAACTGAGCTTTGTTGAGCAGTGACATTTGCCACTGCCTTTCTCTTTTTTGCCTGTTTTTCTCATGTTGTCTTACTTTCTCTCTCGCTAAATTTTGGTTTTATTTTGTTTTGTTCCACGTGCACGCACAAAACTCTTCCTGCTCTAAGAAAACTTGCAGGTAGCTGCAAACCCCCAGCAGCAGGGCACATTTTAACATCTGTGCAGGATCTGTTCGTGATACCCACGACCGGTGCTCTGGGGATACAGAGGTGACTCCCCGGCCCCGCAGCTGCCCTGTGCTGGCTGCACTGAGCTGAGAAGTGCTCACAGCTGGGTACTTCCACCCCCAGCCTACCAGGTCCTCAGAGAAGATGCTTTGATTGCAGCTGTCTCCTTTTGCAGTTGTACCTGCTCGCCCAGATTTCCCCCTCCCCGAGGCGAGGCTGCCTCATTAGCAAGCTGGCAGGTTTCGATCCATCATCCTCAGTCCCAGGCTGAGAGCTGAAAACATGTAACAAGCAAATAGAAGTTTGCGACATTATAATTGCAAATATTTCTGCTTTGTTTTCATCTCAAGAAGGAGAATTTTGGAATGAAAGGAGATCAGAGGCTTGCCAATGCGTGAAGTTTTATGGGCTTATGTCCCAAAATTATGGCACCAGTCAGTTAGGAGCTACATCAGTGCTTTGATTGCTGCTTAAAACCAAAGCAAATTCCAAATAAAATGAATTAGTTTCTTTAGTAAATAACTAGTACTAGAATAGGTAACATCAGAATTGCCATAATTAACGTCCTTGTAAAATGAAGAAGTGACAGAAATGAAAACTATATGGAATCCATACTTTAGTAGAAGTGTGAGCATTTACATATATGTCTAAAAGAACAGTCAAAAATTTGCTAAGTCAAACACTCAAAAATTAAGGAAGTCAGCTTGCCCATGACCTTTTAAGTATTCTCTAACTTTTTCTATGCACTTAACTGTAAATATAATAGCTCAGAACTAGTTTCAGCAACCCCTGAGGCACACTGCAAGCTACCCTGCTTTGGTCACAATCTTCTGTTTCTCCTTTGAATTCCACAGCTCACATATTCAAGTACTGTGTGAGCACTTCAGCTGTCTTTTTTCTCCTCCTATTGAATATGGATAAAACTTTTGGAGTTTGAACCCGAAAGTCTTAAAAAAATTTTAAAATGCACAGGTTCATTACTTCAAACCACTTCTTACTTATAAGCCAGCTATTTGAGGCACAGCTTGCACCTTTTAAAGATGAATAACACCTTAAGCACTGTGAAAATTAGACAGTAAATCCAGCAGGCACTATGTAGGCACCAGAATAGAAGTGCTGGTTTTTCACACCAGTTTTTCAGTGCGGTGAGAATTTGTAACTTCCATTAACTCAGTTAGCTTATAAAGGAAGCCTGAAGCTATGTTTTTGTTTTAATGGAATACAGGTTGGTATCTTTATGTGGCAAGGCACATTAAATATGTTTAAAACTGAGACTTTTTTAACACTGAGATATCAAGACAGCTAACTGGAGAGTGGTAACCTTGTGAAAATATACCCAATATTTGCAGCAAGGGCATATGCAGTAAGGTCAAGATGGGAACTCAAATCTCCTAGGCAGTAAACAAGACTGCTTGCTATCAATTCAAGCTAAACTTCTACGTTTTTGTCACTAGTCCATGACATGAAGCTTTGCAAACTGCCAAGTCAAATATTTTCAAAGAAGCAACAGGTTAAGTTCAGAGGAACACAAATGATCTTTATTTAAAATGTCTGATAGCTTTAGTAACCTCAGAATAACTTAGCTTGCATTCTGGGATCACTTTTCTGCAAGGGGGCAAAGTCGCAAACAGTATAAATTAAAAGCGGTAAAACTATTTATTGGCAACCTAAGTTTTTAGGAGCACAGTTTTATATGTCTCTGTTTGCATAGCTTCAGCATAAATGGGGCAATATTAATACCACAAGAAGGTCTGTTTGCATGCTGCTCCAAGAATTTTCATGCAAAGGAAAAAATGCTTGCCTTTGCCATTACTCTTTATGACCAGAAATCCTGGTTAGCTTAAAAAAATAAAGGTTTTTTGAAAATGTTTATGTGATTTTTTTTGTGACCATGGAAAGGAAAGATAATTAGTTGGAACATCTGCTAAAGCTTCATATTAGGATAATCACGTTAATCCCATTTTTGTCCATAAAGGACATCAGACTTGAGCTCATTCTTTTTGTGGGACAGCACTTTTCAAGTGTTGCTATACTCACAGTGCAGCTGTGGGGCTCCTCTGGGCAGAAGAGGGATGGGGATGTCTCCTGTTTGGACACAAAACTTGCATTTGTCCTTGACCAGCTAGAAACAGCCTACACACCTCAGACAGTCCCTGTCTTGCATCTTTCTCCCAGATCCACTTTTCCTCAATGGTGTTCAAGTCTTCAGCCAAACCCAGCTGGCAGAAAGGACCCACCGGGCCACTGCCACCTTGCACCAAGCCAGGCACAGGGGCTGCTTGCACTGAGCCAGTTTCCAATTCCAACCCTTCAGCAACATGTAAGTTCAGACTGATGTGAAAGCAAGGCAGAGATATCTGCAAACTTTTGGTGAGAGTTCTCTTTCCCGTGCAGTACCAGTGCAAAGAAATGTACAACAAAACAGGGCTGATGGGTCGAAATGATATTTTTTGCCCCTCCTCATCAGCAATTGTTCAGAAGTTGAAGGAATGGAAGAAGACTTACTGGCTCTTCTAACAGTCATGCTGTTATCCCCTCCTACAAGTGCTACCCAGTTTCCTGACATAGGGCTGTCACTACTTAGACAGAAGATAAACACGGTTTGACTTTGCTAAGTGCTGAGAACACGTCTCTCACTGATGCATCCAGACGAGCCTATTGCAGCACTGATACTGCAGCACAGCTCTGCTGCACCGGCTGCTTTCAAACTTTCACCTCGCCCATTTCACTGGCACTAGAAAAAAATTCTTTCTTCAGAATACACAATCGTGTGACCTGAAAATAAAACTGTTGAGTTAAATGGCGTTAGGATGTACTTGGGGTAGAAGGTTGTGAGATGGGGTAGAAGGATGAGAGAGAGAAGGCAGAAACAGCTAACGACAGGAAGAAAAAATTGGGGTGGATGCAGAAAGGAAGAACAGAAGCTTATGAAGCTGGAGAAATTCTGGAGCAAAGATGATACAATACCAGTGGCTGAGAAACATAAGCTGGAAAAGTCTTTGGAGGAAATGTCTTTGAAATCAGCCTTGCTTTGAGTTCATTCAGGGTACAGTGGGCTGACAGAGCCACAGCTAGGTTGTGGTATTGCCACTGATGTGCAGATGGGCTCAGAAAAGGAAAAGATTAGAAACTGGGGCTGTATTGTCAGAGGAGATCTGCCATAAAGTCCCAGCCAACCACAAATCCATCACTCCTTTCCTCTATATCTCATGGTGAACCAGGGAAGAAACAGAAATGGCCTAGATACTTTCTTGGCTTTTGGAGACCCTGTGTCTGAAACAAGGACAGGGAAAGGGCTGTTAATTAAGAAACTAAAACAAAAAAAAGCCTCTGTCTGGAAGATTGTTTGCTTTTTTGGACTAGACAAGATATATTAATGGCCAAGGTTTCAGAGCAATTTAGCCTGTATGTGGAGGGCTGATGCTTTATTTGTTGCCCTCTTGTCTATGTCATGGCCAAGAAGTGAGATGATTGATTTTCCTGAGCAATGGAGACTATGAAGGACTGGACTATTAAAGATCAATTACTCATTTACCCATTTGTGGAGGTTCCAAGGTGCTTAACTGAGGCCAGGTTTGCATCCCTCGAAGGAGGAGTTGAATTTTTGGGTGTGTAATGGCTGGTCTGCATAAGGCAGAGGGGTGAACTATTAGCCTGGAGGCTACAAACCTCTCTGGGCTTTGAGGCCGATAAGGGGCAGGGCGGGAAGGTGCTGTTATCATGCTGATTGCTCTGCCTTGCACAGCGCTAAAACTCTCCCCACACCCCGGGAGGGTCTGATGGGGCATCACTGCCTCAACTGCGCTGAAGTGAGGGGCAGCTGAGAAGGTGCCATAAAGCATCAAAGAGCTCCCAAGCACCCCCTGACTCATTCCTGGAGCCTTCCACCACAGGACTGAGAGCTCCCCTCCAGGGGAGGCACCTGGGGGGTCCCAGCCAGCCTGAGCCATATTTTAACCCGTTGGACTTTGTGTTTTGGGGGCTTCTTCTCCTAATTCCAACAGATCAAGATGGATCAGGACCATCACTTTGACCAGTGGACATCTAAACTGCAACAATCAAGCCTCATCGAACATGCACTGGTGGTGCTTATGTATCTTTCTACTCTTATCCTTTCTTTCTCTTTCTTTCTTTTCCCTATCTTAATTAATATTTTTATGCTTTCATATTCCTATATTACTACAGATAACACTAACTAAAACAGCTGCATTCCTGCATTCCATTGCAACCAAATTGTTCTGAATGAAACCGTACATATACATATTTACAAAAACCCATCATCCACTGTCTTTTCTCTCTGATCCAGCCCAAGGGATCTACTTACAAGATTTTGGGTTACTCTTGCCTCTGTGGGGGTGGGGTGTCACAAGGCCAACCCTGTCCAGGGCTGGGCTGATGGATACAGGGCAGTGCCATTATCCTGCCACTGTGGATGCTGGGGAGGGCAGGTGGTAGGAAACTGAAGCCTCTGATCCACAGGATGATGAAAAGCCTTAAGCTTCCTCTGACCTGGCTGCTGGGACATTTGCTGGAGAAAACAGAGCTCAGATGTTCAAGAAATGCTGTGTGTCTATCCAGCTGTTTCTGTGTTATAACAGCCATTTAATTCACTCCAGTTTTAAGGTTTTTAGGAGTGAAATTGCACAGCAAAAAATGGCATGGGAAGGATTATAGCTCTGACCAGTGAAGCTAACCTGTCATTACTCATACCCAAATAAATTAGACTGTTTTTCTATTGGTCACAAAAAGAGATGTATCTATGATGCAGTTACTTTAGTTGTCTTAATGTGATCTGTGTGGATTTTTCTTAGAATTTAGGGGAAAAAAAGTGACCCTGCTTTGATTTGGTCAAGATAAATCAATAGCCTTGAAATTTGGAAACAATATATATTCGACCACACAAACTAATAAGGCACCAGTGTTTTAGCAGACATTATAAAACATAAAATTAGATGGAAAATTGCCTTAAGCCCCTGTAAATTAAAATTGCTCTTTTTATAGCAAAAATGAGCCTTATATAGCAACAAACAATTTTGTGATCTTCATTTAACTAGCCAATTTCATATGGCAAAGAGTATTTATTCATCCTGCTCCAGTGACCTAACCAGCAATTTACAACGTGATGCCTTGCATATTTTCACAGCATTGTAAAAAAATGGGGTTCTGTAGATTTATTTGATCCATGTTGAAAAATTATTTTTTTACCTCCTCCTAACCAGTGTAAACTGGAAATTGTTCTTAATGTAATTCTCTTGCTTACCATGCACTCATTAATCAGGAAACTAATTAGAGCCAGTTTGCTTACTCTAATTTGAAAAAGTGAAAGTAACATATGTTGACAGTTAATTTGGATTTTTTTTTGTTAACAGGCACGCAAGTTTTTATAATGAAATAGTATTTGATACTGATACTGAAGAACATGGGCTAATAAATTGCAACAGGCTGGGAAAATGCAGTATGTTAATCACTATGGGAATAATAACATAGATCATTTAGTGCTCTAGTTTTTCTGTTGACGATTTTCCATTTTAGCTATTTTTATACGGTACTACAGTGACTTGATTTGGAACTTCTCAAACACACGTCAGTACAAGTTTTCAGTATTTTGGAAGTTTGTACAGGCCCAGTGCAATTTCTGAGACCAATTTACAAGAAAAATATTATGCATCTAGGCTCCATTTCAAAAACTTCTGTTGTCTTGGCTTTTTAAGAACATCAATATGAATAAAATGGTGCCAGCCACAGCCTGCAAGGGTCTGGGTTAAAGCTCAGTCTGAAGCCCACCCAGGTCATTTGCAGGCTTTGTCCTGAGCTGCTTTGTCACCAGGGCAGGTGACTGTCAGCAGCATCATGAGCACCCTCACATGAGCCACCTGTGAGCCAGACACTGACCTTGACCCAGCTGTGTGGGAGTTTGGTTGAAGTACAGATGTCCCAACGTGTGCAATCTTCAGCCTAGTGACAGCAGCATTGGTGACCTCAGCCAGAGAAACCCCTGGAGGTCCCAAGGAATTATATACTTTATTCACAGCTCCCTGCCAATGCCCAGAAAATGTAAACCAAGTATGCTACAATGCCAAGTGGTAGAGCTGGAAGAAGCAGAGACATTCTTGAGTGCACCAGCTTCTCAGCTGCTTGAATAATAATAATTAACTTTCCCCAAATGACATTGTTTCTATCCTTAGACCATCATAGCCACACCACTGTGCTGATTGCTGGTCCAGCTGGGTATCAAAGCAGGTTGAACACAGGTAGGTCCTGTGGTTTGGAGTGCTTCTCCAAGCTGAGCCAGCCTCTGGTCTCCTGCCCACAGCACACTGGATAATGAGGATGTGCATGGGCTCTCCAGGGCCAGGCTCGCTCCTCTCTTGTGCCCTGCACTCACACTCGTGGCTCTGACACGCTGCAGAAGTGATGGGAGCCATGGGCCCTGCCAAAGTACAAAAGACAGACTGACCAAAAGCTCTCCACACAAGTATTTTCCAAAGAACAAAGGAAGTATTTATGAAAGAAGCCATCTCATCTGCAGGAAGAATAAAAAACCTCAAATCTTCAAGCGCTTGAGATATCCTCACGTCAAATGTTGGATGGATAATGAGTTCATGGCAGTCTCTTCTGCCTGGCTGTGATGTGATGAGTATATATGATGAGGAATAAGGTCATATATATGATGAGGGATAAGGCCATGGAGGAGGGAGCCAGAGGATCTCACACTGTGGGCATCACACCCAGCAGGCAGGAGGGGGGAACAAGGAAGGAGGAGGTACAGGAGCCACTTTTGGCCTCACTTGGGTACGAGATTAAGCTGTTCCCGAGGCAGTAAGGCAACTGGGGCTCCTCCTTAAGCAAAGTAGCTGTGAGTTGCTGTTCACACCATGCCCTTCCAGCCCTACCCAGGACACACATATGGACTTAACCAGCTGGGACTTGGGATGGCTACTTAAAAATGCATAACTCCATTTCATTGTATGTTAAAAAATGGAGCTGTACCCATCTGATCCAATAGGCCCAGGATAACACATGAGGCAGAGGTATAAATGTGCTACCAAATTAATAAATTATTCAGCACAGGTACTTTAAAAAAAAAAATTAAAATGTGGAAAAATGGAAACTTGCAGTTAAAATTTGCTTAAAAGGAACAAACATTTGAGTTTATCTTTTTTATCTTTCAAAAGTCTAAGATGCTATCTGGAGGAGGCCTGGGACTGGCAAAGCAATGCATCAGGAAAAATTATACTTCCTAGAGAAATATAGGAAAAAAATTTTTGGATCCATACTGAAGACTTAATCAGAAAAATGTGGTGATTTTTTTTTCCTCTTGGAGTATTTAAACAACTTTAATTTTGACAAGCAGCCACTAGAGGTCAGTTGTGCTTTTATTTTGACAAAATTATTTCCATGTTCCTTGTTCCATTCTGTTTTATTCTATATTGATTTTTTTTTTTGGTCAAAGTTAAACTCACAAACAAAATGATTACTGGCCTTCACTTTTGTAAATAAATCCATGAGTCTACCATGTGAAGGAAATGATAGCAGGAGAATGTTGTAGTCATATGAGTTACTTCTACAGAGGTATTTTTCAACATTATGGTGGAAAATCTCCACAGCTGTATGCTACACTGATGTTACTATTGATCAAGTGGCAGATATTAGCATAGATACATTCACTTCATATACATGGCAGTAGTTTAAACTTTAACATGCAGCACTAGTTTACCCTCTGCCAAGGATTTAGGTCTCTTTGAAAGTGACCTGGTTCTGCGACAAATCTTCAAATTTCAAATCTTTATATTCTTCCTTTAATTTTGTTATTTTATGTTTTGAATGACCAGGTTTGAACATTTTAGGGCTTTCAGTTCAAACAAGATAAATTAATCCGCTTGCCTGCATTTCAAAGTCCAAGTGATTTCTCAACTGTTCCACATGAATCCACAAACTGCCCACGCTTCTTCCCCCCTCCACAAAGTCTCCCTTGCATTCAAAGAGACATGCAAGATTCCTTCTTGAGTGGGAAATCAAGCCAGTATTGAGATGCTGGAGTGCTATCTATGTGGTTCTCTCCATTATTGCTTGTAAAGATTTATCTTTTTAACTGTCCACTATGAAATCTCTTTTGAGTGCAAGCATGGCAGGGAAGCAAGTCAGGAGTTTCTAATGAGCTAATATGTTTTTCAAAGGATGAAAATACTGCTTCCTCTCTAGCTGTGAAATGTGGATTTTTACTTCAGAGCTGCAGAGTGACCACACACTGTAAAATGCAGCACTACTGTAGCTGACAATAGAACTTTGAATAAACTCTGTAAAATAAATTTTTACTGTAATGTACTTTAATCCTGGGCTCTTTAGTCTTAACCACAGCAAGGCAATGACTCAGCAAGGATTTAATGACTGCCCCCCTGGGAAGGGCAGGCAGGCAAGCCTGATACTGATTCATTTCTATTGGACATCACTGTGTAATACCTTGCAAACAAAACTTGGATGAATTACTGTACTTAAGATGGTTTATGTAATTTATTCATTGCTCAGATGCATTACTTTGAATCTGTTCCCTGGCAGTTTTCCCAGTGAATTGGGCATGGCAGTAATTAGGATAACAACAGTGCTCTCCTGCCTTCTTAGGCCAGAGAATTACCTGTCATTGCTGCCTTAATCCTCTGCTTTCCTACACTGGATGACAGATCCATGTTTCACAATGTACACATGTAATTTAGGGCCTCCAAAGGATAAGTGTCCAGCAGGACAAATATCTATAGCACACCAGCAAATGGAGCAATGGCACCATATGCTCTTTCCATTTAGAATAATTCAACTGTGGTGAAGGTTTTGATTCCCTCAGCTTGTGTTACTCAGTATGTGGGGCCAGAGTTGATTAATTTGTTTATCAATGACTTGCATGAAAGGGCAAATGCCTCCTCAGGAAGTTCACTGATGACACAAAGCTCAGAGGAGCTTTGGGCTGATCACACTGAGTGCTCTGCAGCCCTCCAGAAGGATCTGGGCAGGTTGGAAAAGTAGGCAGATGTGAGCCACCTGAAATCCTACAAAGGCAAATGCAGGGTCCTGCACATGGGGAAGAATAACCCCAGGTACCAGCACAGGCTGGGGGCCAACTTGATGAGCATCTCCACCAAGAAGGACCTGGGGAACCTGATGGACAGCAAGCTGCACCAGTGTTTTGAGCAAAAATATTCAATCTAAGAAGGGCAATTAACAGCACAATTGATTTTTTTTTTTTGTCTCAAAATCCTGAAGGGAGAACATAAAAGTCCTGGGAAAGCAGAAGAAAGGAAATGAATCATTCAATTTTCTGCCTCCTCTGTGCTCCTATGTGCAATGCTGCATCCAAAGGCATTCACTAGTGAAGCAGTGTCTTCACTAAACCAGAGCCAAGCTGTTTTAATGCTTTCATGAAATCATTTTGTGACAAAAATTCAGGCCTGAGACTGGTGGTGTTTCAAGTGTGTGTGTTTTCCACATCCCTGGGATTCATACTGAGTCTTAAGAAGAAATGGGGGTCTGTTCACTCCAGATATACTGTAAGTACTGTGGAGTGGCATGGAGTGTATTATTGTGGTATGGTCAGCAGCAGCTTCACCTGATAAAAGCTTTGGGACTAGGTTGTCTCTAGTTAAAGAGTGTCTGATCAAAGGGATCCTGTCACAATCACACAATGCCACTGCAGCAGGGGTTGGAAAAGTGTGAGTTGGAGGAAGAAGTAAGATATAGGTGGTCTTTTACCAGATAAGTTTGGTAGGACCTACAGTATCATCCATTATAGCAAATGTGTTTTCATCAACTTCTGTCTGAGTTTTCTGGCAACTTTTTTCAAACTTCAAGGAGCTGAGGTTTCCCAGCCAGAGCTGCTTTCTACTCATACTGTCCCCTTCAATCTTAGCTTTGCTCAGGGTTGCTTTCTCATTTCCATTGGGTATGGCTGTGATGTGAGGTGAAAGGGTTGTAATTTGTTTGCCTCCAGAACAATCACTCTGCTGCTCATTATCTCAACAGATGCTCATCCTAGACCTCAAATATTTTTCTTCTGCTAAATCATATCTCATGCAGATCCAGTGTTACAGAGCAGCTCATCTTCAGATGCACATTTTCAGCAGACAGATTAAGACACACTAGATTTCCAAACTATTTTCTTACCCAAGCATTGAAGCATGCAAAAGAAAGCAGCTTCTTTAATTTCCCAGTGAAGCTACCAAGGGCAGCTTGGGCTACTCCCAGTTCACGTCTCCCCTCTTCTTTTGTCATTCATTAAACTTATTGTTTCATTTTGCTTTGAAGAGATGGTGATAGATGCACTACAGATACCTGGCACCCAGAAAGTGGGAGGAGTCTTGTGGAGAAGTTCAGAGGAACTGAGGATATTGAGAGAAAATAGTTAATCAAACAGGATTAGGCTCCACAAATTCAATTGTTTCATGAAACTATTTCCAAGCCATAATTACATCCTCATCATTTACTACCACAGAGCAGGAGAAAGAAGAGCTTGTACAGAGTGATGGCTCATGCAGTCTATTTATTACCCAAGAAAAAAGCAGAAGTCTGTACTGACAGGTTGTAGGATAATGTCTCACTGGTGATTAGTGGCTGTTACAGTAACACAGGTCAGGAGTCTGAACCCATGTTTGAGAAATAACAGTGATCCAAATTTATGGCAGATAATTCAATTAAAGAAGTCCTCATCTTTAAGACCTGACTACTAACTTAGTTCAATTAATGTCTGGTGCTTTTCAGATTATGTATGTGGGATGACTTGTCCATAGGCAACATGATTGTTCTTTTCAGTGCAATAAAGATGAGAACCTCAAACTGTATCTCTACCCGATTATAAGCCATTGTTTTGTCACTCTCTGAACCTGAGCCCAGAGGGGTTGTTCCACACTCTTGCTGCTGGCAGTGGTTAGGGCCTGCAGTCACAGAGCAGAAACCATCTCCTCTGACACTCATTTTCTTTTACTCTGAGGGTGACTGTGGACTGGCACAGGTTGCGTAGAGTTGTGGAATTCCTATCCTTATTCAAAAGCCAAGACCTGGTCCCAGGCAGTTGATTCTAGGTGGCCCTGCTTGACGAGAGGGTCTGAATGGTTTCCAGAGGTTCCTTCTAACCTCAGCCACTGTCTTATTCTTATTCTCCAACACAAGTGCTCCTTCAGGGAGCAATATCTAAGGAAGAGAGGCCTGTAATTTCTCTTCTACCATGTAATCTCTCTTCCTAAGGAGAGATTTAATTTATCTTTTCAAATAACCCTTTTGTTTCATCTTCTATAATTATGTGGGGCTAGACTCACATATTGGTCTAAAAGAAAGTAATTCCTTCACAGTGAAATGTAGAGTATATGAAATACACTTTAGAATGGGTCTATTTCACTAAATACATTGTTTTCACATGTGCTGGCTATTTAAGGCGAATAAATATTTACAGGGTCACAGTTTCTCTTGTCGTAACAGAGATACTAAGAGTATAAAAGCAGTGGCACCTGGGATGAGATCTGCTAACCCTTCCTTCCCCCCGACCATCTGCAGTTGTGCCACTAGATAGCAGTGTGCAGCAATGAATGCTGGCTCCAAAGAGGTACTGGTTAACCAAGCACAGCCCTTGCTCCCAAACTGAGAGCAGACATGGGAAAAATGGCAGAAGGAGTAAGTGGAGAAAAGAATTCCCTATTATTTTTAAACCTCAGACGCTTCTCTCCTGTCTCATAAATGTTTTTGGTTCATAAATGTACCATTCCCAGTACTTGCTGAAAAACAAAGTGCTCTCAAAATCAGCCCACAAGATAAAGGTAAAACAAAGTGTCTTTTGTTATTTGCATTTTCTTTTGGTGTAGAAAGGCTGCTCAGGTACATCAGTACTTGCCCCAGAGGACACATGAGAGTTAACACTGGAGGCTGAATACTACAATAGTTTAGTGAAAGAAGGTGTTGATGGTGGAGATGGCAGAAACTTCAAAGGCTGCTGGTAGTGGTGCTGGCCCTGCAGGCTGTGGCTGTTGCCAACATTGCTGTTATGTCCTGACATCTGCTGTGGCCCTGCTTCACTCTTTTCTCTATGATAATCCCTTAAAGCTTGGTCCCCAGCGGAGAGAATGGAGCTGGGCTTTTTTAGATAAATACAGTGAGTTGCATCAGATGTGCATCTATCTTAATTTGCGTGTGACTAATTCATCTCACCTTGGCTAAGGACCAGGTTAGACTGATCGCTGAAATTTATTTGTGTAGTGAAAATTGATGAGGATTTGAATTCAAAATGAAGTCAGTCTGGCAAAAGCTGCCAGACAGGGCAGCAGCTAGTAAACAGCAGGACTGGTGAGTTGAAAGGCATGTCTTAAATCTAAGGAGGGAGAGAAAGTGTGGTGCATGTAAGCTGATTATGTCTCTTTTTACAGAGGAAAAATTTTTCTGTGTAAAGCTTGGAGGAAATAATTGAGAACTGTACATGTGTTTTAAGCACTCTTCCTGAGGGTAACTTCATACAATACCGGTATTTACTGCCTTTCTATCAACTTAAAACCAAAAAATGTGGTTAACATATTTTCTCTTAAACGCCCTTAAATGCTTTGGATGTGTAGTGACATTGCAATGACCACCAAATGTCCTGGGAGGTGTCCCTTTCCCTCTACTCCCTCCCCTGGGGGAATCCCTGAGTGCTTCCCGTGTCCTTGCAGACATCCCAGAGACTGCAGCACGTTCCTGTTCCTATTCCACTCTGTCCTTGTGGCTGATCCTGGCAGCCCACGAAGAGGCAGGGCTGGATATGACACAGACCCTGTGTTACAGTTTTACATCTCTTGCTTGTCTGTCAGTGTGTCTTGAGGTACTTACCTCTGTAAGGTGTCAGAGTGAATAACCCTGCATGCTCACAGCACACAAGGGCACTGCTGGAGATTTTCCTTTGCCACAGTGACATGAGAACGTCCATCATACTGAGGCTCTGTGGATACTGTAGTCCCTTGCAACAAATGCATTACTCCGTCCTTTCTCTAAGATTTTAGATCATGGTTATGATGACCGAATTGATTTTTGCCTTTTTCCTTTATATATTCCTTATATTCTTCACATATATATATATATATATATATATATTTGTATCTCTGTAGCCCATTATTGCAGAACTACATAGATTTGTACCTAGCATTTCACCTACTCTATTAGACAGAAAGACAAAATACATTCCCTAGAGGCTCCAAGTCTCAGGGTTAAGTTTTCTGGGAATGAAGGTTAAAACCAGCTTCTGGAGACACTTCTTCATAAACAAAGTTTGGTTACTATTTAAAGGAAGGATTTCAGAAAAGGGTCAAGCCAGGGGGGGATTACCTAATCACCTATGTCTCTGATTGGTGATCCTTGTCAGTTATGCTAATTTGCTAAACATATAAAATTGTGCCCACTTTATGTCATGGTGTACATCTTCATTGCTTTTTCATCATGTATTCCAGCATGCTGTGCACCATAAGGATCCTTACAAAGGTAACTGCATTTCATCACCCGACTGTGTCTGGTTCAGGATTTTTAGGACCAGGGAAAAAGGCATCTGTTATAGGAAACATTTTCCTCTTTTATTTCACTCTTTTTTGAGCGAAAAAGCTTTGGTGGACAAGATGTGAGGTTTTAGCATTTCTAGCATGTTTTACAGAAAAAGTAGATCTCACATGGATTATACTGTTAATTTCCCTAAGTATCTGGAAATTTGGCAGAGGGTTTAATAACTTTGTCAATGGAGATTTTGTAAACTTTTTGGAAGAGGGGACCACCAGGTTGCCCTGAGCTGGATTTAAACCCATATCACACAGTTCACATTCTTTATCTCTCTATGAACATGTCCAAGCTATTGCTAGATGCTGTTTCAAAAGATGACAATCAATGTCCTGGCCCTGACAAGATTTTGGCAGTCATCATGTAAGAGTCTTCCATGTAAGAGTCTTCCATGTAAGAGTCTTCCTTGCTGCTTGCTGTTTGCAGGGCGAGGAAAGACAAGGAAGCTGCTCCCCAGAAGGCACACTAAGGGTGACTGGTGAGGGCTCCAGGTTCCAGCAGGTGTTGCTCAGGAGTGGACAATATAAAATCCTCCTTGATGGAGGAACACCAAAATCTGTGCCTTGCACAAGAGTGCCTCCTTCTGTTCCAAGGAGGAGGGTGGAGTTGGAGGGTGAGGATGTAACTCTTCATAGGTAGGCCAGATTTTCTGTCTTTTTGTGACAGATAGAATTCCTTACAGTGGTGAAGTCCTGATTAATCCTTCCTTTCTTGCATAGTTATGAGCTTACCATCACAGGGAAGCAGGTGGAGTTTCCAGTTCCTAAAGATATCATCCCACATTATCTCCAAGCTCAAGGACACATCTTGGTACTGCTTAGCTTTTTACATTTTTACTGGGTACTAAGATCTGGGATCTTGAGCCCATGTCTGTATTGCTTATGGTTTAACCTCTGTATGACTTGCTGAATTACCATGTTTTCCATCTGGTCACAGTAATTTGATCTATTCTAGCTAAGCAAGGATGAAGATGGGTCATCTTCCCATATTTTAAGAAGCTGAATTAAAGGGAAAAATATGTAGGAACACTTCAAATTCCCACACTGCTCTCAGATCTATGGCTGTTGAACATCCTGGTCTTGCTTTAGTTTGTTGGAGAGCCTGGCTAGCATGAGGAAAGAGTAGCAGGCAAAGCAGAAGTCAGATGAGGTTTGATGTTATGATTTTTAAAAAAACAAGGACTTAATCTCTGTGCAGCCAGGAAAATTGAACCCTTATGGAAAAAAGTACTCACAAGGAAAACTGTCAGGCTGCCTTTCTGTTTTCTGCATTAAAGTATGACTTGTAGAACAGAGTACATCTCACTGGTGGGACTGCTGTGAATTAAAGTGGTTGCTTGTTTCTGAAAAAGGCAGGAGAGGGATTATAGGTCTGAATGAAGAGGCTTTGAGAAGAAATATTTCTCACAGATATTTCTATGAGATGGATTTCTCTCCCACCCCACAGAGAAAGGACACCTGGATGCTGCAGAATGCACTAACTGCACTGACTCAGCTATGTTGAAAACTGGGGATAGAGGCAGAGTCTCAGTTGTTACTTGTGGTCAGCCTCCTGCCTGGGAGAGGAATTAATGACAGACCTTCTGTTTAGCATGGCCAAGTCCTTAGTAACAGGATCTTATTTATTTCACTTTAAATTCCTTTTAGTTTTATGTAGTTTATGCCTGTCAGTTACTGTCAATTTGGGATAAATCTGAAGCGCTGTTCCAAAGGTCATTTAATACCAAAGACATAAGATATACTTGTGTTTGGACAGCATAGAACAACTTCATGAATTCAGGTCGACTCTTCTCAGGAGCATCTGTCTTCTTAGATTGCTGCTGCCCCAATGCATCAAGGAAGAAGAATTTCCTTAATAACTGAAGCAAAACTGTGTCACTGCTTTGTGGAGAACACTCGCTGCACTCAGCCCTATTATGGGGCCTGATAGCTCTGGGGACCGGAAGTGTGTGGCATAGAACCACCAGAAAAATCCTGCAGTTTTAAATTTATATCTTTCATCTTTTTCCTCCTTCTCATTCCTGAATCATTATGACACGGAGGGGTCACCACTTATCGTCATGGTCTATACATTGAAGAAAAGACTCTTGATGATAATATCAGAAGGCTAAATATGGTTTATTAAAATGACTCCATAATTCTAGTATTTTTCTATATCTGCTCAGCAGAGAGCATTCTCCATGCTCTTGCTGCTGCTTCGTTCAAGCAATGTCTCGAATGCTTACAATATCAGAAAGATTACAGTCTTTCAGCTCCTTCTCCCACTCTCAAGGAGGAGGCTGAGGAATTCTAAAATGTCCTTGAAGAACACCAGATATTTTGTTTACAGAAAGCTTATACAGAGTAAAAGAACAGCAAAAGGATGTTCTCCCATGGGAAACTGACCAGAGGGCTTACACATAGAGAAACTTATAATATGTTCATAGCAACAAATCATCTCTATGAATGACAAAGGATTTGCTGTAGTACTGATCCTAGAGCTTGACAGAAGTACAAGTTACAAGGTGTTAATGATCCCTGCTACCTCTGGACAGGGCCAGGTTACCCAGCCCCTCCAGCCAGGCGTCCTGGGGGTGCAGGCGGCCCCGTCAACACTGCCCAGCATGGTAAGGAGGGAATTCCCTGCTTCCATAACTTTTCAGTCATGGAGTTCGCTTCTATTATGCTTGTATAGACAGTTGTGATGTTTAAACCGAACGTTGAATATTTGAACAAAAGTATGGAGTGAAAGCCTCTTGGACCAGACCTTTTCTTCTATAGGGAAAGGAATAGGCTTTGTCTTCAGCTGCCTTCATAAGCCCTGACATCTGGCACATAAGACCTGATTCCTAAAATGGGAACAGTTTGTGTTATCAAATGCATATTTGACAACACTGCAATGCCATTAATGCCAAAAGAAATAAAAAGCCATTTTACATCTAAGCCTCTGCCACACTAAAATCAACAGACATTGAAGTGTCAACAGGAGAAATACCAGACTGTTTGAGCATAAATTGATTATTTCTGTGTCTCAAATATCTGGAGGTCTCTTCTATTTACAGCATCGTGGATGGCAGTTCCTCTAAAGCACAGGTTGAGAATTATTACCAAACGTAAGAGACTAGATCAGATGGACTAAAAGCTAAACCAGTGTTTTAATTGTTTTGGTTGAGGTTTCCTAGGGTTGCTAATAAACAGTAGCTGTAACAGTGACTCTGTTACTTAAGAACTGTACACTGGTGTTTAATTTGGGCCTCAAATATGTATCTGCTTTTCTACTGACATATTATCCTCAAACAAATTCATAAACTTTGTTCGATGAGGTGAATTCCACTTTTCATAACTGGCAGTCTACACGCAGTACACATGGTAGCAAAGCCAATATGCTGTCTGAACTACTATTTTAAGTAGTTCTGTAGGGTTTTTTCTTGCTTGGCTTGATGAATGATCTATTGAGGAGAAAGGAAGTGAAAAACATGGGCAGACAAAACAGAAATTTTTTTGACTGTTTATTATTAGCTTTCTGTAGTGAGTTCATCGCAGTTCAAGTGCTATGGAAGGGAGGAGGACATCCTTGGGGGGAAATACAGTCACAGCTATCAGGAATTTAGGTGGGATTCATGCAGATATGATCCCATCCACATCTTCTGCCTCAGGGGATGCACAACTGCAAAAGTATCTAAATTCATACCTTCCTGGTCTGGTTAATTTAGCTACCCTCTGGAAATTCTCTTTCATGGGAAAAAACACTCTCAAAACAAAATCAAACCCTGCTAAGGGATGAGAAGGCCAAGACTAAGAATTCTTCCTAAACAAGAGGTGTCAGACACCTACAATGTTGAGCAGTTAATGAGTCAGTGACTTAAATTGCAGATATTATTTTCTAGGCATTGGGCCCATTTCAGAGAAGAAGAAATAGTGTTCTTAATGCAGAATTACTCCAAAACATGTCACAAAAATATTGGTTGATTTGTTTCTTAAGGAAGTTTCCAGTTATTATCTAACACTTTTAAGGTCTTTGGCTCAAGAAGTTCTGAAAAGCTGAACTATGTTTGTTGCATGTACCAGAGAGAATAACCCCTACCCTTTTGGAAAATGCTTTCTGTTCCTGTAGAGGCAGGAGGAAGATGAGTGGTCTGGTACTTACCCTTCCACCTCATGGATTTCTCCGTACAAGCCTGCTAGGGTCTGTCTTTAGGTCTTGTTCTGCTCAGGGGTGCTGTACCCTCAGGCCCAGTCTGGACAGGACGGAGGCATGACAGTGGCTTGTCTGTCAGAATGACCTGCTGAGTGGGTGTAGTTTGGACACATAAAGCTGAGACATGAAAGTGCCTGAAGAGCTGTGCTGTAAAAGGAAGGTACACTGTGGGTATGTCTGCACCAGCTTTGGCAAACAGCCTGAGGGTGCTCTGCCAGAGTGGGCACGATTGCCCTGACTACACGTGGGCCACTCATCCCCATTTGCTCAGCCTCAGCCAGGTCCCAATCTATCTTACCTTTCACTGAGGTTTGCTGCTGCCTCCTAAGTGCAGCTCCACATTTCCTGGGTTGAGGCAGCTTGTTGCAGAGGCAACATCATGATTCCCCAGGAGCTCATACCAGTGCAAGTTGGACTCTTCTGCCCTCCACAGCTGTGTGATTCTGCCTCCTACCCTGCCACCAGGACACAGGCAATTGTGGGGTAAGGCAGTGCAGTAAACGAGCTGTCTGAAAATCAATATTTTCTGCAAAGGATGGGGTGGGTGGGGGTGTCCTAGAGGAAAGCAGGAGTATAGCAGCCCCACTAGATCTGCTGAGATTGTTTTGAAACTGCTCACTTGTCTGAAATAGACGGAGAATGTGGCTGCAGGGTATTTCTGCCTGCTCTGGCATGGATGCAGGAGGAGTTGTGTACACCAATGTCTGTTGATGTACACAACTCCTGAAGGTGAAGGAAGTAAGAATCATGTCTGTAGGAGAAATATGTAAGGTGAGACAGATTACTCACCTTAGAGATTGCTTTTGCAATGCTTAACTTACTGCATCAGTCTCTAAAACACATGATAGAGAGGGGAAAATGACCTAGAGAGCCTGGCAGCTAGCTGCTAGCCAGGAGGATAGCCCCTGAATGAATAAAATCTGCTTCAGCTTCTTGTTAAACACTGACCAGATGGTTCTAAGTGCTGGCCTATAAATCCTTTCCCACAACAAAATCCACTCCAAGTGGAAATACATGTTTGTGAATGGGGACAATTTACAAGTCTATGGTGCTCAGCTCCTGAACTGATGGGAAACATAGGAGGCAGGGTATTAACACATGGCTGTGTCAGTACCCACAGTGCTGCTGTCAATGAGCCATGGCTGAAATGATGTGCTCCACCTGCTACCAGCAAGTAACCAGCCACTGGTCATATTCACCTCATACACACTTTGATTTTAATTGCCCAGCGTCTGTGCTGTCACCCTATTCCCCATAGCCTGACAAGGAATTAAATTAGTACACATCATAAAATGAGGCAAGGCATCATGTCTGAAGTTAATATAGCATTCTTGCTTTAAAGTCTCAGAGTGGACTCACATTCCTGTGGGGAACATACTCCATAAAGGCTTCTGGAAAGCTTTTCTCAGCTGTAAGGCTGTGAATCAGTCTGTGCTTCCTCTGGCTAAGGAAGCAGCTTCTCTCGGATGGTTACCTTGCATCTCTGTGGAGGATTTTAGGAGTGCGATTTGGCATGCTTCACAAAGTGGGGCAGTGGGGACTTGAACAGTACTTTCCTCTATCCCATCTAGGAAATCCTAATTCCTGAATTGCTTATCTAACAGATCAGATACCTCAGATTTCCAAAACTGAAAAGCCAGCTGCCCACGTGAGCATCAAGGAGATATTAAGTCCTACCATGAAGCTGAGAGTCTTGCACCTGAAATGGTGTATCTATCCTTTATGACAGCATTTAATCTCCTTTTGTCCCCCACAGAAGGAAGAATAAAGAAATTTTCATCTGCTAAAGCTTTAACAAGTAGATATATTGAGAAAAGAGGACAATTCTAGAGTCACCACATAAACACTCCCATTGCCTGCCCTGATTTTCTTGTTGGGGCAAAACAGGCAAGATCCTTGAGGGAGGGAAAGGAAACAGCAGAAAGCCAAAAACAGGTGCTTCACTTGTGTCTGGCTGCCTGTGCTGCCACAGGATGGAACAAGTCACTGGGTTTGAAGGAAAATGAAGGGCTGGAGCTTTTTATTTAAGAATATCAAGTTTTCAATGGTGTATGCGACTGGTTAATATGAAAGTCTGAAATCCTAATTCCAAGGGAACAGGAATAAGTGACCTCTTTTACTTCACTAAGGCTTAGACATCACCCCAACATTCACAAATATTGGAGAACTGGAGAATTGTGAAGACATTGCCCTCTTTCCATATATTTCAAATAGAACAGCTGAGGGGTTTTCCTTGATGCCAAAGGTCTGCATAGCAATGATTTCCCTTGAATCCTGATACTGAAATCAGCCAGATAGAAACTTCCTAACATAGTTTTGAGTATTAGAAAGTAGGAATTGTTTATTGCAGCATGCTGGTCACTCAGAGGATCCTTCCTTTAATCAAGTGCCCCAAGCATCAGGCAAACAGAGTTTTGATCATACACACTGATTACATGTTAATTGTTTATGCCCACTTACTTGACATTTATGTATTTATTTTACACAGTTGTACCCCTTATTGGAAGTCCTTATTTCATTCTTTGGGGTCTATCTTCAAAGTCTGGTGTTCTTTTTAGGTGGCTGTTCCTCGACCTCAACTTTTGAGTAAGCACAATATCGTTGTTTTGCGTAACTTCTGCTTTGCCAGCCTGGCAGAGCTGAGCTGGCATCCTGCTTGAGTTTCCCATGACTCCTCTTTGCCTAACTTACATCCTTCGTCTACTGCTCCAAGGCTGTGCTGTTCTGTTCTACTGTCCTTATCAGAGCAAAGTGCTGTTCTGTTGTATTGTCCTTATCATCCTGCTCCAAACAAAGAAGTTAGGGAAAGCCCAAATCCTTGCCATTTCAAAGAACTTTCTTCATCCATTCAAAAGTTAAGCTGTAAGAGGTGTGGGAGAAGTACTGAGAACAGAGAACTCTGAGCATCTCCAAAGATCAATTCCATAGGATGTATTCATCAAATTGAAAAAATAAACACTCTTATGACTGAGAATGATGCAGAATTTGCCTTTTATTTTTTTTAATAACCTGAAGCTGTCTTATGAATTGTATAGTGCAGAAAGAACTGGATGTTCTTTGGAAGAGCTGGGTTAAACCTCAAAACCAGACTGGCTTGTGAATACAGCTAAAACAACTATTTCAGCTTTAATAGGATTCATTGCATGTTTCCACATTTCTTTCTGGCCTGAATCCATTTTGAGAAAATGCAGTCTGAACCTAGTGATAACAGAAGGAAATAAATCTATTTTAATTAAAAATAGAATCACAATCCTCTTAAGCAAGATAATAAGCTATTCTCTTGCACTGAAAAGAAGCTGACCAGATTTCTGAATGACAAACCTAGAGTATTGTGAAGGAGGTGCTGTGATGTCTTATCAGAATTGGGTGAAGACTGTTACATTGACAAGAGGAAAAGAATTTTTATGGTTTTACATACAAGTAAGTACTAACTGAACACAGCATGGCTGTATGGTAAATAATTACATGTTTCTCTGATTGTAAAATCTAAGGGGAATAATAAGAAATTCCAGTTTCCACAGAAGTCTATCTGAACAGCAATAGAAGCATAGCTTATTTAGAGATCTACTATTATTAATGTGCTTGATATAATATGCCAAATAAAAATCAGTGTGAAAGCCACCCATGGTATTATGTAATTTGGTGTGGTGGGAGTGTTGACAACGAGTCCCAAGATAGAATTCCTCCACTCTTAAAACTCCATTAACCAAGAAGGGATATGGTTATTGCCAAGGGTGATTGTGTCCAGATCTGATTTATTCATATCAATGTTTTGTAAATTATCCTACTTGTACCTCAATGTGTTTGTGTCTGGACAGGATATTTCTGTGGTGAATACTCTTTTCAGAAAACTGTGGTATGTGCTGATTTTGGCTGGGATAGAATTAATATTCTTCACAGCAGCTAGCATGTGGCTGTGTTTGGATTTGTGATGGAAGAGTGTTGGTAACACAGGGATGTTTTAGCTACTGCTGGGCAGTGCTTACACAGAGCCAAGGTCTTTCCCACACCCCCGGTGAGGAGGCTGGGGGTACACAGGGGGCTGGGAGGGGACACAGCCAGGACAGCTGACCCCAACTGACCCAAAGGATTTTCCAGACCATATGGTATCATGGTCAGCAATAAACTAGGGGATGAATTGGGAAGGGGGGAGGTTCAGGGTGATGAGTTTTGTCTTCCTAAGTCACTGTTACGTGTGATGGAGCCCTGCTTTCCTGGGGATGGCTGAATACCTGCCTGCCCTTGGGATCAGAGGATGAACTCATTGTTTTGCTTTGCTCGCATGCAAAACTTTTGCTTTCCTATTAAACTGCTTTTATCTCAACCCAGCAGTTTTCTCACTTTTACTCTGTTGGTTCTTTCCTCCATCCCAGTGGTGGGAAGTGAGTGAGTGATTGTGTGGGGCTTTGTTGCTTGTCGGGGTTAAAACATGAGGATGTTTATGAAAAATGACAGGGAAATCTTGCCAACCCACGTGTTGAATAGGCATATATGTGTAGGGAGAGCTGTTCCACATCCTTCCTGCCTACTTATTCCTGGTGTTGCCACAACAGAACAAAGCCACCACGTGGTTTTACTGTTTCCACCCTTGAACTCTGCCAACTTGTATTACAGCCAGAGCTGCTCCTTAGCTGTCTTCAGCAGCTGGTGGAAGTGGGAGTTCAGCTGTGTCAGAGTTGTTTGTGTTGGTTCTGGATCCAGTGGGCATTGTACAGAAGTATGGTTGGTGGGAAATCCCACCAAAATCAGTTGGATGCACATGATTAAAGTCCATCACAAACACAAATTCTCTTCCTTGGGACTGACACTGGCTGCTAAATGAAACACATCAGTTCCATTACTACAAAATATCAACATACAGAAGTTCTCCTTCTGGCATTCTTGGAGAGCTGGATAATGCCTCTGTACTTGTTATCATTGTCCCTTGACCATGGTTTCTCCTGCAGCAGCCTGCATGAGTTGTGCTCTGCAGGGTGAGCACAGAGGAGAAGCATAGGGAATGGGATGGGGAGGTGCAGGACAGCTTGCACAGGATGCTCTTCCCTCCATCCTTGGAAGGAGATAAAATAGCTTCAGGCCCTACAAGACCTGAGTGACAGCTGAGCATCCCAAACATGTGTGTCCTGCCTCTCCTCTCTGCAGGGGTAGTGGGAAATTTTGGTTCTCTCTATCAGCAGCACATTCTTTGGCAGAAGAGGGATGACTAGAAAGTCAGGGAACAGATGGAGGATTTCTCCCCACCATCCCTGATGGCTGTGAACTAGCAGGAATTCGTGGCTGGATCTAAAATTAGCTCCAAGCAAGCCTGGAAGGGAAATATTGTTGAGAGTTGCATTTTTTATATGAATGGGTTTTTTAAAGATTTCATTCATAAAACATGAGGCAAAAGACAATGCTTTATGGGACCACAGAACTGGAGTCATCACATTCTAAGTGATTAAAGAACAGAAATTTTTGCATCGCTTATTGTAAAGCATGTGGTTTTGCCTACATCCATGCAAGGTGCTTGAGATAAAGAAGAAGTATTTTAAGTCTTGACAGCAACAGGGAGCAAAGCTGGTATAGTGTGTGAAGAGGTATGGGTGGGGAATGGGGTGGCATTTGGAGGCAGGTGGGCACTTTTGCCCAGTTTAAGCAGGACTGAATCCTCAAAGGCTGTTCAGGACCTGGCTGATGTGCACAACACTTTCTCCACAGATCTTGCTGGCCTGAGTCACTGTCAGGCACAGGAGGAGGGCAATGCTGGTCCATACATGCCCATAAGTGCCAGTAAGAGCATCTTCTGCTTTCTCCACAAACCAGGCAGAGAATATTTGCAGACCCATTCCATGAAAGCCTGTCAGTTTTCTGAGTTTCGGCCTGTCTTGTTGGACAGATGATTGTTGGAATTGGTTTCCATCTCTCCTAATCTTTATTTTTAGAAAAGCCTTCCCTCTTCTCAATCTCAAGTTTTATCTCTGTCATCCATTGCTTAGCACAAAGGGTATTTCTAGCACAACCTGCTCTTCTTTGCTTTGTCCAGCATTCGTCACTCTGAGCTATCCATAAATTATATATATTTTCCTTTTTCTGTCAGATCAGTGCATGTCAAAAAATCTCACAAATGCAGCAAGTGAAGTCCTTAATGAGTGTCTGATTTCACGAGATCTGTAATTGGAATAGGATAGTTTCAAGTTACACTTTTGCATAAGAAAAAAAAGGAAGCTTCAAGCATCAGAACTACAGTCATTCAAAAACCACTCTCTTTCCTAGGGTAGGATTCTCTATCTTGCCACTAGTGTGCTATCTCCAAAGCAGAATTAATCTCATCCTTATCTCAAGCCAAAACCAATTAGTGGAGGCAAGAGTAATAGTTTAACAGAGGGCTTGTGTGGTTCACAGGATTCTCTGAACTGTAGTCACTTCAGTTGTTGCAACTTAAATTTTGCAAAGTTTATCTTCAATAATTAGATTTCACAGAACTCCAAGTTATTTAGTGTTACATGGATCAATTTGCTGGATTATAGGTCAAAGATTTTTTTTTTTTGGTTGGGGTTTGCTTGCTTTGTTTTACTTCATTTTGCTTTGTTTTAATGGAGCTTTTAATTCTCTCCATCTAAGTAATGATATTGCCAGGCTCATTTAGACTTTGACCTGGTCTTACTGTGGAGCTTTGAGCATTGAATACCAGACTCAAACAGGAACACTCCAGGTTTTGTGGGTATAAACATGATGACCACAAAATGACAGCTCTGAAACTAACTAAACAAGGTTGGGTTGCCCCCTGGCTGTGATTTTTCATTGTTTAGCCTGTGCAGGTCTTGCCTCCTCTGATGCTGCATAAAGCACATTTGTTTTCTCTTTTTTCTGCTGTGATAAGGCTTTATTTTCCTCTGTGGTCTCTGCCACAAAAAAAAAAAAAAAAAAAAAAAACCAAACAAACCAAAAACCTCTGTGAGATCCTGGCTCATTGAGGTGATTTGATGTTGTATTTACAGTTAAAGTAACAAACAGTAAGTTTTGGAGGAAAAAAAATATACACAAATGTATATATGTACATGTGTGCCTTACAAAAGCTGGGCATTTATCAGCATCAATTAACTGAGACAAGTTTCTGGTGTGGGGGAAAGTCGAAGAGGGAGCAAAAGCTGTTGCCCTTGTTCTGTAACAGCATTGAATTACCCTGTTCTTCTGGATGTGACTATACAAAGCTAGAATTTCTACTTTTCAGAAATCAAACCTGTCTCAGAAATCTCTAAAACTGAAGCAAATACATCTGTTAGCTTTTCTCTAGATATGCTGTCTGGACCACAAGTAAATTTGATAGGCACAGCAGGACTCATCTCTGTTGGTGATTGTAGAAACTGCTTGATTTAGTAACAGTTGTGCAAATGCCTTATTTCTTGCCTACACTTTTTTCCTCAATGGTAGGACACGTAATAGTCTATAAATCTTTTTAAGCTTTTTCCAGTCTTTTACAGTGGGTATCAATTTTATTCACACTTTCCTGACAGCTTCTATTACTGTGATACAATTATTGAGATGCTTGTACCCAATCGTGTTCAAGGTATTTGTGTGTTTAACCTTTGGAAAGTTTAGTCCTGGGGTACTGGGTAACTTTTCTCTTCAGAATAATCCCTTGAATTCAAAGGGATTACTAAAATGATGTTTTTCATGCCCACATATCTGCAAAGTATGGTTCAGTTGCATGATTCCTCCAATTTATTGGTCTCCAAGGTATTTCTAGAACTCATAAATGTTGACTTATTAATAGCTCCCTGGATGACCTCAGCATTTATGTATTTGGAGAAAAGAGACTTTGAGTTCCCTAGATACAAAAAGATTAATATAATTCAGGACAACACCTTATGTAACCTTGTTGTTGTTATTCTCTTACTGGAACAGCATAAACCATTAGTTTTAATAAAGGGATTAAGTAAAATAGGCCCACCTTACTTGGGAACATTGCCTCAGAACACATTTTCCTACAAAACTCTTCTGTAATATCCAGTTAGAACCTCATTCTATGCTGTGTTTTAAAATCCATTTCAAGTCAGCATAACATTTAAATATAGATTTAATGAATAACTATCGATCTAATTTATTGAGCTGAGTCCACAGTCATTAAACAAGGTGGTAACAGGTGACAAGTTTTTTGGTGGGCCATCCAGCCCTTGTGTTCAGTATGGAACCACATCAACACACTGTTCCTTTTGTTGAGGGAAAGATACAATGTGAGCTTTAGGGCCACCAGAACGTTCTTCACATCTCTTCACATCATCCTATGCTGTCAAGAGGTGGTGATGGCTCTGCCTTTGATATCTTAAATCTCTTCTTTGTTGAGACTTGATTAGGAAATTAGTTAAAAAAGGAGACAAAAGGAAATAGTGTGTCTTCCCTAGAGGAATATTTCTAACACTGAGTGTATGGCCACAGAACAGAAGGAAAAGGGAAGTGATTGAGCATGGGAAGGCAGCAACTCGTGGGATGAGCCCCGTCAAGTGCTACTCGTCTCTGTGCTCTTGAAGAGTAATTGTGGGTGTTTTCCAGTTTGTTTTTCCGTTCTCCATCCTCCTTTATTTGTCCATCCTCCAAATAAAGACAACATTCAGGTCTCCCCACCCTCCTGTCTTCTATGACAGAAGCAACTGTTTCTGCTGTTCTAAGCTGGACTTAACAGAAAGCTATTTGCAAGTGTAAAAATTAGCAAAGAGCTCTTGTAAATGGAAAATCCCACATGAGCTGTTTAAATAGATTGGACAACTGCAACTATTCTTCTGACCAGGTCTATATTTGGCCCTTCTGTCAGAGAAATTAATAGTTTGGAGGAAAAGGTTTTAAGAAGAAAAACTGCACTGGTGGAGTCTGTTATATAAACTACCTTTTATGGAGTCCTTTCTCTGCTGAGAACCAAATAAACCTTTCAGATAGCTTTGGTAAAGCTGCACTAACCCATATCCCTCACAGATGCTTATCAGGAGCATGTGCCTGTGAAAACACGTGGATGTCATTGCAGAATCACAGAAAGGTTCAAGTTTGGAGAAAGTCTAGTTCACCCCACATGCTCAAAGCAGAATCAGCTAGAACAGGTTTATGAGGACCCTGCCCAGTTACACTTCAAATATTCATGAAGATGGAAGCTCTTCAATCTCTCTGGTCAGCCTGTCCCAATGTCTGACCACTCTCACAGTAGGAGTGAGTGGGGGAAGCAGAAGTCACTTCCATCGACCTGTTGGCAGCACTCTTTCCATTGCAGCCACAGTTGGGAATTGTTGGTGTGTGTTTAATCTGGTGTCTATCAGAATTTCCAGGTCCTTTTCTACAAAGCTTCTTTCTGGACTCTTGTTCTGCATGCTTGTGCCTGGGCTTGCTCTTCTCTGGATGTGGACCTTGTACATGGGACCAAAACTGTTGGGCCCAGCATCAACCCTTGAGGTGTGTCACTTGTGGCCAGCCTCTAACTGAACTTCATTCTGCTAATAATAGCCCTTTGAACCTGGCAATTTATCCAATTTTCAATCCAACTTATTGTTTATTTTTCTAGGCTGTATGCCAGTTTGTCTTTGATGATATTATAGGAAAGCCTTTTTGAGCTGAGGTAAACAGAATCCTCTGTATTCCTCTCCCCACTGTTCTCATTTGCTGGTTGTAGAAGTCCGTCAAGCTGGTTAAACTTGATTTTCCCCTTCATAAATCCCAACCAACCATATCACCTACTTTCCCATTACATGTTTGGAAATAATTTTCAGGAGCACTTGCTTGGGGACGGAGGTTACGTCAACCAACCTGCAATTCCACAAATTCTTTTTACCTACTCAAAGATAGGAATAACTTTTGCTTTCTTCTGGTCCTTGGAAAACTCCCACAAACAGCACAACTTTTCAAAGATAATTGAGAGTGGCCTTGCAATGACACTAACCCTCAGTGCTCACAAGTGAAACCCAACACTGCACAGACTTAAGTAGGTCCAGATCATCTAAATGTTCCTCACATAACTCTTCTCCTCTCAGAGTAAGTTTTCTTTGCCTCAGATGTTCCTACTGGTCTCTGAGGCCTGAGATTTATGAAGTCTGATCTTATCAGTAAAGATAAAGAAGGCAGTGAGTACCTTTGCCTCCAGCTTTGCCTCCTGCTCTTTCAGAGGTGACTCCATGCTGCTGTGGAATGTAGGTCTATGGACCTGTAGAAACCCTCACAATCTCTTGCCAGATTCAGGGCAAGCTTTGCCTAACCTCAACTGTCAGATTGCTGAGACAATGCCTCTATATTTCTCCTGAGTCTTCTGACCCCAATGTCACCTCATGTGAGCTTTATTTTTATATTTGAGTTTTGACAGGATCTCCTTGGTCACATATGCAGGCCTTTAGGTGCTCTTGCTTTAGCATGGGTAAAGATACCCTCTTTGAAAAGTGTGGAGCACAGAGAATGCAATTTCAAGGGGAATAGATTTACAGCCTACAACTTCCATTATATAATAAGATACTAATAAATCCCATTTTTGGGAGTTTATTTATGGGAATTGACTGAAAGGATAAATGAACTCAGTTTTTATGAGATGCACTGTTTTCTGCACATTTGGGACAAATTTATCTCTTGCAGTTCACGTGTCTTCCAGCAAAGAGAAATGAAATACGGCAATAAACTCTCCATACTCCAGACTTGCAGAGACAAAGTTGATCCTCATGCTTTCTTGTATTACAGCAATCTTCCTCCAATTTATCCAAAGCTATCTTCAGCATCAAGTAGCATCAGAATCTGTCTGGCTCTTGTTAATAATAAACCCTGAGTCAGCTGTAGAGAGGTAGATTTCAAAATCAATGATGCTAAGTGGAGTGAAGAAGACAAAACCAGTCCATGCAGCAGCTATCTGACTTTGCAATCTGACTTGGTGAATTGAGTCATAAATTAACTGTTGAAAAGCAAAAACGGTGAAATGCCAAAATCCTGATTGTAAAACCTGTTTGAACCAACCAATATACTGTCTTTTAAGGGGGACCTTAAGGTTAGAAAAAAAACGGAGATGAAAGGTGTGAGCTATTATTGCCAACTTCACTGTTGCACTGCAAATGTGCTGTTAAAAGTTATGAAGCACTCAGTTACTTTCAAAAGTTGATAGAGTGTGTCTGCTGTGTTTTTTTCTTTTGAGTCCAGCTCAATGACTCAGATGCTGAGACACGGCATCTGTTTTCTAGACTGAACAGGCAATGAACAAGGGTTACTTACAACTTAACAGATTGACTTGCTTCAAGTAGCAGTAACAGAAAGCTATAAACACCTTTTTAACAAATCTATGTTCAGTGCAGACCCTTTGTGCTCCTTGTATAAGTTTTAGCATAGTGCCAACTCATGCAAGGGTTTATGTGATGGACAAAGAACAGGATATTTGTGGGTGCATCCCGTCCTGGGGGTCTTCTTTTAGGTCCCACAGCAATTGCAGTATGGCAGAACATCCCTTTAACTACACTGCATATTTGTGTAAGATCTTGATATTGATTAGTCTGCAGAGTTGCATAGAAGGATATATTACTGCCTGCTAGAGCTTCCTGTTTACTAGGATCCATCGCTTGATCTGATCTCTACCCTGAATTCTCCATAACATATCATTACAGTCAGTACAAACCACACTTAAAATCCTAGTGTTAACTTAAAGTAACATAGTTAACACCTCTTGTATGTGTTGACTCCTTTCCCTCATATTTTAATTAAATTTGTCAACCCTGATCCTGACTGGACTCTTGACTTTCATCAGCTGTACAGTGGCATTGTATGAAATGGCATTTGATTGCCCAGGTAAAAGAGAGAAGAGGTGTGGGGCCTGTCTTGATGTCTGACTCTAAACATGCCGTGTGTATAGAGACACATTATATGGTCTCAGTAGTGGTGGCTGCAGAATTGGCTTTTGAAGACATTAATAGTGCATTACTGTGCTTTTAGTGATCCAGATTAAGCAGTTTGTTATTGTTCTTCAGGATTTCAACATTTTTAAGGAATCCATGGCTGTTCTAAAATTGTTTGCTGCTGAATTCTGGATTATGTTCTTTCCAAAAAGCAGTTTGTAAAGTACATTCTGCTGTGACCATCAGGTCTTTGTTTTTCAATATCATGAGTCCCATGCAAGCCACTGTGAGAGTATTACAGAGAATAGGCTGACCTTTCTTTGCCTTGACAATAGTTTCAACATGGAGGAAATATTTCTTCCAACTGGTTCTGGCACATGTAATAAGAACGCATTTTAAATTTGGACCACAAACCTAGCTTTGGTCAAAAGCTTGCCAAGAACGATAAAATAGCAATTTATTTGATTGCCATGTAAAATGCTGGTTATGAGCCACACCCTGCCAGTGGGAGGACGTGTGCTGGAGTGACTGCTCAGCGTGCTGGAGGAGAAAGCTCAAAAGGCATCTGTTTTATTTTTGTCACTGTCATCAATTTGCTGTCTGATTCTAGACTAGCTGTTTGTGCTACAGTGTTCATACAAAGGTCCTCAAAACTGCATTTAGATAACAAAATAAGCAATCTATTTAGAGGCCTCAATGCCTGAACTTAATATCTCTTTCTGAGTTGTCAGAGGTATTATGAGGCGTAATTAATGTAAATAAAACACTTCATGATCTTTTCTTCACCTGCCTACACCTCTATCCAGATTTCTGTGCCATGCTGATAAAAAAATTCTAAGTTGAAAGCAATTACTGTGTGAATGAAGAGATGACTGAGAAAGCCTAATAGCATAATTATCCTTATCAATAGATTTTTGAGAGCAACTTTTTGTTGTCCTCCTTTAAAGACACTGATGATTAGAAATGATTTTATTTGCATAATTTCTCTTCTGCATAAGCCTGCTTTATGAGGACATAAGTGATAAAATGCTATTACAGGAGACTGGAGCAAGACTCATGAATTTGCACTGATTGAAGAAAACAGTTTTGTGGAAATTTAAATATCTTTCTTTGAAAAAACCAAGGAAGCAAGATATTCTTTCCCAGTTTTTCTTCATCGCATCCCTATTGTCTGCTTTCTGTTCAGCCAAAATGACCAAATAACCTTTAGGAGCAGCTGAAAATTTTTGACTCTGTAAGTCATGGCAAAATGACAATGTTTATGTCAAGTTTATCGCAGGCAATTGGATAAGCCCATTTGTTCTCACATGTTCTGAGCAGTGGGTTGGGGTGTGGGAGAGGGAGAGATGTGGCTCTGACCTTCTGGGTACTCTTTGTGGCCGCAGTGGAAGTTGGCCCAGCCATCCTTCTTCAGTGATACTGTATCATTCTTTTTTTCTCTTGTATGACTTAATGGCATTTTTTACCTTTAATGTAGAGGATTTCAGGATGTACCCCATGCTCCAAGTAATTTGGCAACAGACTTTCTCCTGATACCTGTACAAGCTTGGAAAAGCTCAGAACACAGAGCTAGGTGCTCTAGGACTAAAGACAGACTCCTAGGGCTTCTTCATCATTACACATTCAGATACTTAATGCAAATGAGACAGTAGTGTTTGAAGGGAATAAAAGAAGAAAGTGAAGAAAGGTATGGCTTCCCCAGCTCTGAACTGCACCAGCTGGACGTGGGTAAGGCCCAGGCTGTACAATCTGGTGAGTGTAAAGGCTGAACAAAAGGTACTCAAGACATGTTTTAGTCTAGGACTGGGTTTGCTGGTCTTCTAAAAAAATATTTTAAAAATCGATTCTGGCTTGTTATTAAAATTTCAGAGGAGGACACTAAGGCAAGCAGTATACCCCACAGCAGCTAAGATACAGATTGTTCTGCTTCGGGGCATCAAATGCAAAAAAATTCCCAGATGTGTGGCTAGTGACCTATTCACTGAAGAGGGAGGCTATAGAACAGCCTGAGTGTATTTCTTTTCTTCCTTGACCTGGCCTCTGTGTCCTGATCAAGGAAAAAATTTTGATAAACAACATGCTTTCCAAGCCCACATCTTCTGACTGTCTAGCTGTCATAAGAAGACAGGAATAGCCAAGCACTTATGGACCTCAGAGAACTCACAGTGGGAAAAGTTTTAATTCTGCAACTGCAGAAAGAGATCCCTCTGTATTAAACAGTGAAAAACAAACAAACAAAAAAAAAGGTTGTGACGTTAAAATAACATATTTTTCTTTTCTAAGTCGTTCATGTTCTGTCTGACCTTGGTTTGCTAAAAATGACATTCTTGCTTCCTTTTTCTCTTGGTAGGAGTAACACCTTTCTAACTCATTTATCTGGTACTTATTCAATGAGAAAGTTATCAGGAGACTGGGAAGATCTGGGGTCTGTTCCTTTCACTACTTCAGGGTTTGTGTTTGAACTCAATAATAATATGAAATGCATTAACAATTTGAAAAGCACAGCTCTTCCCAGGAGAACAACTGAAACACTGTGCTCCAAAATCAGTCTTTTATTTATTTGCTCAGTGTTAGGAACATTCCAGGTATTGAAGCATGCTTGGCTATACTTGAAATTGTTATACCAGTTTTGGGCACAGTTTTGACCTGGGCAGATGTCACTCTTCCAAACAAGTTTTGGATGTGTTCTAGGGGATAGCATGGACCAGAGACCATTGCCAAGAAGTGACTTGACTGCAGCCACTCTGATTAGGAAGGCAAGTGTTTACTAGTTAGGACAGGACAGCAGAAGGAGCGGCCATTGTATTTCATTATCCATTGCTTTTGTTTGCCTGTTTTCCCCCAACCATTTTCTTTTTTATGGAGCAGTGAGGACAACTTGTACTCTAACTTTTTAGATTCATCCTAAAATTTAAATAAAAAAGTGAAACATTGTCTTCAAGTACTTAGATAGAGATAGAGATAATTTTTCCTTTGTAATATACTGTTTTCATGGCAATACCAATAAATCTTTCTTTCTACACTACTTGACATTGATAAAGCCTCAGCTGGATGTCTATATTTAATGTCAGGCACTGTGCTCCAAAAAAAATAGGAAACAAGTGAATAGAGATAAAAGGAAGTATTTTCTAGACCTCTGATCAATGAAGAAAGATTGAAAGAATTTTATTTATAGAATAGGGAGAGAGAGACAGAAGTCTTTCAATTAACATCTGTTGCAAAGACAAGAAATAACAATCCAATCTCCATTTCTGTGATGAATAAATCTGAAAGCAAAGGGTTTAAATTCTGAGAGGGTAAATTGGGTTCCTGGTAAAACTTTGTAACAAAAGGGGGGTCTGGAATGGATTGATTTGAACTTCTGTAGTCTTTCTAGATCAACTGTTTTATAAAGTCTTTCAGACCAACTGCTACCAGAAAAGACCTGTGATAGCCAGGCTAGTCTTGGGCTTAAGGGATGCAGTAGGAGATATTGAGTTTCTTTCTTGTTCTATGACTTTGGTTTTTTCTTCTGTAATATTTGAATACTAATGAAGTAATGTTAATATATTTCAATCTATTGAAAAACATCTTTGGAGAAATTTTTCTTTCTCCCACATCTGTTTGGCTTCAAAATCCTCTTATCTGTCTGAACACATCCTCTTTACAGATCTGCAAATGTGACACAAGATTTCAGGGTATATCTATATAATTTTTTGTATTAGAAAAATAAATATTTTGATAGATTTTCTGTTCATTGCTATATTATTCATTTCAGGATATACATTTACTCTATGCTGAGGAAACAGACTATGAAAAATCCCTTGATAATAAGATCATGACCCTTTTCTGGACATTGTCTCTGAATTTTGACTTAGTTACCAAGAGCTCCCTTGCAGACTGCTTTGTTTACTCTGGATGGCACAGGGTTCCTGGCCACAGCACAAGAAAATTGTGAAACCCAAAAGATTGCACAAATAAAGTTGCTGGACCTTGTCCATTGTAATTTTCTCTTGTGCTGCCATACACTCCAAAAATGAGAAGATTTTAATGTGGATAAAAGTACTGGTCCAAGTACAGTGGTTAAATGTTTGTAAGGTAACATTATTTACCAGACTTTAGCACTGTAACCAATTTTTGGAAAATCTAGGTCATCATCCTATTAAGGCAACCTGCAAACACCACAAGCATTGGAAATGGTGCAATGGACAAATGGGCACTCCCAAATCTGGTGTTTGGACGAACCAATGCTCTGCTTAAAGTGTACAGCCTAAAGGGTCAGATTCCTCCTCAATGCTGCGTTAATGCTTTTCCTTTTCCTTTCCATTAAAAAACAAAACAAAACAAAACAAACAAACAAACAAACAAATGAAAAAACCACCACCACCAACAAAATCCCCTAATATTTGTACCACTTTAATTACTAGCAAATCACCTCCTATCCAGTAGAACCTCATAATCCTGAATGACTTAATTATTTGTCAGAAGTCTGCCTTCCTTCCTGATTTCACAAAACCCAGTGTATGAGTTAAGTGATCAGAGTCCCTACTTAAGGAAAGCCTATTTGACAAAAAAAGAGATAAGAAAGCAGCTGATTCCAGGAAAATTGATCTATAAATTTTTGGAAAAATTGGAAATTGATATTTTTAATAGCTTTGCAAAGATACTACCTAAGATCTTGGGATTCCATATAATAAAAGGGAGAGTTTAGCAATCCTAGGGCAGGTTTTTAGCTTCTTGCAGAGCCAGAGAAGTCTGCAAAAGAAAACCTATTCCTAGGATTGACGGCTCCTTCCAACAAACCTCCTTCAACAGGCAAGAAAACAGAACAGATGCTTTGTTTTTCTACAATTCTTCCCTAATCACTGTACAAACTGAGTGCAGTTTCTTAATGATGTGCTTATAGTAATATTCTGCAATAACTAGGAAAGATGCCAGTTGGCAAATTACAACAAAATATGTCCCTCTTAATCCCTCCACAGTCTCCCTCTTGGCCAGAGCCCTAATGAGTCTGGACTGCTGTGTTGCAGGAATAAATGCTCAGCTGCATGAATGGCTCCACTACTCCTTGTATACCCGGTGACTTAAAAAGTTGGTAAATTTAATATTGCACTGAAAGAGAGAGGTGGATGCTTTCTTGTCAAGTTACAAGTGGATTATATCTCTCTATTTTTTTGCTGTGGGACTTTTTTGGGGGGGGGTTTTGTGGATTTTGTTTTGCCCCTGGACTGTGAAAGCCTGGAAAAATGAACTGTTCATAAAAAAGTTTCATCTAATCACAAATCTGAATGACATGACAAAATCATAAATTTAATCAAGTCTGAATGACAGGAGGTTACTGTGAACTGAAAGAGCATAGCTTTGCTCTCAGCACACTTTCCATAAAAAATGTCATATGAGACATAGAGATAGTCACAGCATAAGCCATAGGGAATATACTTGTAAAAGCCCACCAACAACCAGAAAAAGCTGGTACTGGGAATAAAATATACAGCATCTGTAAATGGGATAGGCTTTTAAAGTCCATTCAAGTAAGTACAGTCCCCAAAGCACCAGCTTGCTTTTTGCAGCTTCTGCAGAACTAGGGTGCACCAGTGCAGAGCAGAGCTGTTGGTAAGCAGCCATGCTGAGTGTAGTGCAGAGTGTGTCCCTGTCAGTCATGAAAAAGCTGAAGTTACTAACAAAAACAGTGCAAATAAAACGATGATTTCTATTCTGTTTCCAGTTCCAAAGACTTCTTGCAAGATATTTAGTACTAAATAAATTAGGTTACATTTTCTTCAGTAATCAGTAAGTAATCAGTAAGTAATCAGCCTGAAACAGGTGAAAATATATTTGGAAGGTGGTTGAAGGAATGGGAACATCACAGGAGAAATCTGGAGTTAGGATCACGAGTTTCAGCAAAATGTCTAGGGCAGGCTTATTAACCTCAATAAAGAAAAAGAGGAATTTTGAGAAGATCCATGAGAAAATCCTTATCAAATACTCAATACTCCCTGGTTCCCTGGGACAGGGAAGCAGCAGGGGCAGAAGTGCCACAGCTACCTGCACGTTTACCCAAGGTCTGGCTCTTGGCACTGTGGTATGGGCTCTGCAGGAGAGAAAACACATCTTACTCTGCAGTTTGCTTGCCAAGTGACAATACAAGCTTTACAACGGGCCAGTGTTTAAAACCTGTGACATTTGGAGGTGGAAAAAACAGCCAAAAATTAACAGCTTCTGCTGCCAGTTTCCAAGCATTTGTACTGTCCTGTCCCTGGGTTAGCTTTGTAAGCACCGTGGCCTGTGGTGACTGTACCACACTTTCTTGCAGGTTCATCCATGGCTGGCTTTGTATAAATATATGAAAAACAGAGGCTGTGATGTGGTTTTGGAACTTGTACGGAAGTAGATAGAACTTGATAGAACTTATCCCAGCACTGCTTGCTTCTCCAGGAGGGATCTCAATCCCTGGTGGGAGTGAGCAAAAATTTGAACGTGGAGTCTGACAGCAAATGGTTCAACTCTACCTGTGTTTCTCCTTGATCCAGGGATCTGCCAGTGCTTACACACTCCTTCTGTGGGTACCAGGCTACCTGCCAGCATGCTAAGAGGTGCCCTTATTGCAGAATATGGCTGTTGTGGAAGGAGTTGGCCCTGGGCATGTCCAGGTGATGCAGAAGAATAGGTATTGGTATCTCTAGAGTGTGTTGGGTCTTGTACAGAGGCTGTTGGCTTGGAGAGAAGGGTTCTGAAAGGCAAACTAAGCAATGATTTTCCTGATAGTAGGACTATCTGAGCTGTTGCACATTTTTTAGTTCAGCCTGGTACTAGATTAGATTGCTGAGTTGCTACTGTCTCTACCAGATTTCTTGTAGAGGCACTTGAGTGAAACCACTGCGGGCAGAATGGCTCATCTAAAGGATTAGTAGGGTTAACACACGAGGACTTAATCTTCAGAGGGAATTACAAAGTCTGATAAGCACATTCCTTGAATGTACACTTTTGAATGTGCACAATTGAAACAAACTGGAAAGAAAGGCCCTCATTTATTTCTTCCCCCTGTACCTCTCCTGGGGTCAGATTTTCCCACCCTTATTCTATGACTCAAAGGCACAGTCAAATTTTCTATTGCTAAAATCAAACTAGTAGTTTTGACAAAACAAGGTGATTCCATAATAAAGACAAAACCCTTTCCTGCCCATCCCCAATGCTCTTTTTGCTTTCAATTAATCTTATTATTCACTTATTTACATAACAGTTGTCAAATGTGTTGATTTGTATGATCAGGATGTCAAGTAAAGGAGCTGTGATTGTCATATAAACACCCAGTTGTGGAAGATGGGGCTTTTATAAAACATGGTGAGACCACTGACCAAGTCAGCAGGGTTGGCAGTGCTGTAGATGAATGGTCAGCAAATACTGTTCTGGAGAGAGAGGAATTACTTGCACTCGGGGGAGGAAGGGATTCTCTGAGGTAACAGCAGCTACTTCCAAGAATATGGGTAAGAAAATTTCTTATCTTGGCACCAGAGAGCTGTTGGTTGTGAAGGTCTCATGTGCTGCATATTTTGAAGACACCCATGACTTTGGAATTACTGTCTGGAAGTTTTATTAATCCCACTGGCTCAACTATATGGGTTATGCCTCAAAAACCTGAAATTTTAATAGACTTTCTGAGCCTCTGGATCAGAATTTATCTCACAACCCAGAAATACTATTAAAAACAAATTACTAATTTAATCAAACAAATTGTTTGCAGTATAGAACAGTTTTACTAGTAGAAACTTGCACATTGTCAAAGCATGCAGACACAACAGAGTTTGCATTGCTATGGAAATGAAGGTTATGCTGGGAAAAACAACTTGCAAGTGACTGTGAAAAGTAAGTTTATGAGAGTGACACCCTTCAGCTTGATCTTGAAAGACGTATTGCAACACAAGCATCTTGGATTAGAAGATTGTTTTTATTTAGTTTTCCACAGAGACATGTTTCTTTCACCTTTAATCTCACAAATCTGACACAAAAACAATCAAGATATATATATATATATATATATATGAGCTGCAGAGAAATCTGCCAGTACAGCATTACTCTTCTTCTATCAAACATTCTAAGAAATCAAATATGGTTCCTTCCATGCCCATCTAATACAAGAAAAACAGCTAAGTCAAGGGGGAATATATATATGAGTCTAGTTATTCATAAAAGAGTAAAAATAAAAAAAAAATCAAGTTTCTGATGTTTAAACAAAACATACTTTATACATTTGGCTAAGTTGAAATATTGTACCTTGCCAAATGAGAAACTGCTCCCTAATGGTAGGTTCCCTAGCAGCTCAGTAGGTATGCAAGGCATGCAATTCATTTCCTGCCAAGGCAGAGAAAAATGGGTAGGTCTGAGATTATATTGCTAGTGTACTTGAAAAATATCTTAGTTGTTAATGTTATAGATTGCATATACATATTTCGACTTTTTGTCTCCTTGAAACTTTCCCAGGTATAACTTTTGGGTTGGCTGTCTCTTAGCTCTCAGTGATGGAGTGTTCAATGGGAGGTGAAATAGGAATTTCCAGAGCATTACAGTCATCAGTGAGGAACACCAAGTCCTGGAGAAACAAGAACAAAAACACACACACAAAAAAAGAAGAAGGGTAAGATTTATAAGGGGGAAGGCAGGAGACAGCACAGTGAGAAGCTTGTGCCTGATCCAGTTTTGGTGGTCAGGGGACAGTGTGGAGACAGGCAGGGCTCAAAGCAGGAACTCTGTCCCTGTCGGTGGATCTTGACCTACCCTTCTGCAGTAGGAGATCAGGATGGTGTACAGGCTCCGGGCTTTTTCCTTCAGCTCATTCACTTCAACCACTCTGTCACATCCAGGGTAGGCCACAAAATCACGGAGTTTTGCCAACACACAGTAATTCTGCAAAGCATGCAAAAGAGGTCTGTGCAACCCTGCACAAATACAGATTTATGTTTCTCGTCCACCACTTCCAAAATTCTTACTGCTGTGTGGGAACCTTGAATTCCTACCTCTATGTGCATGTCATCTATGCAACCTTTAGTCAGGCAAATTAGTCATGAGTATTTTATAACAAAGATGTTTGGTCCAAATAAGTGCTTGGAAAATTGCATAGATACATTCTTAGTCTGCCAGCTAATTTCTTACGTGCTTTAGGAGGTGGCAGCGCCAATGCAATCAAATCTGCCCCCATTGTAGGTGGAGTATTCTACAGAATAGGTGCACTGTCTCATTTTTTAGAGAGCACCTGATTAAGCAGATGAACAGATTATCAAGATCTCACAGACTTGATTCCTCTGTTCCTGTAAAATAGGAGAAACTGTGACTACCAGTCCTGATTTTTTCGAAGTAATTTTTACCTCAGACTTTGTGTTATCAAAATAAAACACTGACAACATGAATTTCACAATGTCCTTGTAAAGCAGGTAAATAAATACCCCAGCTTTTGCTTTAAAGCCAGGGAAACTGAGGCACTGGAATCACATTTCTTGGTCTTTGCCATGACGTGAGACACTGGCAGCTCTGGAATTGGGATCTTGAGTGTCCTGAATTACAAGACTTGGTGTAGTTTCTTATGGAAAAATGTGTCAGAAATTTGTTTTGTCGGATATTTTCTATTTTTTACCTACTCTGTTGAACACTGGAAAAAGAAGCAAAATGTATCGAATATCCCACTGCAGAACGCTATGACACTAAATGTGTGTGCAGGTTATTTTTTCTTAGCTGGGAGACAACTATTTCTTTTTTTTCATTGTCACACTTCCATATCCTCAGGCACATTTTTTCCTTCTGTATTCAACAAGTAGCTATTTAAAAGAGAAAAAGCCAGCAAGGTATTCCTGCATTGCTTTTTATTAAAACTAGATGCCAAAAACCACTCAGGATATAAAATGAAGCAGATTTATTAAGTGAAAAAAGTTAATTCTACATTTCTTCTTTTACACTACTATTCAAGGTTCTGTTGCACTTATTTAACTTCTGAAAAGGCTCTGTCACAGTAAATTAATTGTGTGCATATGGGAATAACTTAAAAATATTGATTTCCTAATATTAAAACTTTTAATCAAGTAAAATCTCAGAAAGTCCATTGGGATTTTAATAAGGTTCAAACTGAGATTTTTTTTTTTTTGTCACTCATCTATCTAGTTAATTAAACTTTTAAAAATCCTTTTAAATCACTCACCTGGGGTATAATATTAAGAGTTATTCTCACTTTTCATTAACTGCTTTTGCTGCACAACAGTAAGAAAGAAGTGTGCAAACTTACGTGTATGTCCAAGTACAGCCTGGGCAGCGTCTCCACACACGAGTCCTGCGGGAAGGAGAAAAGGCTCGTTGCGATTTTGTTTTGAGAGAAATCTGTGTCAAAAGTGGCAACCTGCAGCGTCTGTGCAGGAGCAGTTTTTAGGTGGACTCACCAGAGTTTTGGAGGTCTGCAGCTCCTGAAAGGACTCTGTGATTTCCTTGCTCAGAGACAACACCCTGGAGTAGCAAGTTGGAGGGGCTGCGCTGGCTAGCAGGGCAGCAGAGAGCAGAACAACCAGGAGCAGCAGCATCTTCATTGTGGGGAGTTTGTCCAAAAGAGGAGGAAGAGAGGGAAAAAATCACTCCCACTGGTTAGGTAGGTACTGCTGAGCGTCAGTGAGTAAGTTGGACAAATCAGCCCCCAATTAAATAGTCTCCTGCATGAACAGGAAGAAAAGTCTGGGGGTGGTCCGAGCAGCAGCTCGCTGCCGTCTTAAATTTCCTGCCAGCCTATGAGGCAGAGCTGCCTGGAGCAGGGAAAGAGGGAATGAGGGTAACAAAAACAAACACCACTGGCTCTTTTCATTCCAGAAAGAAAATAACCTAGTGAGCATCTCAAACAGCAGAAATGTGTGTAAGAAAAAGCACAGGGTTCTCAAAGTGTCATAGGCCCTAATCCTGTATGTGCTTTGGCACACGCGTCTCTTCTCTGAACTGTAGGACTACATAGGCTGCAGATAGAGAAAATCCTTCCAAAAAGCAAACTTCCCCAGCACAGGAAGGACATGGACCTGTTGCAGTGAGTCCAGAGCAGGCCATCAAGTTGATTAAAGAGATGGAGCACCTGTCCTATGAGGAAAGGCTAACGGAATTGGGAATGTTCTGCCTAGAGAAGAGAAAATGTCAGGGTGACCTAATTGCAGCCTTCCAGTACTTGAAGGAAGCCTACAAGAAAGATAGAGAGGAACTTTACACAAGGGCAGGTAGTAACACGACAAGGGGGAATGGCTTCAAAATGAAAAAGAGTAGGTTTAGGCTAGATATTAGGAAGAAATTCTTTCCTGTGAGTTTGGTGAGGCACTGGAACAGGTTGCCTCTAGAATTTGTGGCTGCCCCATCTGCAGAAGTGTTGAAGGCTGTGTTGGATTGTGCTCTGAGCAAGCAACCTGGTCTAATGGAAGGTGTCCCCATGCATGACAGTGTGGTTGGAATGAGATGATTTTTAAAGTTGCTTCCAAAACAAGCCATTCTATGATTCTATTATTCACAATTTGTCAATCAAAACAATAGTGCTTGTGATGGCTGTTTGGGAAGACCTATGTATTTACATATTCATAGTCTCAAGCAAAGTGAATACATCTCTACATGGCTGTGATAAAAGTATAAAAGTTATTTTGCTTTCTGGGTTGAATTTATGAAGCTTTGTTCTTTTATTAGATGCCAGACGGAGCTGAGAAATCCAGATGCTGGGATACAGGCCTGAAGCTGAACATATGTTGTTTTATATGTTAATTGTCCTGTAAAATAGAGGTACCCTTGAATGAAGAACTGGTTATTTTGAAAGTTATGCCACCCTCAAATTTTTAAATTCAGATTTTAATAAGGTATTAACTAAAACAATAATGTATCTGATGAAGTACTGCAGTCTCCTGGCATTGTAGTACACCAGGAAGATTCATCTGAAGGTGGGAAAACTAGATTTGAAGAAAAAGACATACTCTGTATGTTGCAGAAGACACTGAGACAAATGCACCAAAACACCTGGGGCAGATAGGAGAACAGGGCTGTATACTACTGTCTTGTTATGCACTTCTTTGCATTCATAAAGAACAGTTGGTTTAGTAACAACAAGTGCTCCTGAATGTTAAAGTAATAGATCCTCGGAGAGGAAAGACAAGTTGGGAGTCCTGGTTGTGGGAATTTGAGGACTAGCCTTGGACTGCTGGATCCTATTTTCAGGAAGAGTTGCCTGGACAAGTCAGTTAAGAGGCCAGAGGGAGACAGGAAGCCTTTTGAGAGGGCCCCAAGCAGCCAGATCATAGATCTAAACACAGCGGCGTGGTGCACGTCCAAGGAAAGGACCCTACTTGTGAGACTTGCTGGTAAACATACAGACTCTTAATCACCATCCCATGGTTGTAAAGAATAGCTGAAGGTAGGAGTGAAATATTATCCTTCTATCATGTTCATGTTTGGCAAGCTGCTAAACGTAGTTGCTCTGCCAGAAGAGCAGTTTTCTGAACAGCACAAATGGTCCCCCAGTACTGGAAGTCAGCAACCCAGGAGCTGCCAAGGATGACTTAGGAAAGTGAGGGCTGGATCCAGGCTTCACCAAAACACTTAATGAAATTTAAAAAAAGAAAAAAGAAAAAATACCCACCAAACCAAACCAAACCAAACCAAACCAAACCAAACCAAACCAAACCAAACCAAACCAAACCAAACCAAACCAAACCAAACCAAACCAAATCAAACCAAACCAAACTAAACCACCAACAAAACAAACAAACAAACAAAGAAAAAAAAAAGCGAAAAACAAAAAACCCACCAAAAACCAAACCAAACCCAAAAACCAAACAAACAAAACCAAAAAAGCAACCACAAAGAACCCCCACCCCAAATAGCTATTTTGTGAAGGGGAAAAATTGCTGAGATAATTTGCTGTGAGGGTTTTGCTCAGCTACTCTCAGAAACAGTAGGGTTTTTTTTCCCTGTAAAAACACAAAGTACTGGAGTTTCATTTCCTCACCCACATCTTTTCCCTGGGCCAGATTTACTTGCATAGTTGACTCTGACCCAAATGAGTATTTTCCAATATCCAGTATCTCATCAGCACTACTGCCCATCTCAGCATGCAGAATCTGCAATTCAGTTAAACAAAGACAAATACTTTCTTCTCAGTTACTTCTATTTGTAGCTCATCAGCAAGATTATCCTTGATCTCTGAGTACATTCAATTTATGGTCACGTATGAGTAAATAATTTCTTTTTTCTCTGAGAAGCTCAGTGGTGACTTCAGGAGAACTTGCAAGTGACATCAGGCACTGTGAATCCTTTCAGTCTAAGGCACCTGGCACAACTGTGAACCAGATACACAGCTACCAAAGCCCTTGAAACTCCAGAATATTTCCAGTGACTGTTTTTATCCAGTCACTTATGCAAAGCCACTTATTAATTCTGGTGCATTCCCTGCCTTGGGCAGAGAAGGTCTTTAACAGGGAAACACAAACTGTTCTTCACAAAGGCTAATAGCCTCTTAGAGGCAGTATTCAAAATGGACATGGAAATAGAATTTAGAGCTACAGGAGGGGAAGGGAAAAAGGATAAAAATATATTATAGTCAAAATTTGCCTAAGGATTGCTTCTATGGAGAAGCAGCTATTTACATCCCTTCCAGTCTGTGGGACAATGCTCAGGCTGGCATTAGGAGGGAGCACAGTAGGAGTCAGTCAGTGCCACCATATTTGTTATGGCCATCACTCTGTGGATATCTCCAGCACAGACACATCTTTATTGTGCTCTTCCATTCAGTGAGCATGGGGCTTCAAGGGCTTGGGAGCACTCTCACAATTTTGCATTAACTCTTGAGGCTGATGGTGTCACTACATCTCTGAGTGCTCTTCACAGTGCATTTATTTGCTCTTATATGAGGAATATTCCATAGCAAAACACATAGGCTGAGAAGAAACTTAAAAGCCTACAATGACATAATTGTCATTTTTATTTAAATTTACGTATTTTTATTAAAAAAAAATTGACTATGTTGTCTTTTTGCTTCCAATTTACTGAAAACTCAAACAACAATATTTTCTAAAAGCCTAAGGACTCACTATGCAGCCAGAAATTCCTCCCATGTTTGAACAGTCTACCAGGGTGTCCACCAACTTTTGATAAAAGCCCTTGCAAGTTGCTGATTTCTTAGTACCAAAATCCACCTGCTTAATGAAAAGTTTATTTTAAAATAGTTGGGGGCTGTCATGAGACACCTCATGAAATGAATTTCTGATTATATTGAAAAAAAACCAAACCCAAAAACAAAAACGGTAAAACACAAAAACAGTAAAACAGAGAAAGCCCTGTGTATTTAAGCAGCACCTCAAATCCAAAGTGACTCAGCTGTTGGCTGTGGTGAAGGTGCCACTTCTTGATTCAGAGCAGGGCTAAAATGCTCTGCAAGCTCCCAGCTCAGGAGAAGACTTTTTGGAAACCCTGGCCTCTTGGTTAAGGTCTTATCTGTTTGTCATATTTTTCCTTGCTGTGCAACAGAACACTTTGCTGAGTCTTTCCGTAAACATCAGCTGAAATTCAGTGCAGAGGTTGTGCAGCCTCACACATTGCCCTGAGTCTGGGGGTGCTGGTGCACAACGCTGGCACTTTCCTGCCACAGAGGGAAGCCTGATATGGCAGCACTGTGTGCCTGCATTTGAGGCTGGGCTTAATCCCGTGTGTTTTGTTTTATTTTCTCTTCCATGATGGCAGTAAGATTCTGCTGGTGATCTGTGTGGTTTGGCCAAGCTATGAGCAATGGGCAAGGCAGGCAGGATCTCAGAGCTGTCTCTGGGCTGGTGCTGCAATCCCGTTTCCCCAGGATAATTACGCAAAAGTCCTCTTTGCTTACTCAGTGGTACGGGCTTCTTTTTTCTTCCCTGTTGTTATTTTAAAAAATTTACATATATATTGAGAAAACTAATGCTACTGCTCAATAGCCTGTTCTTACATAAAATAGTTATAGAAGAAGGTAAAGCCATCTGGGTCAGAAAAAGAAATTAGATGTTCTGAAATCTGTCGGTCCTGCTAGCGCAAATCTGTCACTGGGTACTTTCCCTGGAGAAAAACATATGGAAATGGGGAGTCCTGTGGTCCAGGACAGAAACAAGACAGCTCAGCAGAGCTGGGGAACAGGAATCATTTCCCTGTGCTGCCTCAGACTATTTACCAAACCATTTGCACTGTCTGTGCTGACCAGCCCTCTCTGCAGGCAGTGTCCAACCTGCCTTTGGAGCAGAGCAGGGGCTCGGGCAGCAGCATCCTGCACCCAGAGGGCACACGGTGCTCTGGATGATGGCAGAGTCCAGGACAGCACACAGATGTCCACACGAGCGTCTGTCACTGCAGTGCAAGCATAGCCTGGCTTGTCTCTGTCTTGGCTGCTGTCTCCATAAAGGGGACAATGGTATTTCCCACAGACACTGTGGGAACTCAGCCATCAGCACCAGGGAGACGGGAGATTATGTGGTTTAGCCTTGTCAGGGATACTCTTTTCAGTGACTGCAAGGCGTATTGATTCAAGTAATGCAGGATTTAGAGGCTTAAGCCTTCACTGCCTTGCTCAGAAAAAGTCAATTTTAGCTTGGAGTAACTTGCAGACCTCTGCAGTGAAATAACAGTGGTGCTTTCAGCCTGGGTCCCTCTCTGGCCATGGGCACAGGCAGAGCTGCCTTGTCCCAGTAACACACAAGTGCCTTGTCTGGACCCTGCCCGGGCTTTGAGACCACTCCTATGAGTTATCCCAAGGCAATACCGTTCTTTATTAACACTGCAGTCAGGGTTGCAATAGCAGGCTTTCAAGGAGGGAGCCTCGTTCAGGTTTAGAGCAGCAGTGTTTCAAGTTATTCACACTTTCCTGCTGTGCCTTGCCTTCCATCCTCCTCTCTCTTTCTCTCTCTCTCTCACATGCAAATGTGGCAGATAGCCACAGGTCTTATCATTGCTGGTCAACTTCCCACCCTCTCTGATTACCCTCGTGATGAAAAATTATGTCAGCCACCAAGGAGTGCACTGGAGGTGATATAAATAAATGAATTCATCTACCAAATTTTTCCCTGCTACAAGCCCTCTGGGGAATTCAAATGCTGAAAAATGCAAGGTCTAAGCTCTCTGCTGTCCCTCCAAGGAGCTCTTGTCTACACTGTGGTTAATATGCAAGGAGATGAGGGACTATTTTTTTTAGGACTGGTATTCCAGCACCTTTCAGAAGAATTATGTCACTGAAAGAAAAAATTGATGAGACTGAAAATGCAGCTCTGTATAACAATCTAGTCCAAGCCAAAGAAGAATCTAAAGAGACTTTGCTGAACTGCTGCCTACAAAAGAACTTTTTAGTAGATGCTTAGCATGCTAGCAGGCACAGTTTTCTACTTATTCTTGCCTAGAAAACTGGAAACGTCATAGCTTATGTTGTTGTGTTTATTTCTGGATACAAACAACAGTACTTCTAGCAACTGCAAGGTAACATAAATTCTCATCTCAGCTGGCTGAGAACGTAAGAAACAAGTCCACACAATAAGTCATGTCTTCCTAGTTCTGCTTTCTTCCTGTACCTGGCTTGTCGAGTTTTATAACTAAGCATAGTGGAAGAAATCCTGGCATCTCTGAAATCAGTAACAGAAGTCACAGACTCCTGTGGATCCACATTCTCACTTTAGATTAAAACTTGTGTTCAATTCACTGGCCTTAGTAGCACAAAAGCCCTGAAGCCAAAGTAAGAGTAAATCAGTTGCATTATTTCTTGTTTCTCACAGAGTATTACCTTTGGAGTCCTGTGGGTTGGTGACACAACAAAGATTCAGAGCTTTGTCAGTGCCTAGAAACCAAATGATATGACAAATACCTTGTACAGCTAAAATACTCTTCTAAGGAATATAAATGTATAAAATAGAGGGGAATAGCTGAGGATCTACTTGCTAATATCCAGAAGTGATGAAAAAGAGTGGAAGTTCATTTTATTTTAAAAAATCCATAAACTAAGTAATTGTATTTTTGTTCTGTCAGCCTGCCTTGAAACAAAGAAAAAATAAATACAAGACAATGTCAGAAACTGGTGTTAACAACAGACTGTGTTTCAGATGTAACTGCCACCTAAACCTGAACAACTTTTCTGTTTTAAATTCTTTTGATAAAAACAAAACAGAAAAAGGATCTCCTGCTTCTGAATCACATATTACATGTGTTCCCAGATGACTAAGTGTCCCTACAAGTGTGGTTTTAGTTTGGCTTTGTTTAAGTTGGATGACTAAGGAAAGAATGAGTTGAAGACACACAGAGTGTAGCTGCATACAGACATGGTATGGTTGATAGTTTGCTGCGAGAATGAGACTGTAACTTGTGGTGGGTCTTGCCTACACCTGGAGATTGCCCTGTCATCCTCACAGGTAGTTTTGAGAACATTTGCAAGGATGAGGTGCTGAACAGGGCCCTCCTGCCTGCAGGGCTGGTTCTCAGGCAGCTCCCCAGAGAGCACCCAGCACTGGGTTAACCCAGCACTGGGATAAGGAGAGGCATGGGGAGCCAGGGCAGCAGGTGCCAGGCCAGGGATGTGTGTTCATGGTCACCACCTGGGTGGTGGCAGAGCCAAGGCTGGCTTGGAGGCCTTCCTCAGCAGAAGAGTGTCTACTTACTCTCACAGTTTTGTAAAATTTTGGCTTATAGTTATTCCTGAAAGAAACAAGAAATAGTGACACAAAAGTGAGACAACATTACAGCTGGGTAATGTAGTGAGGAAATCACTGAGCGGTGGCACAAAGAAAAATATTCTGAGTGAAGAATCACTCTAGTTTATATCTTCCATGTGTAGAACCAGCCAAGGTCTTAAACATCTACACTTTTAATTTTGGACCATTAAGCTAATTTCCATTGGAAGGCTAATCAAATTAACATTTATTTTCCTTCATTCTATTTGGCTGCAGCTTTTCTTGTTTTGTTTTGTTTGTTTGTTTGTTTGATGTTTTGGAAAAGTTGTGGCTGGGGAAGAGAGAACTTGGCTTGATTTAAGATGTAAATGCAATTCTATCAATCTTCCCCTCTGCTAATGGTCTGGCTGGGCATTTTAAGGGCATATAGTGAAAAGGAAACTGTGACTGCTAAAGAAAAGCTACCCCCTGCTGTTTCTGTTCATATTTATTTCACAGTCAGCCCATTGAAATGGTGTGATTCACACTCTGATGCTGTCGTTGTCTAGCTGGCAAAGTCACTGGAGAATTTAAAGAAGTTTCCCAAGCTGAAAACTAGGCAAACTGCATTTGGGCAAAAAGCAATCTTATCAGCAATGAGAGTTAGTTATATCACTGCAGTGATCTCTCTTGCTGAGAGCTGAGGCTACCCTTGCAAATGAGAAGCTCTCTTGAAATAAGCAGCTGTTTTCAAAAAACTAGGAACTGTTGCTTTTGAAATGTAAAGTGTCCTTCTGATATACATATATATAGAATACACAAGGGTAAAGTCATGCTAAAGTCTGCAGGGACAATTTAAATGTTATTTGTTTCTCAAATAAATAGTCCAAAAAGGGTAAAAGCATGTGTGAGTGCACAAGAGGGAAAGAGGATTCCCAATTCCCCAGTAATCTTGAGGAAATACAAAAGGAAAACCCTGTCTGTTTATCTTAAATTATCCAGACTTAATGTACTCACACCTTGTAACCAAGCAGCTTGTGTGAAAGAATGACTTCCTGGTAACACAAAGAAACACAGCTGAAGTTTTAACTTCATTATATTAATGATGATCTATCTTTGTGGCAAATATTACTATATATCCTTCTGCTGACTTAATGTAAACATTTAGGAGTCTTTATCAACATAAATGATCATAAATAAAAAGCAGATAGCTGGAGACTGGATTAATGGAAATAAATCCAATAACACTACATGTTTGTCTATGAGATTTCACATAAAATTTCTACTGTAGTGCAAGAACTCATTACATGTTGATGATGGAGGATGCAAAAAAAAAAAGGTGCTAAGTTAATTACTACGTACTTGCTCATTAATCATGGGATAAATATTAGCCACTAGTTAGAAATAGGTGAATTTAATCTTAGGATGCATCAGAGAAGTTATAGCCAGCAGGGACAAGGAGATATTGGTGCTGGTATAAATGCAGGGATCTGCTCATCTGGCCACTTTTGGCCACCCATAGCTGTGGAGGATGAATTCAGACTGCATAGTGTGCAGAAATAAACAGTGAAAATATTCAGTGTGTGGGAAAGTTGGGACAATGGGTGCATATTTCCCTTCTACCTCTCTTTCCTTGTCACCTCAGTTACTTTTCCAACAGCTGGGTCCTTGCCCTGCTCCCCTGCCAAAGCCAGCTCTCAGCTGTGCTGCTCAGGGCACTCCGGACCCACGGCAGCCTGCCTTGCTCACAATCCATTTTGCCATGGCTGCTGCTGGGAAATTCTGCAGTAGGGGACAGAAAGGGAGGTGTTCCTGTAGACCACAATGCACATACATCCCAGTCTCTCAAGATCAGGCACACTGAGACTGTAGAGCCCAGGCAAAGTAGGATCTCTGCTTCTGTGCCCAACACTTTGTATTGGGCTCTGCCTTGGTGGCTGACCAGTAGCTGTCACTTTGACTGAGAATTGAAGCTGCAGAGGCACAGGACAATGGTCCATGGCTTTCTAGGAGAGAGCTCACAGCTGTCTGAAATAGAGGCTGGAGGCCTTGGAGTCCAGCCCAGGGAAGGACGTGACAATGCACTGTCCAGAGAAGGACAGTTGTCCCACCTGGTCTGAATGGAGCATTTAAACTGCTGTGCCAGCAGCACTGTGCAGCTACACAGCGCTCTCAGAAAGGCTGGTTTTGCTCCTGGGGAACATGAAAAGCACATGTACCGGCAGCAAAGCAGCTGCTACACACAGAACATCAACCCGTTTTATTCATTAAATATATGCTAACAAAAAAGATTGGCATCAACTTTGTTCACATCAAAAAAATAGAGTTCCAATTCTTCCTATTGCATAATTTAAGTACATGAGCTTCTGTAATAACGTGCCAGGCAGAGAATGATAGCATTGTCCACGCCATTGTCTCTCTGACACCAAAGAGAAATGAAGAAAATGGATTCAAAGAATCCAAATACATTCAGGAAAGTATCAAAGTGATCAAAGCAGACTCTTTGATTCTGCTTTACACATACTTTTCAAAGAAGTGTTACATTTCCAAACACACTCTGTCCATTCTTGATGCCAATAAACCAGCTCTGTTTAGCTTTATGCTTTGATAGGAGTAGGAACAAAAAAGAAATCTTTAGTGAGTTGCATTTTCTAAGCCTTTCTATCAAGTTTTGAACTTGCTAAGAAAAGGCTAAATCTATTTGTTGTTCTTTGAGGAAGCTCAGCCTTCACTGAGGGAGACCTGGTGTCAGGCCTGAGTAGCCCTATAGACAAATCAGCATTTGCAAGCACGAGGAAAAGCTCTGAGCAGAATTTTTGTTCATCTGTATTTAATACACCTCTTTGCTAGCAGACCAAGCCTCAGGGAAAAAAAAGCAACTTACAAGGCATGTAAGAGCATTTTGGAAAAGGTGCCTGACCACAGTCCTTTTATAGCTGGAAAATATTGATTATTTTTATGTATCTTTCTCCCATTATTTTCTCAAAGACATAGACAAGGTTTCAAGGCACCTGATCTAAATGCACTGAAGGAAAACATTATTTTTTTGATGTTATCGTTTGACCATTAATGATGTCAAGCATGACATTTTCTCATACCCTGGCAGGGTGTACTCCATTTCTGTCTTTGTAAAATTAAATTTTGTCTCTGTGGTGCAGCGACCATGAAGCCCAAGCTGCCTCCAGGGAGATATTTTGTTTAGCTGTGTGGACACATTCCTCCAGGAAATATTGAAGCCAAACCACACACACACACATGCACACACACAGGCCCTCTATTAGAAGAATTCAAAGCTTGAAGAGAAAACAAACCAGTACTGGGTCTGGAATCTGAACTTCAGTGCATGTTGAATTGTGTTTTCACATCCTTTGTTTGTACCAGCTGGGCTGTGGACCAGTATAGGCATTTTCTGAACACAGGCAGCACTGTCCAAGGACAGCCCTATATCCTCTGGCCATGTCAGAGTGGAAAAAAAAACAACATGGAAAAAATATTTGCATATCCAGCACTTACTTATTTCTGCCATGTGTGAGACAGACATGGAGAGTGGCAACTGTTGTCATGAGTCAGAGTTTGCTGCACAGTATGTGGCTCTGGAGGAGAATCATGCAAGCCAGGAGGTAAGAGAAGACATATATGTATGATTACTCTTTCATGCATTCTTTTCTTTTCACTCACTCAAAGCAGAGCTATGAGAAAAATCAAGTTCTATTTTATTCTCTGGCAGAGCCAGATGCTGGCATCCACTTTGGCAGCTGGTGTCAGGAACAGGACAGCTGATACAGTAACTTGGTTAAAACTATCAGAGTCTGACCCTCACTTAGGATTTGGCTTTAGCCTTGAAACACAGATGCTATTAGGCCAGAGCCTCTCTGAAATTGTATTATATTCTAGTGCTTTTTTTTTGTTTATTTAACATATTCCTCCCTCTCTCTCTCTTTATTTATTGAACTTTTATTTATCAAGATTTTTATTTATTTAACTTTTTTTTTTGTAAGTTCTGGTCACAGGAACTAAAGACACCAGGGTTTTGTGGGCTGCTTGCATATGGTTCAGATGACCAAACATGAAGATAAACCGTGAGATATACTTGTCCTGCCAGACCCAATGATAGGGGCCCCTCCTCTGGTGCCCAAGCAAAGTCTCTGAGGATCACAGTCCCCCATGGCAGTGAGTTCAGGGACTCTCTTTCTCCCTCCATTTCCAGCTTCCCCAAGTGGAGCAGAGGAAGAGCCAGAAACTGGATGGTCCTGGCTTGGGTGAACAAAGGCCAAGAGGTGCCAGTGTTTGATGCTGCAGTGATACAGAAAAATTACTCCACTCCTGGTGAAAACATCACAAAGTCTGGAATGGATGTTGCAGCTTGTTTTACTAAAAGTCACTGCTAGGTAGGGATAAAGTTTTTATAAGTGTTTTGGGCAGTGTTGAACACACCATCATTTATTAGCAAATGAGTTTATTAGAATTCTATTAGTAATTAGAAAGCAGATACTTAAAAACTAGGATAAGACTAATGTAAATGAGGGTATTTCTTTCCCCTTCAGATTATTCTGGTGCTTAAGCTAACATTAAGCAGAATATGTGACAACATTTTGTATTGCTTAGAAGAAATACAAAATAATTTTGGGTTAGACTGCTGATGTTGAGATTCTTGCCACAGAATTGGTATATAAATTCCCAGTCCAATTCCTGAAAGACCTTCAGCTGTGTTAGAGACCAGCATCTGACCTTTTTTTCAAAGAGAGCACTGATTAAAAGATGATGGTGTTCTTCTTGGGGTAGAATTCAAGGTTCACAGCCTGCTGCTGAATTCAGTAAGGGAACCCTTTGACTTGAAACTGTGTGCATGTGTCTGCCAAGAGCATAAAAAACAGTCAGAAAAAGTTGTGGACAAATACTTGTGTAGAACTACCTACTCAAGTGAGGTATGCTTAGGTGGACTCTATGCTGGAGCTTTTAACGCATAATGCAGAATCTTCTTTAATAAACCATGTGGCCATTGGTCCTTCTGAAGCATAAATGCCTTAGGGACTGTAGTGATTTCTCACTTTGTTTTGTTTATGTATGCTTTTTTGTTTTAATTCCTTTTGTCTTTTGGTTCACAGCCTCCAGTGAGCGAATGAAATCTACTGTTAGTGTAACTAGAGGCTACCTGAAGCACAGAATAAGAAGACACTACATGTCATTATCTACTACACAGCTGAGGGTTGGAGACTAATTTCCAGATGACATATGTTGTTAGCACTGCTATATGGATTACAGCTTAGGGGGCAAAGCAATAGATCAAGATTCCCACTGAGCTAGAAGCTGTGTAAACATGTGGTGAAAAGATGATCTCTGGGTCACAGAACTTTGCTGTAACCTCTGCACACTTCTCTGTTTAACCTACTGCCGTTTTTCTCTGCAGGTTGTTTCCTCACAGTCCATTAATAACGATGCATTTTCTTGTCTGACAATTGCATGCCTGCTTAGCATTTGTTTCATGAAATCAATACATGAAAAATATCTGTGTTAATATGGTGGATTTCTCACTGTTGTGTCTACTGGCATCAATGAATCATTCCCTCTTGAGACAGCACACTGAGAAGGTACTCTAATTTCTCTCCCTTCCAAGAGCACATACGTACACCTGAAAAGGTCTATGACTGATTTGAGGGTTTTGTGTACATGGGATTTTTAGACTGGTTGGCTCTTCCTCCAACAGTTCTCCCTAGAAGAAGAAATGCCGCTTTTGTAGTTTATTTCATCTGGCAACATTTAGGATGAATAGCACATTGACTGTGGCAGTCTTTCTAAACAGTTTCTTCTGCTTGGGTTTAAACCCTACAAGCAAACTCTTCCTTCCTGTGTGTACTAGCACATCACAGAGCAGAGAGCTTTCATAGCACCAAGAAATTGGCTATCCTGCTCCAGCTCATGTTCAGAAGGCCTCAGCTCAATTCCTGTCACTTTAATGTCCATAATTCTCTAATGGAGGCTCATTTGGCACTGAACAGATGAGTCCAGTGCCAGCCACTGGCCTGTGTGTGTGCCACATGCTTGAAAGTTGTTTTCTTCTCTGTGGTGGCTTCAATCTTGATGGCACTGAGGACTGAAAATGAAATATTGTGAGCTGGTGTCTTGCTGGGAGTGAGGATGGAAACCCTGAGGGCATGGGGAAGCAGGAGAGCACAGAATGAACCGTGGCCGAGCAGTTGTGGTGGTAAATGACCAACGAGTTCTGCACTGAGTAAAGCAAGCGAGCAAACACAAGTTGTGTGTTCAAGCAAGCATGAGCTGTATGCTCAACGCTGCCTAAGGAGAATTTCTGGTCTTTTTGGCAAGAAAGTAAATGTTTTCACAAAGTATAGGAAACACACACTCAGATGTGTTTCAAGCATACACAATGCCACTGGCTTGGAATGTATCTATTCACTAACTGAACGTACCACGCCTCTTTAGGTACAGGTAGCACGTAAATCAAAACCAAAAATAAATTCATTGATTTTTTCACCATATTTTGCTCTGATTTTTACAATTTTGCCTCCTTTTTTTCCTGTGTAATATTCAATTTCAAAAGCAGCTTTTAAAGAACCTTTAATAATTGGGTTACTGAGTGCTTCAGTAACTAAACACATCTAGAGTCTACACACTAGAATGGATATTGCTGGACACTCAATTTTTCCTTGATCAGTGCAGTATAGGAGGTGTGTTTTGACTCCTCTGCACCTACTATCTTCTAAACAGTCCTGTAGTATTCTTCTTAAAAAAATGGGATGCTTTCTGGCCTATTAATTTTCAGTGATCAACTGAAGCCAAATTGCTTTGAAACCAGCAAGAGCACATAATTGCTCCCAAACTGCTGCCATGCCCATGGACCATAGTAGATCAGCATGAGCTGGGGTGTTTGGCCCCCCACACTCTTGCTGTTACCCCATTCTTGTGAGATGACTCACAAGAAACTTCCTGGATTTCTGGAAACTCCTCATTAGTGAAGACACTCTCATATACGTTCTGCTGGAACAAGCTCCAGTGCCCTGGGTGAGAAAAGGTCAATTTTGGGCTCATAGCAGGAACAGTTAATGTCAACAAACTTCACCACCAACATAATTTTATACCAACATTTTCCTTCTGTGTTTTTTATCCCCCTCCAAGGGCTGTCGGTCAGTCTATTGAGGATTCCTGTAATTTTAGCAATAAGGCACAGCAGGCTCCTTTCAATCAACAGCACCAGTGTCACAGCAAGAAACAGTAACACATTTCCCTCCAAGCAAGCATGCCCTGACTTCATTCAGGCACACAAATGTGCTCCAAATCACAAATCACCATCTCCCAGCCCAGCAAGACAAAAGCCACAAACTGAGTTGAAACAAAACAGATAAGCAAGATAAAACATTTTCTTCCTGCAGAAAAATAACCCAAATATTTGCTCTTTGCCTACCTGCAGGAGCTTCTGTTCCTTCCCATGGTCTTGCTGCAGTTTCTCCGCTCCAGGCTGAGGGGTAAAGCCCTTTGCAGGGAAAACATCACACTTCTTTGACTTGAAAACTTCTTGTGCTTTTCAGGAGACATGAAGGGACTCCTACTTTTGGGAACTGTGATACCAAATGAAAAAATTTTCACCAGCTGCCTTCAGTGATGCTAATCAGATTTTGGCTTCAGAGTAATGGAAGCAGGAGCCATGTTTTCTTCAGCTTCTTTAACTTCCAGTTCACCATTTGCATCACTACTTTAGGCTCATTTTCCATCTTGAACATGCAATGGGGCTTTCCTTATGGAAAATACACACAAAGGCAGAAGGATGGATGTGGCAGGTGGCAGTCACTGCTGAGCATCGACGTTTGTAACTCTTTACTCATGAATGTTTGTTCGGGAGCAGAAGAGACAAACACCTTTATATGCACATAAAAAAGGATCCTCCTGGAAGCTAGATCCATTTTCAAGGTTCTAACAGGAGTGATAGTTGTCATGATTCCCACAAAAGTACTCTGGAGGTATTTTTAAACATTCTTAAAGGGAGGTAAAATCATAAAACTCATATAAAAATCACATATTACATTGTGTCACCAATTGTAGAAGATTTTGTGTATTTGTTATTGTACTACTTCCTCTCTCCATTCCCTTTCATGGAAGAGTCCAGGAAGATAAAAAAGAATTCAGGAAACATACAAAATAAACAGGCTTGAAAGGCGAAGAGTCCTGACGGTTACAGTAGGTCTGAAAAGTCTTAAAATCTAGACCAAGTTGTCATAAGTCTCATTTCTGTATCAGGACAGGAGAAACTGGATCTCCTTTCAGTGTTGGTTGTCTTTTTTCTCTTCTTTCCTGAGTGATTGTGTCCTGAAAAGTCAGAAAAATATCAGACATATAAAATGACCCTGTAATAGATCTATACTTATTGAAAAGTTTAATTACTTTTTAATAATAAAACTATTTTAAAGGCATAAAAAATGCTAACATTAAGATATATTAAAAGCATAGTTTTACTGTAAATTTAACCTTTGACAGAAATTTCTTTCCTGAATTTAACTACACCATCAGACAGATTTGTCAGAGGAAAACAGTGCTATAATATCTGTATAAAATAAACATGCAGAATAATAAGGAACTTCTTCACACTATAAGGACTCACAACTGCATCAAATCAATGGCATCTACAGAGCTGCATATACTTGGAATCCTAGAAAACCCCAGAGAGCACGAGCAGAGCAAATTTTCCCCTTCTGCACTGACTAGTCTGTTAGAAAGAGCTCCTTCCCCTTCCTAACCAAGCATGACTACACCAAACTGGGTGTCCAATTGTGCTTTAACAAGAAAAAAATTGCTGTTGCGAATGTGTGTTATCCTGCATGATTCCCCCCTGGAGCCAAAGTCATTTCTCACGGCTGACTGCCTCCCAGGGACAGCTGATGTATCTGGCTGTGCTCTGCTCATCACCTGCACCCATGCACAGTACTGGGGACTTTAAATAGGCTGCCTCTCCTGGTACTTCTACACATTTTTCTGTCTGAATCATTGCTTGAATGTAAATTTAGATAAGCTAGAGTGTAACACGGAACTAAATGCTGTTGTGACTGTACATAACAAGAGAGTTTTATTCACCACTCTTTTTTCCATACGATGCATTTTCACATTATTTTCTTTTTTTTCTTTTTTAGAGAAGGAAAAAAGAAAGAAAGAACAGGTAAACCCTGCAATTGGTCTGATGACATGTTGCTTCATGTTCATGATGATGACAAAAACATTGGGGGTGGGGGCTGGGAAGGGAGGAGGGAGGAAAAAAATCATGAAACAGGGGCTATAACATTTAGAGGCCTGGAGATGTCTTCTCTACCTATATTAGCAATCAGTTCAGTGCTGTTGGACCAGATCTGGAGTGGGAAAGAGTTGGTGCTCAGGCTGTAATATCCATACTGTGTGTGTGTTTGGGGGGTTCACTTGGATGACCTCTCTTCCGGTGCCGTGGGCTAAATTCAGTACCATGAGGCTGCATAGGGTGCACTCCTGCAAGGAACCTTCTGGGTCTGATGCCCCCAAAGGAATCCAGACTTGGATTGACTCAGCTGTGAGGTTTGCTTGAAAAGTGCACTCCTGTGTCAAACCAAACCAGCAATGTCAATGTAGCCAGTGCTGGGGGACAAAAATGCATGTGGTCACAGTCCTAGGGACATGTTTGTTCAGGGCATCTGCAGCAGTTTCACTTGAGGGAGATCCTAGAGCTGAGAAAACAAACATACCTTCATGAAAGCTTTATTAGTCTCATTTTTTTCATTGAACTAATGCATGATTGGGGGGTAAAGGAGCTTAGTGGGTTCATGGAAATATACTTTAGAGAGACTGGCAATGGCTTTGGCTCTGTAACAAGGTTCTGACAGATAGCTGGGCTCTTGTGTTAATTGGATATGATTCCAGTAAATGTAATAGCAATGAGCAGCAAAATGCTTCCCCATGCTTATGCGTGACCAAAGGTAAATTACAAGGTGTCAGATACATAATTCCTGCTATTTTTCATAAGGTGCAGTTACATGCCTTTAACTTTTCAGACCCACGTAGTTCTCAAGCACCACTGAGCCTCACTTGCATAGCACACTTAAGCCTATCCCTCCTACTTTGTCTCTTCCACCATCCTACTGCACAGATTACAGTCTTGTATGCATATACTGAATGTACATGCAGCAAATCTCTCTATGAGACAAGGGCAGAGAGAGATGTGATTAAATCTGAAGCAGAGCAAAGGAAACAAAACAGAGGAAAATACAGATATCTTTCTTAGGATTAAAGTGTTGTTCTTCAGCTTTTTGTCCTGAAAATTATCAGCATTTTAAAACATTGGATTCTCATTTATTTTTTCAGCAGACACATGACAACCTTTAAATTTTGTTCACTTGTTCTGTGAATTTGAATGTGAATTTTCCCCCCCTTTGCTGCAAACTTGATCAATTCATGAATGCATCTATCTAAGCTTTACTCTGCCACATTTTAGCAAATGGAATGGGTTATTCAGCAACTAATTTTATACATCCAATTATTGTTGATAACAGTTCATCCAGGTGCCTCTTTTGTGAACAACTGATTTTTCTTTCTTTCATTTCTCCTATGTTCAAAACCATCATGGTTCCTCAACATGCATAGTTTTATCTTGTGAATTCAGCAGAGGACTTCAGCTTTCAAATAACAATCTTATATTTTCTTATCTCTGAGATGAGAATACATGTCTTGAGCAGCTTTGGATTTTTATGTCCAAATTAAAAAAAAAAAAAAAAAAAAAAAAACACAAAACCAAAATGAGAATGTGTAGCTACACTCCTGAGAAAAAAAGAAGCAAGAGATCTGTAAGTCACCCTGGCACCCCTATTTAAGTGTTTTGCCTTAATAGCCCAAATGTAATAGCTCTAAAAGAACAGCCTCTTAACTATTCTTCCAAGTAGGGCTCTTCATCACTTGAGCTACTTTATAAGTTCTTGAAAGACACACTGCAGGCTAGGAAAGATTGGGAAGTCTATAATTTTACATCAATCAATGCCGCTGATAAATTACTAGTCACAGGAAAGGACGTGACAAAGCACAATAGGACAAGTTATTATGGAGAATCCCCAGTGCTCCCAATACAGCTATATTACATGAAGAGAGGAAGAAAAAAATCGTTAAGCAATAAAGCTTATTAAACAGCTAAGGCTGAGGGGAACATAAACCACACAGGGCTGGTACAGGCTGTGAAAGAGAACAGCTGAGCTATTACAGTGCAGGCTAATGGCAGCACTGCTGAGCAGCAGAACAGCAGAGCAGGCTGCCCCAGGAAGCACAGATCCAGTATGATCCTCTGGAATACCTGGCTGTGGGGAGGGGCAGGAGGTATGTTAGGTGCTGGAACAAGTTTGTCCCTCTAAAGAAAGGAAAGGAACTCCAGGTGTTTTCATTTGTCCCTTCCTTAAGTTGCAAGAAGTCTACCTATAGGCTTTTTATATAAGAAAATATAAGAAATAATATAAGAAATATGTATATTTCTTATATAAGAATAAGACTTTCTTATATAAGAATATGAGAAAAATATACTTTGTACATGAAAACAGCTGGTGAAAAGACAAAGAAGTGTGTAGTGATCACAGACCATGAGCAGCAGGACTGGAACATGGGGATCCCAAGTCACAGTTTCATGCCCAAGCTGAATATGCTCAAGCACATGGTGTTGCAGTAAGCTGATCAAAACAACCTCCTGTGGTGTCCCAAGTCTTTTGTCCTATACCTGTTTGGACAACCTCAGAAGGCATAGAAAAATTCCTTTCCAACACCCCAAACACAAAACCAAAGGCTGTGACCAAAACCAGTACAGGCAGAAGATATTTTGCCTATTCTTCCCGTTCATGCTCCTGCATGCAGTAAAGACCAATCTCTTGACTTTTTGTTATACTTTTTTTTGGTCTTACATCACTTGAGTCTGCTCCACCACAGCTGTTTCAGACCAAAGTATTGCCAGGGATTTTAAGAGGACAGCCACACATAATCCTGCAGAGAGATGACACCAAGTTTCTCATATTCCAGCTGTACCATTGGGGTTTGCTTTCTCACACCCTGGAGTTCAAAACTTCAGTCATATCAATGAAGGAAATACTTAGAAAAATCTTTCACAAGCTTTCCATGCTGTTTTTGTGCTGAGGGGAATAAATAATGCATACCACGTTGAAATCCACAAAAAACAGGTAAAAGCTGCAAAGGAACAAAATGCTCTCTATTTTGAAGTGATTTCTGCTATATACTGCAGTGAAAATTGCTTAGGATTTATCAATTTGAGATTCAGTGTAACAGTGTCAAATCACAAGATGGACATAATGGACATGATCAGGCTGTGACTGAAGCCAATTGCAAACGCACAACTCAATAGTAACATGTCCAAACTGGAGCCAGCAATTCTGGACCTGTAATTACTTTTGATCTTAGATTCCAGTAACCATTTTCTTTTAACTCCTTGAATAGGCACAGGAAGCTGACTTCCTTTCTATAGACAATCAGCTTCTGACGGACTCCAGTGGGTTGGGGACTGTTTTATGAGAGCCAGTGCTGGAATGGTGTTTGCTGTGCAAGTATGTAATTTAATCTCATTTGATTACTTGGATGGCACCCCAGTATTGTACAGATAAAGTATATATAAGTAAGACTAGAGCTTAACTAGAAGCCCAGCCCTAAACCTACTGTTATTAGGACCCCAGTGTATTTGATGTAGTACAGAACTGACTTCCCCCTCTTTATCTGTTTAGGTTAATTTTTCTGGTTTTGCTCTAATATATGACTTACTCAGGCATCCTTGTTCTTCTTGCTCTTTATGTCCTTTTAAAGGTGGTTAAAGTTTTCTATGATTTCCTAAGCTTAGCTGGGACTAACCACTTCCTTTTTTTCCTGAAAGAAGGCTGAAGATACAGCAGGTCTGAGTAAATGGTCACTGTTGTGGTGTTGTGTTGTTGTATTGTGCTCACACAGATGCAATGCAAATGAAGGATTTGGCTGGCAGCCTTTTATAAATAACCCTTAGTGAAATCTGTCAGCCTTCCTGTAAAATGGATGATGGGAAAAGCAACACTCACATTCTAACCATGAGATTTGATTGTGCATGAGTGGTCCATGAATTTATTCCATATTCCATTATGTTGGCTATAGATGCTTGTATCCTCACACAAATCCATGCCTGGTGACCCATACTGGGATTAGTCCAAAACTTTGTTATGCTTTAAACTGGTGTCATGGGGAATAGAGGTGGGACTGCTGGGGAAGGAGCAGTTGGGAGAGCAGGTTGTGAAGCCAAACTAAGCCACTCTCTTCCAGCATTGTCTTAACCTTGGAAAAGTAAAGGAAACTTTGGTCTGTGCTTGGATCAGTTATTGGAAACTTTGATCTGTGCTTGAACTTATATTCTGTCTCTTGCATGGATGTGCCAGATGATGCCAATTAGACTCACTGCTTTTCACAGTAAATCTCAATAAAACTCCAGGGTTTTAACATTATTTTGATAGATTCTTAGGAGAAAGAATTTTCTCCAAAGTCATCTGGAGTGAAATAGGAGTGAGTCAATTTGCACGGTCTCTGGCCTTTCTTGGGAACAGTGAGCACTTATGCCTGAAGAGGGACTAGAAGACTGTCAAAAGGTACTTCAGGTTCTTGCCTCTTGTTTGGTTCTTTAGCAAATACTCCCAATGCATAAGTTCTCTAAAACAAAAATAAATATGAGCAGAGGCCATGCTCTGAGAACAAACTATGGAAAGGCAAAATTTTTCTTCTGATTTCAGCATGCTCTGCCTTTTATCACATCCTACTAATCTGAAAGGATGTAGAGGATGTCAGAGGAGACCATCTGTGGTTTGGAAACAGGGTTTGAACACATTTACCACTGCTTCAGCTGACATAATAAACAGCCAAAGTGAGCTTACTGCACTCCTATGCAAAGTTAAAGAATAGAATAGAATAGAATAGAATAGAATAGAATAGAATAGAATAGAATAGAATAGAATAGAATAGAATAGAATAGAATAGAATAGAATAGAATAGAAAAGTGACCCTACTGGTTTCCAAGGAGGAGACTTTTTTAACCCATCATCTTTCCTTTTAAAGTAGTCAGAATCATAAAGACAAAAGATGCTATTTTAATATCTTCTTTGTTAACTCCAGGATAGTATTCAAACACAAAAATGTCAGTGTAAACAGTCTGCAATTTAAAATATTAGCATATCAACAAGTTATGCTGTGAAATCAAGAACTGTAAGGTCACCCTCACCTCATGTCTCATCAGAAGCATTTTAATACAAAAGCTGTAATCACAGAATTACTGGCCTTAAACCACTGAATTCCCTGAGGGAAGTTTTATAGTGCAAAGGAGTGTAATCATATTTGATTTTCTTTATTGCTAACGCTGCATGGAGATCTGAAAAAATCACTATTAATCTAAGCCAGACAACATAGGTCTTAAATGAAAATGTAAAACAGTATCTTAAAATGATGTTCATGCTGATTGCAGGAGGAAGGTGGAAAGAAAAGAGGGGGAAGAAAAGAGCTCTATTGGACTGTCCTTTTTCTTACTGTGTTTTCTGCATAGGCTATGCAGCAGTTACCTGCTAAAAATGAAATGTGTTTTTAAGTTTAGAACTTCATTTATCTCAAGCAAAACATGATTGTCTTTTCAGAGAAAAGATGAGAAGTTTGGTTTGGTTTTGGTCTTGCAAGACTTAGAAACTGCTTGTAGCTTAGAAATCTCTGTCCCAGAAGAGTAAACATTTAATTGTTCTGAGAATTCTCAGGCTTCAGAGAGCTGTACTGATATGCATAATGTTATGATAGAGAATTTCAGACTTATTTCTGTTTTACAAAAGCAATTGGAAAAACATATGAGTAATTGTTCTTGAAGAGTTGTTGCTAAATTTGAAGCAGATGCAATGGAATTCAGATTGTTCTGAATATTTTAAAGAAAAAAGATATGGAGTTATGCATCTGTTCAGAGTTTAGCATGCATTCAGGGTTGGAAAGGACAAAGGGGAACACAGGACCACATGAATGAACAGCCTATGTGTCCAAGGCTTGATATTACTCATGTCAAAGGTACTGGAAAATTGCCACTGGTTTCCTTGAGTCTTTGCTGGGCTCTGAGCACACATCTAAGCTTAGCACCATTGGACATCATTATATAAACAACTTCTCATTTAGTTGCAGAAACACTGATGCTCCCAGGAAGATGATGAGTATCATACAAACACATCTTAGTTCAGAGCACAGACACTGATGCAAAGAATACATTACATTGCTTTCAGAACAGCAAACCCAACAATTCTTGTCAGACCATCTTTTTTTTTTTTTTTGGCCTGTTTCTATAGAAAATGACTGTGAAGGATAATGTCTGGCACTACTCAAGTACAAGAGTTATAGAGGAATATAATGTTATCAATTAATAAAAATAATGTCTCATCAATACTTTATTACTAAATGTTAATTTTTCACATCTCACATTAACACAGTGTGCCATTTGTCTTAAACTCCTAGCTATGCTGAGGTTTAAACATAAGCCTGAATTTCGCACAAATCAAGGGCAGATTTATTGCAAAGCTTCAAAAAGGAGTCAAAATGACACACCAGTCTAGCTGGAGTGACTAATTAATAGATAGATACAACTCATGGTTCTGTAAATTGTTAGAACTGTTTTGGTTAATGATGGGCCTTGTCACATGAAATCAAGAAAGTCACCTCAGAAAACTTGTTAGATTTCTGGTCTATGTGAAGGAAGTCAGACATAAAAAAAGAAATAGAACAAGTCTTGGAGGCAGTTTTAAGTAGTTTTTAATGAATTTGTATTTTCTGCATGCAATGGGATATCAAACTGCTCCTGCTCATCCCTCATATCTATGTTCTATGAATGGGTTTCTTGTGTGTGAAATGATCAGCATGGGGATTTACTGGCAAACTAGTTCCTCATGTTACTTGGAAGGTCACTTCCACGTGAATTGAAGCAGTTAGATTGATGCAATTAGATGTAAACCCTTAGCTCAGGCAGAAGGTAACTCTTATCCGCTGAAACCTAAGTGCAGTCCTCCTTGTTCCTGCTAAACAAAATGGATTAATGTCAAGCACCGTGTTGGTTAATTAACCCAAAAGAGAGCTGAAGGTCTGTGATTTCTGAGTATTATTGCTGTCTTCTGGCTGAAGGAACACAAACTCAGTAACATGGCATTATTTCTGCTTCTGACTGGGTGACTAAATCTTTGAATGGGTGAGTGATAAACAAAAGAATAACAAAGAGTAAGTCATGCTTTCCAGACTCCATTTTAGAAGAATAATAATGGGTCAAAGTTTTGAAGGCTTCCCTATTTTGCAAATGCTTTCACACGTAAATAATGGTAAACCAAATAATTTAAGTAAAGGACATCAGCAGGTGATACAATCTGTCCATGTCTACTTATGGAAAGAATATCACCATGTCTGAATTTATCCATTTTCTGGGTTTGTAGAGGCTGTAAGTTCTCAGCCACACAGCACAGAATCTTACCCACTTCATTTAGGTCTAATCAGCCTTTCCCAGAGAGGTTATAGCAGCATTATATTAGGTTCAAAGACAGATCATGAGAGTAACTAAGGCAGGTAAAAATCATATGCAAAGAGACTGAAAGTTCTTCTGCTTTGTAGTATTTGCTCTTGGGCTTTTCTAAACAGCTACACTGAAGGAAGGGTGGTAAATATTACAGGAGAATGGTAAAGCCTTTCTGCCTCTATATATGGAAATACATATACCCTGGCTTCTATTCCTTCTCTCTCTTCTCCCCATGTAACAGTGAAGAAGCCTAAAATGCAACTTCCATTTGATTTTCTTTCTTTTTTTTTTTTTTTTTTTTTTTTTTTTTTGTCTGCAGGTTTCCCCTGCAGGAGCTGCAAAGGCTTTGACCTGAACACAGTATTAATATAGATATTTAATTTTTGTACCTGTTTCCCTTTGGAGGAAGTGCCAAATGCAATTGTTTCTGCTTCACCTCAAAGGTTGCTAATGGTAGAATTTTTGTAAAGAAGTGATACAGCTATTTCTGTCTATAAATATCAACAGCAAGCCTAGAAAGCTCTCATTGTTTGTTATATAGCAGGTGATCCGTGTAATCCCTCACCAGTGCTGACAGTTTTCCCTAATGCACTTTTAGAGGGGAGTGATTTCCAGACACACACGTGTATGCATGTACACAGACATATTTATTTACCCGTGTCCACCTGCACACACACACACACGTATACACACACACATATTTATTTACCCGTGTCCATCTCCAGACACACGTATACATGCACACAATATTTATTTATCCATGTACATCTCCACACACACACACACGTATTTATTCACCCGTGTCCGTCTCCGCGCACACACACACGTGTGTACACACACAATATTTATATTCCCGTGTCCATCTCCGCACACACACACGTGTATACACACACACAATATTTATATTCCCGTGTCCATCTCCGCACACACACACACGTGTATACAGACACACAATATTTATTTTCCCGTGTCCATCTCCACACACACACACCTGTATACACACACATAATATTTATATTCCTGTGCCCATCTCTGCACACACACGTGTATACACACACACAATATTTTCCCGTGTCCATCTCCGCACACACAC
>VXAX01005253.1:998610-1102433 GCA_013399835.1 Leptocoma aspasia | reverse complement strand
GCCCCGTTGCCGGGGTGCCGCCGGCGCGCCCCGCGGGATGCTGGCGGCGGGGGATGCGGAGCCGGCCGCGGACTAACATGGGGGGCGGCCACTCCCACAGGGCGCCCGTCTTCGACGAGAACGAGGACGGTGAGTGCGGAGCTGTCCGCGGTACCGAACCGCGCCCCGCCCGGGCTGCGCCGGGGCCGCGGCACCTCCGGGCGGGCGCGGTCCGGCCCCGCTCCGTGCGGGAGCCGCGGAGCCTCCCGCGGGCTGCCAGCTGCGGGGCGCTGCGCGGGGAAGCAGCGGGAGAGCCCGCCTTTGTCCAGCCATCCTCACCGGGAGAGTGGGTGGCTGCTTTTAGGCACAGGCTCAAGTCTAGCACATCGTCAGCTGGGGTTTAAGCACATGGCAGGTAACTTCAAACCTGCGTTTATGAATGGGCATAGTTTTTGAGATGGACGCCCACGTTTTTAGTTTTGTTTATAGTCGTCCCTCTGCCCACCTGCCTGTTTTAAATGGTGATGTCTCTCTTACTCTATACTTATTCCAACCCCTTTACTTTCTGAAACTTTTCTTTAGCATGTTATATTACTCCAAGTTTCTACTCCCTACCTAGATAATATGTCATAAGAAAACGTGTCTTGTAAAGTTTGTGGAAGGCAAAGGAAAAGTTTGTCTAAAATGTGGTGTTTCTTTGCTCTTTATGCATTTCAATGTAATTTTCCGATGTAGACTGTATTTAATTAGAATTATGTGAATACATTTCGATTAAAATAATTTTGGGTCTTGAAACAGAGAGAACACAGCACTCTCAGTAAGCAGATATTTATATATTAACATAGGAATGCTTTCAATGTTACTTATGGGATAGATGTTGCTGCATATCCGGACAATGAGTGCTTAATTTTCAGGAACTTCCCCAGAAGTTCCCAATATATTTTATTAGGAAGTGATTGTGCCTTAATAGACTCACATTGTTTTGGCTTCCTGGGTTTCATAACAAGTCAAAACCATGTATGTTCTGCCCTATATGTTTAGGGCACATGGAGATATTTGTATTGTTTTCCTAGTAGGGGGGAAACGTCTAAATGCATGTAAACTGCTTGAAAGGGTGACTACATCTTGCATTTAAAATGAGATTACCATTTCCTATTCCTTGGCAAAGCCTGATGAGGTGTGGTTTACAACATTCCATTGTTTGTGTGGGGAATGGGACAGGCTGTTTCACATTTGTGTGTTGTGGAGCCATAGCTGCCATTTTCTTGTACTGATAAAACATTTCAGACCTTTACCATAGGTCATGCTGTGTAAACATACAAGTGAGAAAGAGCCCACCTCACCTCCCCCCAGGTAAAGTCTCAACCATGCACAATTGGTGTTGTAAACCTTGAGGAAACTCACTGAGAAATACTCCAGAGTGAAAGCATGCTGTTAATCTTGTCCAGACACCCTAAGGTAAAAAGATACCCATACTCCTGCCTTTGAAGACTTCTAATCAGGCTCTCTTGAGCTAGTAGTTTCCATGAATTGTTATCACTTTTATTGTTTTTTCCCCATGGTACAAAATTGTGGTCAGTTTTTTGAACAAAATGAACAAAGTTCAATAGTAAATTATTGCAGAAATGCCTTCATGGCACTTAGTTCTCTTTCTATCCAGAAAACATTTCTGCAATGCAGCCATTATTAACAGCTAATAAAAAAAGCACATGAAGTATTTATGGATTTCAATTAGGTCATTATTTATTCTTTGCATAGTTTTGTTTTGTTCTGAGGTGGTTTTCCCCATTATGAATGTTGCTAACATAATCTGTTATTCCTCTTAAGATATTTTGCTTGGCACAACCATCTAGTTCAGAAGAGTCCATTGCTTTTGAAACAATAACCAATTTCAAATATTACTTACCAAATATTATTCAGGATGGCATTTTCCCAAGTACCTAAACAATATGGGGAAATATCTCCTCTTTGAAACTGTATCTAACAGAATTTAATAGGAAAGGAAGCTGTTTTTTCATAGTCCCACTAGTAACTACAAAAGTCACCATTTCCCACAATATTGGACTCAATATGTTATTAAAAAAAAAAAAAAGAAAAAGCTAATGAAAAAGTATAACAAGAGAAAGTGGGTTTGTTTCTTGAGATGGTGTAATTGCTCAAGAATGACAATCAATTCATAGAGAACTGGAATAGGTAAGTTGTGCATGAAGATGTAGGAATATTAGAAACTAATCTATTTAGTGCATTGCGCATAATGTCATACCTGCCTCTTAAAATTATAAAAATGAGCAGAAAAAAAGTATTGCCATTTTATATCCATGCATGTTTATGATGGATGTAGAATAAAACATGAATTTTTGGAAGTAAAGGTTTAAAACCATTTATCATCACTCTAGGAATCATAGAAAAAAGTTACTTACTCAGTGTATTAGTTAATAAATAAATACATGGAAATAGTGTGTGAAGAGCACCCAGGTGCCTGACAAGCCTACAGGGTGTCTGTTCCAGAGTTACATCTCCTGCTTTCTGATGAGAAGAGGTGCTGATCCATTGAGCAGATCTAAAACCTGTAAGCTGTATGTAGACTCCCCTCCATGCTCAGGATAATAGAAAAAATATTCTAGAGAACCAGAAGCCTGAACTACATGCTGTTAGTTCCCAGTTATTACAGCCACTACAACACATCATTATCATACACTAATCTCTTTAAAGGCAGTAATGCATACCATTTTTACCAGCTACATTAGTTCTCTGTGTTCCATTTTTATTAGAAGGATCTTCCAGAACTTTGCTCTTTGAATGGTTAGAAACATCTGTTTTCATAACTAGGTGTCTTAACCTACTTATAAGATTTGTGTTTAATTCAAGTTTTTGTTAGTTTAAAATGCTCTCCCCCTCCAGGATTATTCTGAGGCTTTGATAGACAGCAAAAATGTCCTCTCTCACTCTTTGATTTATAGGGAAACTTTTCATATTTTTCTATTATTTCTACTGCCTGCTCATTTCCTGTACCCTGCATCTGTCTGCATTTGAACCTGTCTTGGTTTCACACAGATAACCCAAATTATACACAGAACTGTAGGTGAGTTTTCCCCAGGACCATATGTGGCAAAGAATACATCCCGTTCTCTCCTGGAAATAAGTTCTAGTACAGCTTGTAATTACATGTGCCCTTTTCATGGCTATACCATGTGCATAGTTCTGTCACCCTATGGTCAGTGCCCTGCTCAGTAATTTCCACTGATGAACTCCAATCCACATTAGAAATTTGTGGGGTTCCTATGTACATGGCCTTTTGCAGGACTGAATATTGGTCCATTTCTATTATTCATAGTCTCAAAGATGATCACTCACTTCTTTCCTTGCAACACTCTGATTCTTCTTTATACAATGTTTTAAATTATGGCCACTCTGATCAGCTCCATGTCAGTTATCAAGACCACTGAACACTTTGTGTAAGTATTCAGCTGGATCATATCCAGACTTAATCTTCTTTGCTTTTATCCCCTGCCAACCATATTTCCCTTTTCTAAATAATACCTTTTCCTGTGTTACTGCCATGGTTTAACCCCAAGCAGCAACTCACTCAGCCCCACACAGCCACTTGCTCCCTCTCCCTCCAAGTGGGATGAAGGAGAGAATCATGAGAATGAGAGTTACAAAGCTCATGGGTTGAGATAAAGCTTAATAGGGAAAGCAAAAGCTGTGCACACAAACAGTGCAAACCAAGGAATTTATTCACTGCGTCCCAGGGGCGGGCAGTGTTCAGCCATAGCCAGGAGAGCAGGGCCCATCACATGTGATGGTGACTTGGTGACAAATGCCATCACACTGAAAGTTTCCCCCTTCTTCTTCACCCAGCTTTATATAGCGAGCACAAAGCCATATGGTGTGGGATGTGGTGTGGGATATCCCTGGGTCCTCTGTCCTGGCTGTGTCCCCTCTCAGCTCCTTGTGCACCCCCAGCCTCGTCACTGGTGGGGTGGGATGATGGACAGGAAAGGCCTTGGCTCTGTCGAGTGCTGCTCAGCAATAGCTAAAACATCCCTGAGCTACCAGCACTGTTTCCAGCACAAATCCCAAACACAGCCCCACACCAGCTGCTCTGAAGAAATTTAACTCTATTCCAGCCAAAATCAGCGCAGCTGCCCACCTTGCCTTTTGTCAGTTTATCCTCACCTTATTCAGCTTTGCTTACACTTTCTTACATCTCATTCCACTGAAACTGAGAAAAATTAAATTTAGGCCAACTCTATCATCTACAAAATAAGTTTGTCATCAAGGGGAAATGTCTGGTTACTCATGTGCAAAAAACTTCTGGTGAAACCATGCTGTATTTATCTCATTTTTTCTTCTTAGCCTAGATAAAGGCACAGCAACAGCTAGGAATAATCCAGGGAACAGAGCCCTTTGTTTGCCTAGACCTTGCACTCTGGCTAAAGATATAGAAAAATATGTTTCATTTCTTGATTTTTATTGCTGTACAGGTTGGATCGAGAACTAGGTCTGATCTGTGCAGCATCACTACCCCTTAACAAAGCTAGACCCTTATATGGTGTGGAATTATAACAATTTTTCAGACATTTAAAAGGTGTTTTAAGCAAGGTTCTACACAAATTCTGTAGTCAATGCAGGTAAAAGGAAAACAGTTTTATTTTGGTTAATACTACTGGAGCAAAGGAACCTGACTCTCTTCACCTTGAATATTTCCTATTCTCATAACAACTACCTTCTCCTGAATATGTATATCCAGTGCTACTATCAGGAGAGCAAAGAAGTAAATTTTTCCTCATGTTCAACTCTTCAGAAACAACAATATGTTCACAAGAACAGCAATAGAAGCGTAAGGCTAATATTCACCATTGGTAAATTCTCCTTGCAAATTCTCAGTAAATATCACAAGTAATGAATATATTAGCAATAACCTAGTGACTGCAGAGTGTCTTTCATGCTGGATTTGCTTAACTGTGTTCAGTTAAAATTTCAGTCATATTCAAAATGTGAAAATGAAATAGTAAAAAAGAATAATTTAGAAAAGAGCTGACACAGCCGAGATATTACTATTATCAAACAGGAATAATGTACTTGCCTACATTATGGTGGAAGATACAGAGGAAAGGATAAGAAACAAAATATTAGAAGTTAGACATTGGTCCTGCCAAGTGATATGGCAGTTGTATTTGATTATTTGGGGCTTAAAAAGTCAGCTTTGCTACAGTTACTTTTAGAAATAGGTATACTGAACTTTTAAAGTGTTTTTTTTTTATTTTTGTCATACATGACTTTACATTTAAGGTAAATATGTATTTCCAGAGAACCTTCACTGAGCATCCTGAAGCTGCAGAGCTCAAACACCTCTCTGTGGAAGTCATTGTGACAGGCTGTGCCTCAGTGGCGTAGCCTTGCACGTGGGAAATGAGGCATAGCAACACACCTTGGCTTATTCTCCATGGCCAGAACCTGATCCACTGCAGTGCTTATGTATTTCCTTCAAGGAAGTGCTGAAGTCCCCCTTCCCTTCCTGAGCCATGAGGCTTTGTTCTGCTGCAGTGTCATAACTACAGAGCTCAATGGAAATCTTACATACTGGAGAATATAGCATCCATTCTCTGGAGTTAAACTTCCATTTTGAAGTTGTAATTTAAAATTGATTTCTACCTCTCCTCTTTAGAAAAGCTTCAGCTTAAATGAAGGATTTAAAATTGTTGGCGAGTGTCAGAAAATGTCATTATTAAATGGCCAGCTGCTGAAAAGACTTGTACTAAAAGCCTAAAACCCAGATAAAGAACCTAAGAAAAATGCCTGAAATTGGTATGGATTCAGGTAGCTAAATTCTGAGCATAATGGGTGAGTTTATGTATAAGTGCAGTGAAAGCTGAAGAACTATAAGGTGACATAGGGAAAAACGACAAACAAGAGTTTTGCTTGGAACCAGTTTAAAGCAATGGTTAAATGTCAAAATGAGTCAGATTGAGAACAGAGTATGCAGTGTCCAGTTATTGTCAGTGAGATGATGGTGCTCATCATCCTGCTGCCACACAGCTGTAATGGACAATGTCTGATGCATCCCAGAGCTGCTGCACGCAACTCACATCACGAGGATAATAACACACTCTTTTCAAGCTACTTGTTTCATGAAATGCAGCCCTAAAGAACAGTTAAATAAAGGGTTGGGACCTAAATACCTTCTGCCAGAGAGAGGAGCAAATATCATGTGGGATCAATATTTCTGCTGGATTTTTAGTTTGTTCATGGAAGTTCTGTGGTGTGCTACATTGCATTTTAATTTTTTCCTTGCAAAGATGAATATTCCAGTTCCCTTTAGAACTGAATTGCATAAGAATAACAAAATGTGATTTAAAAACTGCTCAAAGGCAGTTCTGTTGAAAACCACAGCTGTCAAATGGATTATTTTATGCTGAATATCAATGTTTTAGATAAATTAGATCCAGACCACTGGATTTTTTATACTTTGTTTTATGACCATGTTGAATTTTATACAATTTTATTTTCTATTTGTTGAACTTTAGACAGGAAGTCATCATTATGTGTAGTGCAAAACACTTCATAAACCCTAATACCAGTGTCTGCACAGCCACAGAGCAAAATAGATCAGTGTTGAGCTTACACTTCCAGCATTATATGAGACACTGGGAGAGTATAGACAGAAAGGACGGCACAGAGAACAATATGATAATTTCAGGTAGCCACAGAGGTACAAAATGCCAGACTGTTGCTGACAGTTTACATGGTCTGTGTCCAAGGAGGTTCGGAAGGAACACCACAACATTGCAATCACCATCAGCCCTTGTCTTCCTGACACGGGCTTTATTACAATGAACACAAATAATGTGGACCTCTTCAGACACTAAATGATAATTGTAGGTAAAGTTTAATATTGTATCAGTTTTCCCTTTTTTACAGGGAACTCCGAAGAAGATGAATCTGGCACTTTCATCTTAGCTTCTTGCTATCTCAAATGAGCTGCATCTCTGTTCCACTGTTTGAATATCCTAAAATTGTTGTGCAATATCAGATTTACCTCACACTGTCAGGATTAGAACAAAGATCCTTTCCAGGGACAGCCAAAGTATTTGTCAATTGTACTTAACTTTACATCATCCAGATTCAACAAAATCTCTGCCAGCAATATCTTAGAGATGGTCTGGATAAATTTTCAAGATCGTTCGTAATAATGTTTACTACAATTCCAAGATTTAGTTTTCTGCTTCAATGGAAACATCCTTGTCAGGACCTCCATCTTAAACAAAGGCATCATGGAAGTCATTGCTGCTGCTTTTGTAGACTTCCAAGATTTGCAGAAGTGGTTGGCATGATGCCTAACTCTAAGATTGTGAAGGAATTTCTTGTTGGCTTGTTATTGAGGAAGTGCTCAGGAGAGGTAACATTTTACCCATGTTGCAATATGTGTTATGTAGTGTGCCCGGATATCAAGATAGGCTTTTTGTAAATAAGTAAGTATAAAAAATTTGGCCATTTAACTTGGTTAAAAGTTAACCAAGCCTTGAGCAAGGTAAGCTTCAAGACTCCTATTCAAGATCAAGGAAAATTCTGATTGTGAAATAAACTCAGAAAACAAGATTATTGTCTCAATCTCAACACCATTGTTTTTATAATCCCTCCTTCATAAATTCAGACATTGTTTCCCATCCCTGCCCACAGCTGTTGCTTGAAGGCCTTGCTCCTTCAGCTGTGCTGCTGTTGTTTTCTGTGCCAAAGAGCAGGCTTTCAGAGAGCTGGGTTTTGAAGGACTGGAAAAGCTGAATGGTGGAAGGGATGGCAATCTGAGAAGTAAATGTTTGGTTTTATCCCAGGACAAATGGTTTTTAAATGTACAGAAATACTAAACTGACTCTACTGCTCAATATTGGCTTCACTTCCAGTAGAGTTCAAAAGATCTGACAGCTTCCCATAGAACAAGGTGGGGACAGATCTACCTCATCCCACCTGGCTGCAGTATGACAGACACTGAGTCATGGATAGCACGTGGCATGAAAGTGAAAGAATTTCTGGATGTGTGAATGTGGGTTACAAGCCAGCAGTAGCTACTAGGGGGGGATATAGCAGTAGCTACTAGGGAGTTTTTTGTGAACCTTGGGTACCACACTGTCCAATGAATCAAGTTCAGCCTGGAATCAAATGTTGTACCTGACTGAATTAGAAAATGGCCTAGAAAATCTTTGGGAAATAAACATGGCAAGGAATTATGATCTTGTTCGTAGATCCTCAGAGAACTGTCTCACCAGAACTGTCTTTGTACAGTATTTTCTGAATGTGGGCATAAAACCAAAGGCAGGGTTTTGTTGGCCAAGCACAAGACTCACTCTTTTCTGTGTTTCTCATTAAGAAAGCAAGCTTGAGAAGGCAGAAGGTGAAACCATCCTGAAGCAAAATCTGGTGGGCAGTGACACCTGTGACTAAGCCCTGAAGGGTGGAATGGAGGAAAGGATATCAAGTTATTTTGGCGGTTTCACAGCATTCTGGCTTAGCCAGAGTGAGCTAATGCTGAGATGACGGGAAACGTGTGGAAGAGAAAAAGCTGCTACTGAGATCAATCAATAGAAAGTGAAAATTCTTAGACAATATTCAATTAAAAAGGAAAACTTCTAGTTCAGTCTGGTAGAGGAGGTCTACAGCATCCTATCAGGGTAAAACATGTGAGGGGAAGGAAATAAAAGGTATGGGACTCCCACCAAACTCATCAGGAAAAGCCTTAATTTTTTGGAGGGGGAAGAGCAGCAGTAGCAAGCAGCATGCACATCAGAGGGTGTGATATCTCTTGAGCACAGTTCCACTGAGTTTCAAGACCTAGTTAAATTGATTACCTTGAATGACATTACTTACTGCCTAATGTAGGCCTACATTGAACTGTTGCCTAATATGCTGTTGTACTTCTGAATACTGTGTATGTGTGTGTGTAAATGTAAGCTTCCCTGCAACAGGAACAAGTAAAAGATTATTATTATGCCAATATGAGAAACTAAAGAGATCAATAAAAGTTGTTTTCTTAACTAAATCATACTCTGAGTTTCCTTGGACTCAATCAAAATCAGCCATGAATAGCAAATACAGGGTCTTCAAAAAAAAAAAAGAACAGGCAAATGTCTTAGTTTTTTCCCCCCCTATGGTTAAAGAAGAACAAAGTCGGTTTACTTTCTAGGGTTCAGTGTCTAATACATTAAATATTTTGAAGAGTAACACTGGTTTTTATTTGGCTGCACTTGATCCCAGGAAACAATTTTCTTTGTCAGAAATGTCCACGCTGTATCTGCAGATGAGCACTGGTGGGGCCCAAGATGCCTCCACGTTCTCGGTACAAGAGGATGTTGAGCATAAATATGTTCATCAGGACCTAGAATTTATTCTCTTAATACAGTATTTGATGGAACATCCTTGTATTTAATTTTAAAGTCTTAGAAATTAATATTATACTGTTTAAATTTTGAATAACATGTATACAGTTTTATAGTTAGGCCTATATATACTATTTCTATACTACACTATAGTACTGTACCTTTATAAAACACACAGTTCTGGAGGAAAGAGGAAAGAAGGCATCTGTTCACTGGTGACTACTACCAGGCTTTCCCTTTCAGATTCCTCACTTACTAAAATCTGAGAAATAGAATGAAAGCACCACATGTGACGTGTATTAATCTTGTCCTCAAGAAAACCTGAATGTTATACATTGCTCTATTCCCTTAGGCTGTCAGCATTCACCTCAAATATCCACCAACAAGAGTATGAGTAGGGTTGTACTTTTGTATCATAGAAATTAGGCCTTCCTTCCTTTTGTTCCTAAATAAGATATTTTCCACTCCAATAATTAGAAGACTTATTTACATGCAGCTGTCTCTCACATGCTCAGTTTGACCTCGTCTTTAACTCCTTAATTTCCACTTTGACTCTCATCAACATGTATATTTTAATAAGGAAATGAAACAGTCTGAATGGAAAGGCTAAGATTTGTGAGGTCACTGGACAGTTCTGGTTTTAATAATTGGAAATTCAAACTGTGCAAAAAGGTGTTTGTAAAAGTCTTCTAAGTTCACCACCTCTCCTCTAAAGACTATCAGCTTTCTGTATTTTCCAACCTGGCAAGGAAAGCTTATTGGAGATTGGGCCCTGATGGACATGGTTTAGTGGTGGACTTGGCAGTGTTAGGTTTATGGTTGGGCTTAAAGATCTTAAAGGCCTTTTCCAACATAAAAAAAATAAAAATTGTATGATTCTTTGGTTTCAGTTTATTTTACTGGTAGTCAGTCCATCAAGGTTCTTCTTCCAGTTTTGCATATGATTTATTTCTGCTACAGCTGATGGAAGATTCTTTATAATCAGTTTTTCTCCTACATCCCTTTTCTATGATTGCTGTAACAGTTCTTGACACAAAAGTATCAAACACTGTAATGCTTTTGTTCTTAGAAACGTATTTTCTGATATGGGTATTAAGTACAATGTAGACACCTAAGTTTCATTCATCCCATAATTAAGACAAAGGTATTTTCCTTTTAAATTGAAGGATGCCTCTTAGAAAGCTTTACCAGGGTTGGTGGCAGCTTATTTAAACAGGTTTTTGAGGCTGTAATGTTAACTGAAGATGGTTGATGAATCTGAAATTTATTTCCCAAATTTTATATTCTCATAAATATTTTCTTTATCATATCGCAACATAGTATGAAATTTTCTGTTTTATACTTCATTAAACTTCTCTATTTTGGTCTATTTTGAAAAAAGGTGGTTTAGATATATTAATGAAATCTACCCTACATGTTGTTTATCTAACTCAAATTATGAATTAAATCAGTGCTTTTAACTTCTATCTGGTAATACTATATTGATCTTGTGTTTATTCCCACTTTCTTTCTCATTTTCTTTCTTTTTTTCTTTCTCCTTAAGAAATAAATATCAATTCTAATTCTTTGAAATTTAGAAATATTTAGATAAGTTCTATACCTGATGTACTTTTCTGCCCTGTCATTTTTTGCTTGGTATGATACTGAATAAAATAGAGCACTGACTTCATCATTCTATTGTTAACACTTCTCTGTAAGAAGAACTGTTGTATTTAGTAAGATAAATATACTACAGGGCAATCTGCTGCAGTGGACAAAAAATACTTTCTTTCTTTTTCCTATTTTTGCAGCGATAAGGGAACACCTTCTGTTCCTTATTTAAGATACAAAAATGCAAACTGAGTTAATCCTTCCAGTAATTATTATTTCCTTTTGAGATTGTTCCACCTCCCTTGCTGAGCAATGAGAACTGTTCTTACCTACCTTGTTAAAACACAGATGCAATATAATCACAAAATCACTGTCAGCCTCCTGAGTGTCCTTCACACCTTTCTGAAACCATCTTCCACTTCCCCCTGGATTGCTTTCACATTATTTTATGAAGATTGATTTTGTGCCTTTTGGGGTGGGGTTTAGATAAATTTTTTTCCAAGCTGTAAAGCCTGCAAATGCTTTTGGGGCAGTACCACATCTTAAGGACTGTGAACTGCTACACAGAGCTTGAAGTCAAACAACAAGAGATCATCAAAAGATCATTTTGAAAAGCCATTCTCTTAAGGCCAGATGGTATTTGACTCTTTTAGCATGTGAAAACTACAGAAATACAATCTTATGTGCAGGGAATTGCTGTAAAACCAAGTTAGCTTTTATTGAGATTAGTTTGGACATAACATGAGGAACAGATTAGCCAGAAGTTTTATGCAGATTCATGACATTATTCGCTGTCCAGCCTTGGCATGTGAGTTTTCAGTAACTGCATGCCAATTATGCCCTTATTGCCACATCATTTCATGCCCAATGACATGTCTTTGAGATCTCCTGCTCAAGTTTTTAAGCTAAGTTACTAAACTAGAGGGTTTTTTTTATGGTGCAAATAATAACAGCAGATGAAAAGTACTTTAGAAAGAGAAATACATTTTTAGTGTGAAATTCTCCATAAAAATCTCAGTATTTAAAGACTTTCTGGAATTGATTGGTCTTTATTGAACAAAATTGTCAGAACTAAGTGCTGTGTGATAGAGTAGTCAACACTTGCTGTTGATCCAAATGTTCAGCAGGGCAATCATTTTTCTCTTGGATTTAGTGAGCTCTCTATTGATAACAGGGGAAGAGAGCAGCTAGAGTAAAGCTGCCTGGGCAGCTTCAAAATAGCCAAAAAAACCCCATTTACAATCACCCAGTCTATCTTGTCCTTTTTTTTTCCTTTTTTTTTTTTTTAATTATAGTTTGGGAAAAGGACTGAGCATCTGGTTCACAGGTGTTGGCTGTGGCTATGAGAGGCAGGACATCCAAGTGGAGCTTGCCTGGTGGTTAAGCAAATTCCAGCTGTTGCTAGGACAGCATCTGCTCTCTGAATGGCTTTCACAAGGCTTCTGAGAGTGAGGAGAGGTTATGTCTGCTGTTGAGAGAAGATGAAGTAGTGGCAGTGAAGAGAGCCCATGTTTTCAGTGGTTTCAGGCACTTAGGCTGAGTGCTGCCTTGACTTCAGGTCGCTGATGCTCCTCAGCCAGGAGCCATCAGTCTGTCTCAGCAGTGTCGGATGAAGCACAGTCATGGATTTTAAAATGCCTTAACAGAAGGCAGCTCTTTCACTGTTGTAGCTGTCCATTACAGAGAAAAGATTGTGGCATTCAGGTTTCTCACTTGTGAGATGCAGAGAATTTTAAATGCTTCCCTGGGCATACAAATACTTGAGAGTTACTACAGGCTGCTCCCAGCCCTTTAACCTTCCTCTGCTAGGTAGTTCATATACATCTTGTGATCCACACACATATGTGGATCAATGACATCCTGAATTTTTGAATGACAGGATGTCCTGGATATTGTACAGATCTTCCTGAAGCACTACATTCCAATCTGGAAAAGAAGAATACACGCCAACTGATCACCGAAGAAAGATTGCTGGCAACTATTGTATACAACATGTTCCTTCTAGTCTTTAGTGATATTAAGTTGATTTCCAGTCCTTTTCACAACCTGTGAATAAAAAAAAAAGCCACATATTTTTTTTGCTGTGTTGAAAGCTTTCCATTCTGTACTGTGAAGAAGCCAAGGTTGTTTAATATTATTTTCATAGATAGCCAGAAGAAGCTCTGATATACTGATTTGCCATTTTATTCTAGTTAAGAAAATATAATATAAATACACATATATTTTTAGAGACTATCTCTCTCTCTTTCCCTCTTTTTCTCTATATATACACAGTTTTTTTTTTTATACTTTACTCTCATCAAAACAAACCCAGTGTATGCGGTAGGGAACTCTAGAACTGAGTCACCAATATTCATTATTTTCATCTAACATCTATAATTAAACTTATTTGAGGTTCTGTTTCTGTGAATATACAGAACTGGTATAGCACATTTAGTGCCACTGAATGTTTCAGGCACTAACAAGCCTTCTGCTACATTGAGCAATTTTATCCTCTGCAGCTCACTACTTGTTTGTGCTTTGCACCTAATAACTTCTGTGGTTAAAATTAGAACTTGTGTTCTTTACATTAATATCTATCAGCTCCCCACGCTGCTCACCAAGTGAATATTTTTATTTTTTCCTGTTGTGTGATGATATGAGGTAAATCTAAGTTGTAGCTTAGAGTCTACTGACCTTCTGCTGTTAATGCCAACACCCAGCCATAAGCTGGGAATTGTGGCTGGTCTGAAGTCCTCCTCCTCTCCTCAGTCACCTCTGTACCAGCTGACCTGGGTTTGGTTGACATTGGTTTGTTTCCTAAGTGTATCTATGTTTGCTCTGCTTGAAGTCTTTAATATTTCACTTCAGTTGCTGTTTTAATCCCAGATGGCAACAAAGTACCACACACCTCACTCTGCCCCTTCCTAGCTGGATAGAGAGGAGAATCAGAATAAGGTAAAACATGTGGGGTGAGATAAGAATATAATTGAAATAAAGTAAATTATAATAATGATGATAATAATAATAATAAACAACACTATAATAGATACAAAGAAGAAAATTAACTATATTCCAGCTGAAACAAGGACAACTCCTAATCTTAGCAGTGGATAGATAAGATAAAGTGCCTTCTCTCTTTATTCATATTTACTGTTTTCTGCAATGAGTGGTCCTATCAGCTTTGGTGTAATTGCTTGTGGAGTGTAAATAAGCATACTTATAAATAACTTGTAAATAAGTGGACAAGGATTTCCCAGAGGTAAGGAGCACAATAATGAGAGAATAAATCATCAGCTCCAAGTAAAAAAACTTCTACAGTTAGATGGTCATTTTATATACAGCAGTCAGCAGATTTTTTCGGTCTTCATAGAAAAACTACTCATTCCATCATCAAATATTTATCTGTAAACACTGAGATGAAGAAGTGTGCATTGACTGAAATTATGGAAGTTTTAATGAATTAAATATAGCTGTTTTAATCGGTTTTTTTCCCCTACCCTTTCTATACCACCCTGGAGAGAAACAACCACAAAAAGTGATGTATACAAAGGCGTTAATGACAATTAATAGGTCAGAATTTCATTTCATCTGAAGTCAGAAAAAAATTGATTATGCTTGATCAACAATAGTTAAGTCTGGAGCATGTAGGTAAAAAAAAAAAATAGTGAGACCTGCTTTCCTCCAAAATGGCAGAGAAGGTAGAGTGATTCTTATGCAAGCAGATGATTCACATAGTGAAATATTATGAACCCTAACTAGAATCAAAAATAAGCCTCTTCCTGGCTCCAGATAACTCTAAAAATCAGAACTGTCAAGGTGAGTTCAGGTCAGTGCCTTTACAACCTCAGAGGCTGGGATTTGAGGTTCCGTCTTTAAAATGGATTCTATTATTTTTCTAAGAAATATAACCCAGCTTAAAACATTTGCAAGACCTATGAATAAAACGCAACTTGAGTGCTGAAGTACATAGTGAAAGTCATTTACCTGCAGAGGATGGATAACTATGGGTAGGCTAACAGATAGAATTAATGGAGGAGGTCAGCCCTCTTAAAAGTATGTTGTGTCTTTCATTTAAACAGCCAATAGAAATCTGGCAGGTTTAAGGGGTATCTAGTGTCTGTTGGACTCTGAGGTGCTACTTTGTGGTCAGGCAGTAATGGAATACTTGAAATTTTCTTTAATTCTCCTGTACTGGAGATCTGTCCCTTAAATGTACTCACTAGATGTGCTATGTATTTAATTAAATACTGCATTTTTCTGTGATGAGAAGCATCTTTTCCTGTTTACAATCCCCATTCTACAATCCCACAGCTACTGCTGTGCAAGCCCACTGCCTGCAGCTGGATCCCACAGCCATGGCCCAGGCCGTACCTGGGATGTGCCACTCTGCAGCTGGAGCAGGCAGGGACACTTCAGGCATTCTTCTGCTGCTAGTTAGAGCTGGTGTCATTTATTTGAATCCCATGGTGATGGTTTGGTTTAAAATCACTAAATGGGAGGCAATACCAATTGAAATGGAAATAATTATGATCTTTAGTGTCCTTACTCACCCCAAGTACTTAATTTGTAGTTGTGGTTAAAAATAGAAGAGATAATTCTTCAAGATTAAGTTCTGGAGAGAGACTCCTCACATCTTGGGTTCTGAATTTAGAAGAAAAACAGAACAACTCATACTGTCTCTAGGTGTTTGAGTAAAACCTTCTTCACATGAGTCCCCAACCTCCCATTAACATAGCACTAAGACTCATTTTGTGAAACTCTGATCTGCAAGAACAATGCTTTCAGAGCCACTGCCCGAGGAGCCGAGAGCAAAGAGATTTATTCTCTTCCTCTGGCATGTTTGGAATTACAGAGAACCTTGCATGGATAAGATTGATGGATGTCTCACTGAGGATTTTGTGGTTAACTTAATTTAAAGAATTTTCCTTCACCTAGAGATCACTCTGATAAATTTTATTGCAGGAGAAAACAGTTTGGTACACTGATATTTGACATTTTATTCCCATAGCAACTTCCCTCAGAAAGCCTTCCAGTTCAGTTATTAATGAGGTTATTTTCATAGAAACTCTGAGGGAGGTGAATATTCCCACTTTCCAGCTGAAAAAGATGTGCTTCATAGTCTATTATGTGTATCCTGATCTCACAGGGAAGTCTATTACAGTAAAGTGAAATTTAGATTTTCTATATTGTAGCAATACATTTTCTCATGGAGTATCTTTTCTGCTGCTTATACCTGTCAACCTATTTCTCCTTGCAATGATTTCAGAGATTGTTTTTGTCAGCTCATCCATAAGAGAACAACATGGTCCATCAGAATCTCTCTTTTTCTCAACAAGAGGGTGCTACATTTTATCACTTAACAGAGGTCTTACATTTTACACTGGAGCAGGTCCTGAAACTTTTCTCCTTAGTTTCAATGTCAGTGTCTTTTGAAAGAGCTATGAAAAGCATGGAGACTCACAGAGGCTTCCTTGCTAATCACTGCCTGTGATAAGGGCCAGTACATCAGTTCAATTGTTCCTTGATGACTTCTGGTGTTTCCAGTGGTGCTACTAAGTTAACAGCTTTTCTGAACCAAATCTCTGCCCTGTCACAAAACAGAACTGTTTTCATGGCAACAAAAGGGATCTTTAATTGACAGTTTCACTGATCTTAAAAATAATTCACTGACTTGTGGGTTTATAATAGTAAAACTTTGTATAATATATAATATATATATAATATAATAGGATACATGGATGAGAAATTCCAATCACTTTCCACTGAGACAAATGAATGAATGAAAAGAAACTTTTCTACTGGAAAATAGGTCACCTGAATTCTATATGCTAACAGAACATAGAAGCAACAAAAACAGCTCTACTTGAATAAACTAACCTCTCCTTATACTGAAGATTTGACACTGCCTGAGTAAATCCTAATTTTTTCTGTGTGACAGTGAGGTCAGGGCTATGGACTTAAAACAGTTGCATTGTTAGGCAATGCATCAAACCTAATAACAGCCTAATAATTCCAGTTATTCATGTCACTTAGCTTCAGTGCCAGTCTAAATAGAGAGAGAATCATGTTCTTTCATTGCATCATAGAATGGTGTGGCCATTTTCACGTGGCCAGCTTCATGTGAACAGTGACACTGAATGCTGTGCACAAGAAGTGAACATAACTACCATGCTGTGTGTTATTTTCAACTACTAGCAAATCTTTTCTGACTTCAGGATTGTGTTAACCAGGCTCTGATCACTCCCAGACATCAATATCAGTTATTTAGCAAAGGTGAGGATTGTTACCATATTTCAGTCCATCCAGGAGGATGGAACATCTGACCTCTCATGACATTTTTCATAGCACTAAGTTGTACACCAACATGTGAAATCCCTGATAAGCTGCTACAGGTTTTTTCACAACAATCTATTGCTACTTGTCCTTTGTTGAAAAAGAGTAGTAGATTTGGCACTCCAAATTCCTTTTGCTTTTCTGTTAAATCTAATAGTAAAAGCCTATGTATTTGAAGTCCAATTGTTTTGGGGTTTTTTTAGCTCAATTGATAGAGGTTTAACAAGACATCATAACAGAAGATAATGAGATGTTGAAAAGGTCTGCTTTAAAATTATGCTGCTGCAGGATTACAGTAAGCTGACCCACACAATCAAGACCATCTGGGCTGACAGCCTATCATAAACATTCAAATTCTCATTCTCAGTCCATGGTATCACATGATCAGGCCAGTGATCCTCCACCTCCACGGGCATGGAAGTAATATTAAAAGAGTGTTATTTGTGGTTGCCCTGCAAAGGGTCAGCTCTGCACAGATCTCTCTTCTTAGTCACAGTCTGAGTCTTTCCCACTTTGTGCCTTTACTATGTGCTAGTTCTACCCCTTTCTGAACTTGCCTTTCAATGGATGATATCCTGGGACAGGAATTATTATAAATTTAATTGACTTTTTGCAGTGTTATCCTCCATTCATTCTTGCCGCTCTCGTGTTTTGTCGCTTTTTCCTTTTAAGCTGTCTCAGCTGCTGCTGTTTTAAATCCTGGGTATTTGTCAAGGGAGGCTCACCTTGGCAATTGCCTGTACCATTAGTCATCATCAGGATTTCTGAAGATTTTGCGTTATCCCAAGAAAAAGACAACTATAACATATCATTGTCTGTGCTAATTTTTTTGCAGCTCACATCATCAGTGGTGACGTTAAATAGTTAGTCATTCTTTCCTGCTTTGTACTGCCCTGCCAGTGAGGACATGCTATGAATTTGAGCTTGATCCCTACTAGATTGTCCAGATGACTTTTTGCAATGATGCCACATATTTCATGTTCCTTATATCTTCTGCCAAGCTCTGACAGCAATATTTGGCCTTCTTTTTGTTGTTGTTTATTCATAAGAAACAATTTAAAATTCATTAACTTTAATGGGTTTATAATAGTAAAACTTTGCCTTCAAATAATAGTAATTGAACTTTATATTAGCTTGAATTTTTCTGACATAGGATATTTACTGCTATTCTTACTTATTTTCAGTAAGTTAATTGGTTGCCTTCCTGGAATTGCCATCAAAGTCAAAAGACATGCTCAGCAGATGGTTTTAAATTTGTGTCTATTGCCTGGGCTCATTTACATGTGAGAGAGAATGCAAATATTGGTGTCAGTGTATATTAACATGGCAGGGATCAGAGTTTGATCTCTACTTTGATATAAAGCAATTCCTGTTAAAGTAAAATACACAAATTCTGTACTAATAAGCATTACAACTTCCCTGTGAAGGTGACTTCACTTCATCTCACTTCACTGCCATTGCACCCAAAGCAGCATCGTAGCTTTATCATGAGGTGTCACAATCAGCTTAATCCAGTCTAAATACCCCTACTGCCACCAAAAGGGATGCTTGTGCTCTCCTCTGTTCCTGCTGTCTGCAGCATGCCAGACATGGTGTCTCTCTAATTGCCTCATTTTCTTGTCAGTTTTTCAAAGAACAAGTCTTTTCCTGGATGATCATGTGCTCTCATCATAGCATCACGTGAAAAGATTCGTAAAGGGCTAAAATACAGTTGGTGAGGTGGACTGTGAGAGATATTTGGTAGGACCTAAAGCATATGTTTTTAATGTTGGGAAATATAAATATTGTCTACTTCCTCTCATTATTAGGCTGTATGAAAATAGAAATATTTCCTGTGAAAGCCAAAGGCAAATTGAAAAGGAGAATTTCTTGAAATGCTCTCATTTCAGAAAAAATATCAAAAATGCACTCACTCTAAATGGGCACAGACAGCAATAACAGTGAAGCAGAAATCATCACGAATCAATACTCAGAAATTTTTCATTTCAGCTGAGATGAGTGAAGACCTTTTTCATTTTGTAGTTCTTTCTCTTCCTTCTCCAATAAAAAAGAAGAAGAATGGAAAGAAGGCATAAAGCAAAATGATGAGAAAGACTCTAAAACTAGGTAACTTTCTGTTTGCTTTCATTGGAGCTGAAATCGCATCCTTACTCACAAGAACAGAACTTTCATATTGCTTTGTATCCTTCAGACTGAGATTATTTATTTATAAGAATATGTTTTTCGTGTTTTTCCTCCTCCTGGATTTGCTCACACAAACCATCACAGGCAAGAATTGGCTTTTCAGCTACTCTATTTTTCCCCCCAGCCACCTGAGAGTACTGCTGTATGCCCCTGAAACAGAGTAACCTGTCTGAAGATGGAGGCAGCGCACTAAAATCTCCAATTAGGAATTGCTATGGTAAAAATTTGGAGTAGTTTTAAAGAGGTATAAAGACAAAAATCTTAACTTTATTTTTTAATCTAATGCTCCCAAGAAACACTGTGGTAGAGAGATGCAACCACAAGAGCGCTTCTGATCAGTACAACTAATCTTTGCCAGTAAACACCTATTTGTGCTCAATACTTCAGAAAAAATAGCTAATTTCATCCAATCTCTGCTAAAATTCTTGTGGAGCAAAGCAGCAGCTAAACATCCCCACACCTTTCACAGAACAAGAAACTTTTGTTTTTCCACAGGATAACAACAACAGCAACCCCTGGAGTCACTGGTGCTTCTGGTGAAGCCTTTACCTGGGCTACCATAGGGCAACCTTTCAGTAGATTTCAGGCAAAAACTGATGACTGTGTTCTTAGACCAAAATCCTTCAGAGAAAAGCTGTAATGATTTGCAGTCTGTTCTACTTGTCCAAGGAGCAAACTTTGTTTTACAGGCTTCAGGTAGCTGCCTGATAAATTTTCCAGAATAGATGTATTTAATGGCAGTATCGTTTTAAGTTGGTTTATTGGGGGTATAAGCAGCTCTGGAGAGAAATTTTCATTTGATCCTGGGTTCAAACAGATTCTTGTTTACCAAGGAGTCACAGTTTCCTTGTGAATGCAAAATCTCATCTTTTTATTTGCAGCTTTTGTAGAATAGCATTAGAAATACAATTATGTTCTTTTACATAATTAAAAAGGAAGAAGAGTCCTAACATCTTTTTCACTTAGCAGCTTGATTACTTTCAAATGCTAATTTTCTTTAGAATTTTAATTTTACTTCTGGTTGTGGCAACACATGCCTGTTCTGTAACAGTGTAAATTATTAGCTGATTCACCAAATTCTTCTAGTCTGTTTTTATACCATTTTGAAAAATGGTAGGCTGTTTTAGTTCTTTACAGTATTCATTTTAACTAACACATTCAGAAAATTCCCCAGCCATTTAGGGAAAACCCCACTCATTTTAACAAAGTGATGTGAGGTGAATTTCACTAATTACAGTGTAGAACCCCATGATGCTGGCACTGCTTTGGATGAAAAAACCATGAATGGTCTAAATATTCTGTGAATTTCATCAAATTTGTAGCTAAATTGCATGTGAAGTACTGCCTTGTAGGAGGATTGACATAAGGAAATCAGAATGTCTGAAATGCATCACAGCAGATGTTCTTTAGCCCACTCTTTTATCTATGGTATCAGCTATCTATTTATAGAATATAGAAATAAGAGAGGTAGAAATAAAATTACATCGCTGGTTTTCCAACACCCTGGTACTGAGATTTTCTCCTCATTTTAATAAGGGAAAAGGTTGCTTCCCCTGTGTCTTGCTTGAAATGTGACATAGATGGATGATAACAAGAACTCCGTCATTTTGTTTTCCTTTTTCTTTGAAACAGACTTTTCCTCTGAAAACAATTTTAATGGATAACTGAACTTGTTGCCAAATTGAAATGCTGTTATTTTCCTAGAGAAAAATTAAGCCTTATGCTGGGAAAACAAAGCTGGTTTTGAAAGTTTGAATGGAATTCAAGTTTACCTTTTCAGATTTCCTTCTGGCCCAGTTCAAAGCTGGACTACATTTCTGTGATGTGACACTTCTTCAAAGGTATTGGAATGTGATTCTTGTATTCCCTTGTGTAGATCCAGATCTTGGTCCTGTTTACAACTCCTGTAGCCCAGCACGCCACCATCTCAGAGGGAGCAAAGCACAGGTCATGCAGGTGCTGTGAGGACACCCATGAAAGGGAGATGCAGTCCAGCCAAAAATCCCATCCTGCAGGTGGCTTCGCAAGGAAGCAAAGTACAGAAATGAGCTGTTGTGAAAAAGCCACTTTGGATCAGTCAAGAGCTCTGAAATGAAACTCTTTTGACAGTACAGATATGTTTCACTTTGACTGAAGAAAGTGAAGTATGCAAACATGATCAGACTAAAATGCATTGTAAAGTTCAAAACAAAATTAGCTGAATTTTAAATAAAAAAATTTTTTGCAAACAAAAATCTTAAATTCTTTTTAATTGCAAATAAAGTCTGAATAATTATAAAAACATATTAACATGATTAGTTTATATTGAGACTAAAGCAATTCTTCATTAATCATGAAGAATTGAGACATTGTAATGCAATTTAAATACAAAGCCCCTAAATATGATCGGAAACATCATAATTCATCATTAGTGAGATAAAACCAGCTCTGAAACACTTTTTTGGTTATGTATCTCTACCTAACTGCTAAGTTTCCCAGTTGAACAATGTATAGTAATGTTCCATTTTACTCAGAAACCTATGAAGCTATGCAGAGTTGTACTCTTCATTCACTTCAAAGGCATGCCTGGCTTTATCATTCTGTCAGCAGAAATTCATTTCTTCCTTAATTTAAGCAGTGTCTTCCTTCCCTAATGCACTTACCATGAACAGAGCATGATGGAATGTGACTCCTTATGACTACTCAAACCATTTTGTGACCATTAATTTAATTTTTAGGCACTGTTCATGTTTGTCCTATCTATGTCCATTCAAGCAGGGGGTTTTATTATTAGTATTGAATATACATGACTGTGTATACTTGGTTACTCATCCTATGTATTTTGTGTGGAAGGGCAGCAACAATTTTAACAAGATCAGATAGCTGCTAAGATCTACTGAGGTTCTGTCAGCACAGCCTGTGGCTCTCCCTGGAAAAGGCTGGAGCATCTGAAAAGCAGACAGACATAGAAAGAAGACTGCAGAACTAGTTTGAAATCCTAATAGCAGTGCTATCCAATGAGTCTCAAGTCAAACCACACAGGCCAAATCTAGAAAGAAATTTGATTTAGTTATTATTCTGTTTTCCTGATTCACAGAAACAGGAAGCATTAAACCACCCCAAAAGAGACCTGCAAGACAAGAGTCAGACTTAAATAAAAATCTATTTTCTTGGCTAATGGCCACATCATATCTCCTTGTTTCTGTTTTCTCTTGAGATCAGTGAGAATGAATCCTGATGTGTTGAAAAGCCCATTGTGTTAAAAATATGGCTTTACTGTACACCTTCTAATGCCTTAGTGCTCCTGTTCTGGTTTTGGCTACTCCCAGACAGTCTAAATAAAGCAGTGGGACTCAACCAGGGAAGGAGAGTCTGTATTTAGCTTATCAAGTTCTTCCAGAAAGGCCTCTACTTTATTTTTCATTCTGCAAAGCATGTGTATCCCTGTGCTTTGGCCACATTCAATTGGATATTTTCTCTAGGAGAAACAAAGTTCTTTCAGGTAATTGTTATTGAGTGTATTTCGACCAATCACATATACATACAATTAATATTCTTCAGCTGCAGTGAGAAAACAGATGTCAGCTCTACCTAGAATCCACCCAATATTCATTTTTTTAGCTAAATGTAATTTACACTTGAACAAATGTTGTGCAACATGAGAAAATTTTGAACAGTAAAACTGCAAGTGAAAGGGTAAAAATGTTATATTCCCTTGTGAGATCATAAATCAAACACATATTGCATAATGGTGCGTTGCTGATGTAACTTCAGGGTTTTTTTGGTTCAAGTAAACATAATATTTGTGAATAATGCAGCAGAGGTGAACGCATATAAAATACTTCATTATTTTAACATATATCATTATGACAAAATCATAGTGCTGATTAAAAAAAGAATACACATTTCCACTAAAACTATTTCCACTAAAAGTGCACACTTGTGCAGTGTGGTTGTAAAAACACAAGGCTTTGACGTGAATATTTTCTCCAAAGTATACTTGATCCTCAGGAGGCAGTGGAGAAAGAAATATTTGTTTTGTCTTTCACTAGAATGTTTGATACCAAATATCTGCTCCATCAGATGTCAGTTTAGGAGACATGCATGAGAAGGTATGATATGAAGTGGAAGATGGTTTCTGTCCTGTTCTCTGCCACAACCTGATGTGTGGGGTGTGAATCAGTCTACTGGTTTCTGTACCTCTGCTTCCACAGTGGTGTACACTCCTCACACTTTAAAAATGGCTTTCAGTCTTCATGGTACTTTTAGAAAACACTATTACCTGAATTGCTTTTTCTACTCTCCCAATTACTTGTGTGTCTGAGCTCTAAGGTGCTTCCTGTACCTAATTTTACAGCTGCCTGGAGATGTAATGATTCATTTTTCTACAGACAGCAGCAGAAGGTATTGGAGCACTCATCTAAGGTCACATGAGAAGACTGTGGCAGTAGAGATGCTCCTGTGTATAACTCAGCCACAAACCATGGCACCATCCTGCTAGATATTCCTGATAGTTTTTGAGTACACTAATGTATTTGACCAAGTATCTATAATGGTTAGGACCATGTTTTTTTGCTTTTCATGGCAAGCAGGATGAAACCTTTAATTCAGTTGTGAATCCTTTACCATCATCTGGCTCTTATTTGTTCAAGATCAAACTACTGGAAAATGTTCGACATAAGGCTAATTTGAAAATATGGTTCTAATCCAAGTAAGGTATACTTGCACTACAAGTTGTTAATAGAGAGTTGAATCTGTGCAATGGAATGAATTTAAGGTTTATTTGAGTATGACTACATGGAAAGAAACAAAATTAAGTATTTATATGTATATATACAACACATTGCTGAAATTAACAGGCATCCATTGCTCTAATACTGTAATGTAAAACAGGTGTCATAAATGCTGATCTACTTTGTCTCTTAGTTAGCAAAATATCTGGTTTATTCCATATTCCTTCTTAGTTTTTAATTAATGATGACATTTTAAGGGATGAAGATGGGAGATGAGGGAGAGGAAATTACAATACTTGATTTTTCCAAATTGATGGAAATCAAAGAAACTGGAAATAAACTCTCTTATGGTGTTGTTAATAAGTTTCATTCTGTGGGCTTACTTGTATGAAAAATTACCTGAAGACAATACAAACAAATTTTGTTTTCTGAAAATAGTTCATATCCTTATACTCAAATTTCAAACTATGTGTAAGACCTCCAAAGTATGATGTGGTAATAAAATAAAAGAAGTGCTCAAAGAGTTGGAAAATATTTTTTTTCTCTGTAAAAGAAAGTATTCTCTTGAGAATGGAAGTATTTTCTCTTGAGTAAAGAAAGCTATTTTCAAAAGAGTAATAGTCATATTACTGATACTGAAGAAAATGTCCTTCTGCCAGCCACACCATTATCTCAGTGGGGCTTTGCACTAGGAAAATGTCATTAGCTACAACACCAGGCACCACAAGAACCAGACAGGCCATGTTTTGGAGGACAAGAAATAATACTTGTAATGTCCTCGTTGCACAGAGGAAGTGGCAGTGTCTGAACTTGATGATATTTTCAACATTGGAAACTACAGAGGTCACGATGAGCTGTAATTCTTCTCAGAGTAAGTGGTGATATTTTGGCATTGACTTTTCACCAGAAAAGACAAAAAGCACATACAGAACGTGAAAAAAAAAAGAAACTTTGAGATGAACAAAATTAGCCCAAAATTTTGAGAGTGTGAGATTAAAAACATCTGAGGAAAACACCTGAGGTGTATGTAGTACCAAGGTGGCAGTGAACTTAGCTCAACCCTTCGCTGTTATCAGGGAGGTGCTGCTCTGTTCTGGATGGGACTGTTGCTTGAAGCATCTCAGTTTTACAGTTAATTTGGTATTACTTTCAGCTGCAAGGTAGTCCATTTTTTAATTCTTTCCTAATACCCCAAAAGAGGAACTTCCTCTGTTTGTGAATCTGCAATGTTGGGAGACTGAAAGAGACTGAATTGTCTCAATTTAGTGAATTGTCCCTTGCCAGAGAACCACAGTGGCTGCAAGCCTTGCTCATTTTAGATGCAGGCTCAGGCATGTTTACATATTTCCTCAGTAATTTAAAATTGGCTTTCTTTTCTCTTGCAAAAAATGCATTACAATAATTGCACTTTAATTGAAATAAGGCTTGTGGGACTGTTAGTTACAGAAAAAAAATCTTGTTTTTCTTAATGGAGATATGAAAATGTAACATCCCACTTTCTATTCAAGTTAAACATAGAAATCAAGAAAATTTGATCAATTCTTGTGGCTATGATTTTTAACCACTTATTTAGCTTACTAGTAATCCATCTTCAACTCCAAAGTGCCTCATTTAGTAATTTCATTCTTATGGAAGTCCAATTTACAAATAATCTAATTAAAAAATTAAGTTGTTCTAGTCATTCAGAGCAATAAACACAGGAAAGATGGAAGTATAGAGAAATAGAAGTTATATGGACAGTAAAAAAATGTCCTTTACATAGCTACAGATAAATGCTTAATCTTAGTTTTACAAAAACAAAATCATTTTTCAAACCGATGTATTTCAAAACATGTCAGATTTCAGAATATAATATATTTGAGTATTACTGAAATGTGACTTGACTCAAATTGGGATAATTACAGACTGTTTCAACAATTTCTCACTTGTTTTGGCAACTGGACTCAGCTGAATGACTGCAAGGCAAAGAAAAAATAAGCTTTTTTTAAGGAACATGCATGCTAAAAATTTAGCAAAATAAGCAGGAAACATGAGAAAGTTTGAAAATAGAGGAGTGACAGAAAAACCACTGGCACACTGTGCTGAATTTTTGGATTATTTTTTCCTATCAAAGAAATTAATGAGATTAACATGTTGTTTAGGATATTTTCTACACTGTGTTGAATTCATACCTAAATTAACACCTTAGACAGCCCAGTCATGCACTTGGGAGGGATGACTGGTGGCAACAGGATTTAAGTGGATGTAAATTTATGTGGAAGGGGATTTTGCTAAGATGACTGTCTTGCTCATCAGACCAGTACTGGCCAGCAAGAACTACAAGAGAGTGCCCCACTGATAAAATCTCTCAGCAGAGACTCCAGCAGCAGCTTGCTGACAGACAATCCTGCTTCTCAGACATCTGGGCAACCCTTGCAGGATTCAGCTCAAAAATTTTTTCCCAGTTTTCAGTTTCCAAGCAGGCTATAAATCCTTTCCAAGGTTATGCATTTTTATTTCAGTATCCAAATTCTAAAACTGCTGTATGCACCATCTTTGTTTCCTGTAGAACAGTCTGCTGCTCTCAGCTCTGGGCTTGCTTTGTCTCCAGCAATTACCAGGAAGGTGGTTGCTATGCTGCACTAATGAAAGGAGCAACCATGTTTCCTTGAAGGCAGTATAAGCAAGCATAAATAAACAAAGTCTTTGTGGTGTTAGTAGTGTAAATGAGATATAATTGCAACAGAGAAAGTAAAATATTAACCCTTTTTAGAGGCTTGATAGCTATCAACCTTTCAGCTTTCTATGCAAAGCTTAGCTTGAGATGGATAATTTTTTTGGCAAATATTTAAAGTATTACGAGTTTTATAGAATTTTCTCCTTCCTCTTGATGTGAGTCACATTTTTGTTGTATTTGTTCTTGTTACCACACTTCTGGGTGGACATGGCCCAGGTTGCCCAGAGAGGCTGTGGCTGTCCCACCCCTGGAAGTGCTCAAGGCCAGGTTGGATGGGGCTTTGAGAAACTGGTGTAGGGAAAAGTGCCCTTGCCCATGGCAGGGGGGTTGTAAAAAGATAATCTTTAAAGTCCCTTCCTGTGGTATTCTCGTGGTCTCTGGTAACAGAGAGTCATAGCTTCTCCCAGGCTCGGCCTGGGAAAGTTCAGAGAAAGAATTAAAACAATTATTATCTTATCCCCTGCACCTGGTGCTGTGGAAGGTGTTTACAAGAAGTTGTTGTCCCTTTTTTGACCAATAGTGCAAGAAAAGTGTCCTAAAGACCAATCAGGTATTAGGTTCACTATGCTTTCTATAAGAAGTGTCATTTCCTATTAATAAATGCCTTTTATGCCTTCTGAATCATGGAATCTATGTCACCTTGGTTTGTCCTTTGTCTCCTATATCACTCATGTAGCACCTTCCAGCCCAAGCCACTGTATGGTTCCATGATTTTTCCAGTGATGGTCTGTCTCCACAATTTTGCTAGTTACTCTTACATCAATGACAGGCACATAGACGAAGGTCCATGGCCGAAGCCAGGAACATAAGAAAGTTTTAGTGCAAAAAAAATCCTGTTATGTTGCACTGAACTTTGTCATCTCTGGTTCACTGAATTTAGCTCTAAGTGTGAATCTTTTCTGAGAGCTGACTGTAAAAACTGTATCACACATTGTCGTGTTTGTATTTCAGTGACTTTGCATCAATTTTGTTCAGGATGTTGGAATTTTTTTAAAACCACCAGATATGCCAATGAAGATTTGAAGATCATGCTGTGTTTAAACTCATGTAACACCAACAAAAACAGCATTTCTGAGAAATGAAATGTCATTCACCCTCCCAGCAACGCACTTCAGTGTCTAGAGCAGGCTGTGCTGTCAGATTTTCCTGAAGTGCAAGTAAATCCATTCTACTGCCAACCTAAAATGCAATCTCTCAAAACAAACTTATGCTAAAATTATTAAATACTCTCACAATATTAGCATTATGTATTGCATTAAGGTGGAAAACTTTGGAAAGGCTGATCGTACTACCTTGTCTTGGGACAAGCTTCCATCACTGTAACAAAATATGGGAATTTTCCTGAAGAGTGACTACTGTAAAAATACTAACCATATGTTATTACATATCTGTAGGTGGAGGGTGTTACTTACTTGAATTATTCAATGTTCTTTTAATAGATCTCAATATATCTGGAAAATGCTGAGCAGCTTTTGCTAATGGCTGCATAATGCTAACTTCTGTCTTGCTGCTTGGTTAGGACAGAGATATATTTCTTCTTGGAGATACTGGGCACTGAAGGCATTGGTCCAAGATGAATTGATGAACAAAATGAATGCAGCATATTTTAAAGCAAACTTCTTCTTTGCTACCTATTAAGTATATTTGGTGTATTAAGAGAAAAATGGAATACCACATTGTAAAAAGACATTAGTTGGACACACTGTAATTTCTTTTCTTATCTGAATTCTGATTCTGACTTAGCATACTACAAACTATTTTCCTTTTCTTCTCTCCTTTATTTTGCAGTTAACTTTGACCACTTTCAAATATTGCGGGCTATTGGGAAAGGGAGCTTTGGAAAGGTAAGAATCAACTTATTTTTAGCAGTTAAATGTCTAATAGGGAATACTTTTGTGTTTTTCTGGCTTTATTATGGTAAAAGAACATAGGTTTTGTAGCCTTTTCCTTCTTAAGGATATCTGGCCACCAGTATGAACTGTCTCTTCATTAAATTATTTATATTTTAATCTATTCACTAAGACTAATTGAGAAAAAGTTATTGTAATAATTAATTATCCCAAATGGAGATTAGCAGAATTTAGAAATCTGTCCTGGAAACAAAAATCTGAAAAAAGGTAGGAGCAGACTACTTCTTTAGACAGTCCACCAAAGTGATCTTGTTCTTAAATTCTGAGTTTATTTGTGTCCTTAAAATAATTGCAGTATTTTAAAGGCAATTTACATAGAATAAATCCTCTTGGGACTGTGTAAACTGACATACAATATAATTATGATCATTGAGTAAATGTTTGTTCAATTCAACAGGATTTTTCTGAAAGAGAGAAGATTAATGGTTTGTTTACACTTGAGTAGACAACCTTTCTTTCCTGTAATAGTGATTATAACAAGGTTTTAAATTTATAATACAAAGCCACATAACCACATATAATACAAATACGAAGCCACAAAGTCAGAGAAAATAATATTTTAAAAATATTAGAAACCATTTCTCACAGGAATACATCTGAAGGTGAAATATAACTGATACCTGGTCAGGTGACTGATCAAACAACAGCTGTCTAGATCTTGATTTCAATGATTCCTGAGTATATGCCAGCTCAGTGCTGGTGAGGCACTTCTGTAGCCATGCATTAAGAACACACAGAGGATTTTGCTGGTTCTTGGCCTCCCTGCAGAACAATGACTTTAATTTTAGAGAGGCCAGAAATACTTCTTGCAGAACAGCATGGTCCTTCATGGCATGGTCCTTATTCAATTCAGCAGAAACCGTCTTTGAGGTCAACAGGAGTACATGCTGCCTGGGCAAAAAGGTACTTAAAAACCCCTTAAAATCAGGGCAGCAGAGATCTGTGACGTCTTATTATCACAGTACAGGTGTGGAATACCATGTCAAACTAAATTAAGGTCCAAGAGTGCAAGTTACGTACAGGAAAAAAGTTAAAGATATATCCAAATCATGCTGACCCTGACAAAGGAATAGCTACTTAGATCAGAGTTAAGCATTTTTGGTTTCAAATTGTCTACTTCTGAATTCACTCAAATTTTTAATACACAAATAAAACTTGTTTCAGCAGAATTTCTAACCTGCCCTCTTCCAATGTACTTGGAATCACTAGTAACTGGAATATGCTAAGCATAACTAGCCTAAAGGTCTTCCACAGACAAACAAACAAGCAAAGAAACAAACAAACAATTTCCTGGTATTTACGAAGATCAAAGCATAAGCAAAGAGCTATCTTCAGCTACTTGGCAAAGCAAGGTCACTGAAGCCAGAAAGGCTTCCTTTAGAGTAATGCCCTGCACCTCACTTGGCTACCACTGATCCCTGCCCTGGTCTGTGCCTCTCTGGGTCTGCAGCAGATACTGCACCAGGTCTGTGCCGGTGTCTGTCTGCACAGATAATACCCCAGGTAGGTCTGCACGTGCCCAGGAGTGCAGGTAACTGCTCCCTGAGTGGCCACACATTCTGCCACAGCTTGCCAGTCACTTGGCTTGAACAAAAGAGCTGCCAGCTTACAGGGGAGCTGTGGCTGGGGTGGTCCTATGCAGGCTCAGACCTCACCTCCTTTATCTGTGCCTTAACAAGGTGCAGAACCTGAGCTCTCAAAGGGCACCTTTGAAGTGAGCCTGTTTGTTCCCAGAAAAAAGAGCATGCTCGTGGTTTCTCTTCGCTCCACATGCATTTCCTATCCTCCTCAAAACTGCTTTGGTGTATCTTTTTCTGAAAAATATGCAACAGTCTCTACGAGACGGCACCTGCTCTTAAGGGGTCCCTAAGAAGAATTGGGTACAGACGCAGCAGCTGAAAGCAGGTGGCCACTTCTCAAGAAGACGAACACTTGAGATACAAAGTATTTCATACCAAATGGCCTAGGAATTCCTGTGACAGCAAATGTTGCGACTGTGAATTGAAAGTGCTGAAGGCGAAGGCGGGGAGCTGATTCCTGGAGCCAGCTGGGGGGACAGAGCAGAGCTGCTGAAGCAGCCAGCCCCAGTGGAGGAGCTGAGGTGCTGAGCATCTCCTTGAGCTCTGTGCACAGGAGTGAGAGGCTCTGCCACACCAGATACCTCCTGCAGCAACATCCTGCAGAGGCCTACCGTTGCTGTGGCAACCGGAGTAATTTAAGAAATATTGAGAGAGAGAGAGTCAGAGATATTGTACCAAGAGCAATAAAATAAGAAAATAGAGCATGTCTTAAAACATCCTATTGCTCTCAGAAAACAGAAAAGGCCACAGAGGAGCCATAAAGGAAGCAGGCAGTTTAAGAAAGCGTGATACTGAACATGGTGTTATACGTTGCAAGATGCTAGAGCACAACAGACCCCAAGCAGTAAACACCCTGCAATAGAGATTAACAGTCTTGCATCCTTTTTTGACATTTTCTGCTGCCAGGTACTTCCAGGAGGACAATAATAGGAAAAGTTGCCAGCAACGAGGCTTCTAAATGAGCAATAAAGGCAAGACTGACTCACAGAGACAGACATTTGAAATGGTGACTGATTTACCATGTTGTGCTTTTGGCTATGTTATAATAGGTCATTTTAAAATGGGCTTCTTTCTTTCCCTTGCCCATGGAAGGAAAAACAAGGTGATTTGTCAGAAGCCTGTACTCATCTGGGAAAAAGAAACCTGTTACACCAAGGACTTTACTGTTGCATTTGACAACTGCAAAATAAGGATTTAAGTTTAGAGGGAGCTCATACTTTAAATATGTTCTCTGAGGATCGTGCAGCTCTATTTTCACCAATACAGATTCCCCAAAACAGGTTCACAAGAACCACACTCATATAAACCTGTAAAAAAATTAGAAATTTCTAGAAATATCATAGAAACATTCACCAGTTTTCTGAATGCTGTGGAGAAGAGTGGATCAAAACCAACCAACAAGCCTTCATAAAGTATGTAGGCTAGTTTTATTTTCCTGTATCATGTGAGGAAAGGGTGAGGGCTCCTTTGCGAGGGCAGAGACAGTAGAGCCAGAGAGAAGCGATAGGTTAGAGGTGCTGTTTCCTGCTTCATCTGGCTACTTTTTTTCCATGTTATATGTAGAGCTATCACTCTTCTCAAACAAAACATTGCAAAAAGTTACATATTTGGACATTATCCAATAAGTAAAAAACCAACAAGGATTGAAATACAAGAATCCTCATTGTCCTTTACTGCAACAATAACTGCAAAATAATTTGTATTCAGGTGTAACAACTAGTTCCCAGAGATATTATAGTACCAATTTTCTCTGACTTCTCTGTTCGTGGGAGTAATTATATTAAACAATCTAACATCCTTAAATTTAATTCAAATTATATTTTCAATGTACAAACTCTCTCCTGTTTGTCTAAGATGCTGAGACACAAGACTTAGTTTTGATTAATTTGGTTGTATAAAACAGTGACGTCCTGTGATGAAGTAATTGAAATTACAGTGGTGTAAACCAGATGGGAGCCCAGAATCATGTCTGCACTGATTGAGGATACTTTAGTAAATAGTATGCAAAATATTTCAGAAAAAAATATGCTTCTATCCTAAAAGCAACATAACAACAAAACTGCAGAATATTAATATTGTTTGACAGTATTACAACCTGTTTTTTAGCTTGAGTTAATATGAAAGGATACTAAGCAGATGCTTTGGCTGCTCCAGATGTCATGCTTTGCTCAGGGGAATCTGGGAATGAATCTCCCTATTTAAAGGAAATCCCCTGGCAACCTAAAGAAAACTTATGATATCCATTCTCCAGCCTCTTTGAGTAAATCTTGCCACTCTGCTTGTAGGCTAAGACTATGAGAACTAGTTTTTCAGAGCACATGGGTAGGACAGACAAGGGAGCAGTATTTCAGGCAGATGCTCAACAGCAGGTTCATCAATTCCCATCTGGAGTGTATCTGATTTCTGTCTTGTAGCTCCCTGTGCTGGGGTGAGTGCTTCTGCCCGTGCAGTGCCACAGCCCCTCTGCTGGGCTGGGGGTCCTCCTGGCACCTCTGGCTGCCCCATCTCATCTACTGATGTCAGCTGCAAAATGTCATACAGGAGCATGGGTGAGCGTGCACTCCAGCTTCCAGCTCTCCACCTAGCAGTGGCCTCGTGCAGAGGGTCCTCTGACTCTGGGTTTGCATTTCTCTTCTATTACCTGTTGTGAAACTACATCTTGTGGCAGTCTGAGAGCTCTAAGTACTCCTGTGCTAAATTTAGACTGAAATTGAGACTAAGTGCACCTTGCTCTTTCCAGACCATGCACATAGCAGCTATAAGTCTCTTCTAGTGGGAAACAGGAGAAATCTGTGTTTTGCAGCAAGTCTGATATTTCAGCCATCACCATGTTTTGCTCTGGGAAGAACTTTGTTGAAGCTACCCATGGTTGCTCTGCCAACACAGCATTAGGCAGCTTCCTTCAGCAAGCTTCTCTGCTTTTTGCATGTGAAATCAGAAGAAATCCAAGAAGGTAGCTTAGAAGTGGGCTACAGCACATGTTGCTCTTGAAAAATGAAGCTTAGCCCTACAGCCAGAATCTATTGGCTTCCTTCCCCAGATTCTCAGGGAAAGTGGCTCCAAGTCACTGTCTGGTCAAATTTCTTCTAACCTGGTAGGTTTTAAGGCAGCTCACTGTTACCTTCTACCAGAAATAACAAAAGACATCACCCTGTGATAACAACTAAGATGTGTTAAAAAAAAAACCTCTTTAGAAAGGGAATATTTTCACAAGAGATTTTTAAAAATAGCATTATACCATTCAGAGAAAATTAGTGGGGTTCATAATGCCTACTTTTAAACATGCACAACATGGATGCCTATATCCAAACTGGTAATCTACAGTCTCTTTAGGGGACATTAGAGGGAAACCATTCCAGGTACAGAGATAGTCCCCTGTACCTATTTAGATCCATACCTTATGGAGGTGGCTGCTGTCCTCTCTAGTGACTATGAAGCTGGATAGTTGTTGAATTCAGAACAGATATTTGCTCTGAATCATCACACTGTCTGACCTTTGGTAAATGATATTCACAGAAAAATGGAAAGAATGTGAGTGTGACAGGCTTCCATACTGATACATGTAAATAAGGCAATTCTGCACAGGCTTTCATCATAATGAGTCATCACAGAATTTTTTTGTTGAGGTGCCAGAGCACCTGTTTATCCCTATTTTAAAATTGCTCCTTTGGAACAAAATAAACTCCAACTTAAACATTTCGCATTAAGACTGCCCATGTGAGAAGAGCTCAAGGGCTTTTCCTTTCTTTCTTGTTTTAGTAGAAAGTTTCAATCCATTGATGTTCTGCTCAGGAGAAGAGCTGACAGCCAGCATGCAGAAGTGCCAGGGAGGCACTCCAATATGATCCTGTGCTGTCATAGCAATGTCAGGCATTTTTCACAATAACATCAACATGGATGCAGGTTGTGTTTCCTGATTTTTAGTAGGAAATAGCTTCATTATATTCATTAAAATCCTATTGATTTTGTAACCATGTTAAAGGATTTGTGTAGGTATGCCTTGCTAGAGAATGTTTACTATCATTCTGCTTTGAAGCTGTGTGTTAGGCAAGCTTCTACCAACAACAGAAGGTCTGTTTCAGCTGTGCTGAACACCCTTGTCTTTACTGCCAGGTAAGAGAGCTGAGTGCCTTCTGGAATCCCAGCAGTGTTTCAAAACTTGTTTACATTACATATTTTGGTACTGCATATGATCTTGGTTTGCCACACTGGTCAGACCTGTAATTCTCAGCTGAGTAAAACCCCATTTTCTCAGCAGTCTCTCTAGTCAACCCTTCAATAGGGAGGATTTTAATGTGATGGACTAGGAGACTTCTGCAAACACCTAACCCTTGGCCAAGCTGTACATGAAAATCATGATGCAAACTAATGTCCATGACTTAATTTCTGGACGTAGGTTCTGAGATAAAATCCCCAAATGTTGGACTTTATAATGTGACTAACTAAATAGGAGTCACCACATATTCTAAGACAGGATGTCAGGGTTTGCCCTGAAAATTCTGCTTATGCTTTTGAAGGACCTGTGGGAGCTTGAACAATTAATTCTCATCCTTACTTTTCTCACTCAGTTTCAGCTTGATCCCACTTGCTACTTTTTCTTCCTCCAAAAGGCCAAACAGCTCCTCATTGTTCCACATGCAAGGTTCTTTCCATATAAATGTGAACCTTTAGTTATCTTAAGAGCATCTACAATTTTCAGATTTTTCATAACAGTCCAAGGTGAAAAATGAAACAAAGCTTCAGTACTTACCATTGTGCAACACTGATGGGCTCAAAACAAAATGTTACCATCCCTGTTTTTCTTAATAGCAGAACATCTCCTGATATTAGCAAAGGTAATTAGAAACACTGCTTAATTATGCCTTATCATTATAGGTTAAAACTACTCTATTAACTACTCTATTTGGAGTAGATTTGCACTCAAAGACACACTTTATGAAAGTAGAGTTTCAGAGAAATAAACGTGGTTTGGCTTCACTGACCCTGTTCCTTCCAGTTTCAGCTGTGGAAAGTTGCCTTAGTTGCTCCTGATTATTCATAAATATTGGGTGCATAAGTTCCTTAAACTCAGACACAAAGGATTTCTTTTTGGTTGTCACTGTGTTGTAATCTGATCTCTTAACATGAATTTAAGAGTGTATAGTATAATTTTTTGTGTGTAAACTATGGGAGCATGTATGTGTGCATGTGTGTGTACGTATTTAAATATACCAATAAAAAAATAATGCCCACATCACGTGAATCCAGAATACCTCTGAACTTAGACACTGCAGACCTGGGATAACTAAACCAGATGTTTCCAGTACATTCAGAACAATTGTGTATTTCTCTGTTGCCAAAAATCATACTTAACCTGATGCTTAGTTGTGATTACTTAACCTGATGCTTAGTTGTGCCACCCTGCAGCTCCCTTCTCAAGGTAAAATACCATGACAAAAGGAAATCCAGAATTCCTATAGAAGTCCTCTTGACTAAGATTTTCTTCACGCATTTACATTATTTGGCTTTTGACAAAAAAAAAAAAAAAAAAGAAGATAAAGTAAAAGCGTAGAAGTTTACTGCCAGAGACTAAATCATTGTAATGGTCTCTTGTGAATTCAGAAATATTATGATGAATACCTGTATGAAAATTCTTTTTCTTTTCAACAATAATTAAGGGAGCATAATTCTGATATTTAGATGAAATATTGAGCCTTGGGAATGCAGGCAAGGTTTATGATGCAGTAATCAAGATGTGAGTATTGACTTGTGGGAATGAGGACAATGACTGCGCATTTTCCGAGGCAGGAGGCAGTGATTTCTCTGAATAATTAAATAGCCTGTGATTCCAGCCATTGCAGCATATTCCTCCCAGCTTTACCATGTACCTTCTGACAGTTATGGTGTTTTTCTGGCATCCCTTTTCTTCTTATGCAGGGTTGGGTTGCGTTTTTGTAAATTTTTAATTACAGTGTATTACAAAGAATCCTGCAGAGCTGTGAAGTGAACTTACTGAAGGTGCCACTCAGTTGTAGTATCCAGATCTGAATTATTGAAATATCATTAAAGACTCCTTTTTTTCAAAGTCACAATTTAATTATTTCAAAGTCTCAATTTGTCAAGGTGTCAAAATTTTTCTTTTACTTTGCTGCCAATTAGGTGTGCATTGTACAGAAGAGAGACACCAAGAAAATGTATGCCATGAAGTATATGAATAAACAGAAATGCATTGAGAGAGATGAAGTTCGCAATGTTTTCCGGGAGCTGCAGATAATGCAAGGCCTGGAACATCCCTTCCTAGTCAATCTGTGGTAAGAAAATCATTAAAATGCTTTCATGGATCTCTCATTTTCTCCTTGTTGCTGAATCGGTTCAGAATATGGAAGGCTGGAAAGCTGAAAAGAACAAAAGATTTTTGGTGACCTCCTTTGTTAAAAGTATTAGGTTTCTCAGGGAGTTTTATTTTTTCATTAATATTTTTAAATTGGAATATTTAAACATCATATTTTTCTGTTCATTTCTGCTTTGGTTTCTCTCCAAATTGTTACAACAGTGTGTGGAAATGTATTGTCCTGTCCCATTTATTTTTGACAATACCTGGACTAAACATCTCTCATAAAGCTGTGGAATATCGAAACCAACCTTTAATTTTTTTTTTTAGTTGATTCAGAGAAAATTCAAAACTCAATTACTTTCTAAAAATTACTGTAAGAGGACAACAGAAAAGTTCCTTTTTGTCACATGAAGTTTCCTTTATCTTCTCCATGCTAGCCACTGAATCTTTTGGTCACACATGAGTGTGAGAAAATGCTGGTCAAGCAATGACTAGCTTCAGCTACAGCACCAGCTTAAAATATTTGCTGGCTCTTCTGGAGTTTGATAATACTGACTGGCTTTTGTAGTGACAGTAATAATGGGATGCAGAGTTTTCCTCCTTATCTAATGACCAGTATCATTAAGAAAATAAAAAGATGGAGGGGACATAAACCATTACAATATGTAAATTATTCAGTTTGTGAATATCTTGATTGGCTGCAGATGGTTATAATGCACATTGGTCTTGTGTTTTGTGAGTTTTAGCTGTCTTACTTGAGGTCACTGCCCAACCTACAGAGTTCTGCCCATCCCTTACCTCACTCCTGGTGCCAGGTTAGCACCTTTCAAAATTAAAAGCCAGATTGTGTTCTGTCTTGAGTGAACACAGCTTTAGTATATGAACCCAAAACTGATTCCAAATTAGGTCCAAAAGGACCTAATTATATACATGCATATGTGTTCTTCACTTGATATGAATGATCTGAGCTAGTCTAATACCCTGTTGAAGGCTTAAAGAAAAATACATCATTGGGACTGTAATACAAAACTTTCCCAGTATATTTTCCAAGGTTCCAGCAAGCTGTAGTCTTGGGATTTCTTTACCAAAGATATGGTATATCTGTGCTTAGGAGCCTGTGGAGTTCTCTGTTATGTATTTGTCTACGTGTTTTGAAATCCCACTAACTTTTGTTTTTTATCAGGAGGTGTGGAAGTTTCCACTGTGTAACTAGACACTATACAGAAACAGTCATAGGTTCATGTGATCTGAGAGATAAACATAACAGTGCTGAAAGACTGAAGATCAAATATTTATTGTGAAACAAAAAGAATGCTAGATTCCCATTATTGAGTTATACTCAGATGATAAATATTCTTTCTCGTTTTCTTTTTCCTTGCCAAAGATTAAACTTGAAATAAGCAAGACTTTAAAATGCATTAGGCATTATGATGCCTTTAATCCTTCCTACACTTCTAAGACTCAAATGTTATACTGTATGTGTGTATGAGAAATGCAGAAAATGAAAGAGAAATAAAGTACTCGAGAGTTACAAAACATTTCAGGCAAAAAGGACACTATTCAAGGTGCTTCAGTGCCCTAACAATGTTTTATATTTGATGTCTCTAGCAATGCTTATAGTTGACCAATCTGTCTATAAGTACTGATCTCTTCACTCAGCAGTGACAGGACTCGAGGAAACGTCATTAAGTCAAGGCAGAGGAGGTTTAGGTTGGATATCAGGGAAAGGTTCTTCCCCCAGAGGGTGGTTGGGCACTGGAACAGGCTGCACAGGGAAGCAGTCACAGCACCAGCCTGACAGAGCTCAAGAAGCATTTGGACAATGCTCTCGGGCACACGGTGTGACTCCTGGGCTGTCCTGTGCAGGACCAGGAGCTGGACCCGATGATCCCTGTGGGTCCCTTCCAGCTCAGGGAGTTCTTTGGTTCTCTGATTCTGTATGAGGCTCCACTGGCATTCAGGGACTCAGACTAACACAACTAGAATTGTAGAAATTTTTCCAAAAACTACTTTCATTGACTCATATTATTTTCACCTGAAGCATTCACCTCAAACACTGCACATTTAAGTGTCTGATGATTCAAAGCTCTGACTCCAGAGTAAGCCACTGAACTGCTGGAGAACCTGTATTTCACCCTGGGACAGCAAAGGGAAATCTTGAGCCTGCGCCTTCCCAAAATTAATCTAGTCTACCCCGAATAACTCTTTCCTTGTATCAAGCTTGTAATATATTTCTATAAAAAATTAGCCTTGAACAATCCTAAATTAATTTAAAATAACTTGTGATATATTTCTGGAGTGTCTACACTTGCAGGCTGCAGTAGCATTTTCCAGATCTCTGACTTCTCTGTCTCAAATTTCAGCTGAATTTCAAGATATTCTACACATTATCTTCAAATAATGACTTTTGTTATTGAACAGCAGCAAGGGCAAAGCACAAAAAGCATAAATGGTCCACAAATTATGGTCACATCTGTTCAGGCAATATGAAGCTTTTAAACATATTAATCATATTTTATTTAATATTTGAAATTACATTTTTATTTCTACCATGTGAAAAGGAACAGTGCAAGTATGAACGGAATAGTCCTTAAATATATTGTTCCCAGAAACAATTTCTTAAAATAACATTTTTGTTGATTGTTGGTGAACTAGCATTCTGTTTAATGTATTTCTACTTGCTGTTTAGATGCAATAATAATTTGCATCAAATACATTTACATCGTAGTTATAACTTATATGAAATTATAAGATGATTTGTATGAATCCATGAGTTTTCCTGCTATGAATAAATTCCTGACACACTAATGGAAGGAAACAGTTGAATCTGCATTTCTTCTATAGTAATTGCAGCTAGATTAGTTTAATTTTTCAGAGTTAGATTTTGTTGTTTGTTTTGTTAATAGCACTGTAAATGTACAAATGGACTGTAACAGGAACTACTAACCCTGTATTGTTTCAGAGACTGGAATATTAATCTAAAAGGAACAGTTATGTCACAGTGTATGGGGAATAAGACAACTTCAGCTTGTTTAAACGCCAACGTTCTTTTGGCCTAGTCTCTCTTTCCAGGCTTTATCACACTCTCCTAGGGTTCATAGCAGTTTCTAGCAATCCTGTCTAAGGTATGATTTTGGTGACTAAAATCCAGAAATTAAAATATTTCTATTTTTCATAAAGTATTATTTTCTGTATGAATAATTTCAGTGTCCTTTTTTTTTTTCCATTGGGATGAATTGAAATGAAATCCTACATCTTTCAATTCAAAATCTCAAATCCTAAATCCATATTGAAAAGTGAATTTTGAGGAAATTCCATCATGATAACCTTTTCATGAGTTTGTGGTACTGTCCCTGACCTGAACAGCTGATTATCAAAAGTTTATCATCTGGATTTCAAAATAAAATTAAAATAGTAATAAAACTCCTAACAACTCCTTGAACATATTAATCTTTCTATGAGAAATTACTTCACCAAAAATAACAGCTGGCAGTTTAAGGAACAAGCATGAATAGTGGAAAGTCCTTTAGTTTTTCATGATAACTGAAGAAAGTAATGAGATGCGTGTATACAACCCATCATCAATTAAATTCTTATGGAGAGAAAAGAAGAGGAAAGAAGGTAAACATTCTGTGGTGGGTGGTTCTGCTGGATCTATCAGTAACCACAGTTTACACAAGAAAACAGAGAAGCTCATATAAAACAAGGGTAGCATCTCAACTCTGAAAGACCTCTATCAAAAAGCTTTTTGAGGCTCATGCATCTTCTCTGAGCTTTATTAAATTTAACTTCACAATCTCAACCTATAAATCACATTATTTGAAGTATGAACTGTCTTTCGTAACATCTGACACAGAAAGGAATCATTCTTCTGTAAATGCTCATAAAAGCTTGGAGGATAACAGTGTTTTTCAGGAAGGGTTTGGGGTTGATTTATAACCTTCATTTTAGAAATAAAATTGAATAAATGCTTAAAGCCACTTCTATCACCATTAGAGCATTTCTGATAATAGAGATTCCTTCTTAAAATAAAATGCAGTCCTGTTTTTTATCACACCTTTTTTTTTTTTTTTTGTCATGGGTATTTCAAGCACAGATGAATGGGCTGTACAAATGTCAGCTGCCAACTTGGTCCCACCTTGAGTCTGTTCCTCTCTAATATTCAGCATTTTATCCATGTTTATCCTACCCCAGATAACTGAGTGTCCCCTGGGCAAGATGAGTGGTGTTTCTGAAAGTTTCTGAAAGTAAATACATTTCTGACAACATCCATTAGCACTGAGCCAAGAGCCAGGTTGCTTGCCAGGTACCAGTGGAGATAGATTTGGTATTATGTGACTTGTCCTCAGTCATGAAGAGATTTGAAGGATCCACTGGCTGCTCTGAAAAAACCATGACTTACTACAAAAGACAGACTTTTTTTCTAAAAAATTCATGTATCAAAGTGGTTTCTATGCTGAAGAGGAGCTGAAAAAAAACAACAAAAAAAGGACCATTTCTCTAAAGTTTTGAAACATTGAATTGATCGTATTTTTAATAGCCTTGCAAATTTTTTTAACTTGCCAGAACATTTTCTAAAGCAACAGAGGGAGAAGGATAACCATTTCCTTTTTTCAGCTTATAGGTAATTTTCCTAGTATAGACAAAACAGTATGTTTGGTTTATTTAACAAGCCATGAAGAAGTGTTAGCTGTATTCTCTGAGTAGCTATATACTGTGAAGTATTTTCCTTTTCACTTATCAGTCTGTGGAAACTGCATGTATTCCATGACAGACCCACAGAAGTACATTACTGTTGCCAGCTACAGTAAGACTAAGTTCCAAATCCAGTGAAAACTGCAGAACACACATTGCAGCAAAAATGTTCATGAATTTCTGAGTTCATCTAATACCCCAACATGTCTTCAGAAGAAAGAGGAGGTAAAAAAGAGAGAAAAAAAAAAAGGATTCTGGAGACAAGAAATTATTTGTTCAGTCTCAAGTGTTGGATGGGTTGCTCAATGTACACACATTTACATATACAGATACATAACTGGAAATTAACACTTCCCTGTGAAAGGTGCTCTTTCTTTTGGGAGCTCAATTTTTGGGAGCAATGTCACCTTGCATGGCTTTGCTCCTCAGGTTGGTATCAAAATGTGCATAAATCTACAAACTTAGGGAAGCAAGAACACCTGACCAAGTGTTTTACTGCTGAGTGGAGATGAAAACGACCAGCCAAGGAATACCAATTGCCTATCAGAGACAAAAGCAATGCCAGCAGGTGGTTTAGGTCCATCTCAGGTGAGCTTGTTTAATGGCTGTGGTCTTGTGGCTGCCTAACTTGCCTTGATACAGGAGGCCTAGCGTGGAATGAAAAGATTTTATTGGGGGCATTCGACATTTCTTTTCTGACATGTGTTGTGACTGGTTTTCTGAGCTTCACGATACACCACAATAAAGGCTGTGAGTATAGTTTGTGATCTAACAGAATAATTGCTTTGTGTTTTTGGAAGGCAACAGTGGGGTTGTGTTGTTTCCTGCTAGGACCCAGGCTGGGTGTTTGCAGTTGGCCTGACAGCCCCGTGAGCAGTAAGAAGTTCTGATGAAAAGGAAAGATAAGCTGTACTGATGTCTGTCTTCATAGTATGTGGTGGATTCCAAAAAGGTCATGAAAACATCCTGACACCCATTCAGTTTTCCTGGAGAGTAATGAAGGTGCTTAATGATCTTTGCTCTGGTTACACCCAGCTGCTCTGAGTCTGGTTTATGGGGAGGAAAACTTCGGTGTTGTCCTCATTGGCTGTGTCTATACCAGTAACTTAAAACTAGGTATCCTTTCTGGGCTCTCAAAACCACTATTTCATATTGGAAAATGTTTCTAGGCCCACTCCCAGGCTCACTGTGGGGCATGAGCACCATCCCAGAGGTGCCCCAGGTGCAGGCAGGCAGCCTGCACACCCTGTCCCTGGTTTGGCAGCTGACCAGGAACAGAATTTTCTGTGCCATTTGGTCTCAGTGCATTTGGACAACAGTCACTGACTGTTTATTGATGCAAAGTGTGTGTTTCTTACTTTTGTGAATTTAGCTGAGGTCATGAATGCCAGGCCATGTAATCCTGGTCCATTCCAGATATCTGACAGTGTCTAAGTTTCTTTTCCAGCCAAGAAGAGATTGTAAATCAAGGGAGAAAGATATATTTAGCATCTTGCACAGATCTTAGATGGGTGAATTATTTTTGCCATAGATAAAGCAAAGGGTGAGTAGTTTTGCACAGAGCTAGATCAATTCATCACTGCGTTAATGTAAATCTGAAATAGGTGAAGATATTGAAAAAGACTGAAAAAAATTTCTTTTCTCTAGAGACTTAGAAGAGATAATGATTGAGGAAAAAGGGCAGAGAAAGGTGATGAGGCAGCAGGAAGGGTAGGATAATTGGAAGAAAAGAGTATGGAATAGATTTGATTTGAGTTGTAAATGTTCAGGATATTATTTCTAGCTGTGGAAATTACGTTGGACTCAACACTGCCAGCTGGTGACCTCCAGGTGTTTGAGCTAAATGAATGTTACCTGTAACATCATCACCAACTGATGAATGCGTGATCTAGCGTTATTTATTTTTTGTGCTGATTTTAATAACCTAACATAACAATTGACAGTATTGGGACACTCTCTGGATAAATTTTATTCTGGTGACTAATTGTCTCCTGTGAGAAATTGCTGTCACCTTGAAATATATATCTTTGGGCTCAACTTTAATACATTCCTCTTAAAAGCAGAAATTGGCCTTTGGCATAGTTTAAGTTTTGATCTTTTTTGCATTAGAAACTGCTGCATGAGATATTTCATCTCCTGTGTGTCTATCTGCATCCTGAGACCTTTCTTAGGAGTGTGCCTTCTGCATCATTCTTACTGAAACACATGCTTTATTTGCTCACCCTAATAAACGGTCCTCACAGAAAGCTTTCACTGCAAGAGGACTCTCACTATAAATATTGATAAATATCAAACTGCTGGGGAAGATAACCACTTCTGTTTTAAAAATTTTCATTTCCAGCCATGTTCCTCTTATGAGTTTGCAATTCTCACCTTGTTTGGCCTTCACAGTGGGGTAGCTGCTACCCAAAGCAGACCCTCTTGAGCTTGGAGGGAGTCTTGGCCACATCTCACGTTTGTGGTGTAGACAGCTGCAGAAACCCTGTGCACATTTATGGCAGGAATGAGTGTTATTCCTTTTGGGCAGATGCAGAGCTCCAGTGCTGTGGCAGGAGTATTCTCAAGAGAGCATGAGAGCAGGGTTTTGCTGCTCTCAATCTAATGAGATGTGAAAGAAAGAAGAAAAGCACTTACATATTGCTTCAGACTCCTCAATTGCCACTTTTGGCAAGCAGTGCTTTTTTTTCTTTTTCTTTATTTTTTCCATTCTCTGCTTTAAAGGTTATGAATGCCAAACACAATAGCTAGAGTGTGCAATTAGACTGATAACCAAGGTCCTGTAGGTAAAGTTGTTCTTTTGACAGAGTAATGAGTACATCATGTAAATCTTCTGTTTTCAGTCAACATCAACTCTTTCCTGTTCTGTGGAAACTGGGACTGCAATTACCCAGTAGTAAAGGCTCTGTTAAATGTAGATTGCAAAAGATGCAGCTCAGCACTGTGTTAACAAAGCACAACCACAGTGGAATGGCCATCAGAGGGCAAAACTCTACTGGATGCACCTCTAAAACCATCTGAAGTGTGAATGTGAAGTAGGTGATTGTTACAGAATAAAAATAAGTCCTTAACACTTCCACTGCAAAACTTTGGTACTGAACAGATCCTACAGATGTACAACTAGTCCAAAAATGTTACAGTTGTTCCTGGAGACTGTTGGCATAGTATTCCTATATGGCTATGGAAACTTCTCCTGGTTTGCTTTTGAATATATTTGTGGTTTTAGTGATGCTTTTTCATTCAAACCAGACAATACACAGGTGAATTCCTTTTTATTTACAACATGATGAAGTAAAAGTCAGAGTAGTGATGATAAAAACAAAACCAAAGCCCCCATGGAACTAGCAATAGATATCAAAATAGTGGAAATTGAATATCTATGTGCTTCAGGTGATGTGTTATCTCTCCAAGTCATATTTCCTTTTTGTTTCTTCAAGAATGTCAAGCATATTTTTCAAGTTGCCATGTATTAAAAGTTGGGGACCATTTTTGCCAACTGTTCAAAAGGACAGAACAGAAGCCAAAAGCCTGTATATAAGGGTAAAAGAGATGTAAATAAATTATTAAATAATAATAATAATAAAAATCCTGAGTGCAAGGCAATTTAAAATGTCCATTGTTAGAATTGTATCAAAGTGAATTTAAAATGGAAAATAGTCCAATTAAACAAAAGCAGGAAGTTCTGTAATGCATTAGTTTTGCCTGCCTAGGAGAATCTTTGCCTTAACTCATTAAAATTTATCAAAGCTTTTATTAATTTAAAAGTCAACTACAGATTTTTACAGCATAAGTGTGCTTTTAATTCCATTTTATTGAACAAAAATTATATTTATTGTACTTGTAAAGTGCAGTGAGAACCTGATACTAAGACCTCAGAAAATTATTAATGGCATCCCATTTCAAGATTAATGACAGTTGTGCAGTGTAAAGTTCTAACGAGAAGAGGATCACTCTCATATTTCATAAGTACATGACACATAAGGGAGGATTTAAGGTTCCTTTTCTGTGGCGATGTACATTTTACAAATTAACATCCGGAACAAAGAAAGGTCATGGGCTATGAAGATGACTATTTAAATTCCTCTGCAAAATGGATATGGCCAGTAGGAAAATTACTTCTGCCCATCAAATTCTCTCTAACTACCTAAACCAGAATTTATCCAAGGTGCAGAGAGCAAATTCTTTCTTGCAAAAGCTGAAATGGTGGGATTGAGCCTTGTTGACAAATGAGCTAGTGAAATAGACCTAACAGAAAAAATCTTTCTTCTTCACCACAGCTTTCACAGCCTCACCAAGAGATGGGCTGGGAGAAGGACGAGAGAAACTACAGGTGCAAACAAAAATGGCAATGAGCCTGGTGAGAATGTGAACTGTGGGCTTAAAGGAGAAGGCATTTTCTTCTTCAGTGGTACAAAATCTAATCCAATTAGAAAGTGTAACCAATATCAGTGCATAAATCAGATTCTTCAAGGTCTGGACTTCCTTTACTAATATTTGAAAATAAAGCAGAAGAGAAAATCAGATGTTTTTTCTTGTCTGTCCAATGAAAGAGAGATGAATTATAGATTTCTATGCAAGTTGTTCTTTCTGTGGAAGTAGAAAACTCTGAAACCTTTTTAAAAAATAACCAAATGTTTTGTCCATCTTAAACTAGAGCACTTGAAATTCTCACTTGAGGAAAATGTCCTTTATTTGAAGAAAATATTCAAAACCTAGATATTCCTTCATAGAGAAAATTTGGTAATTGCTATTGAAAATTTGGTAATTGATCAAATGATACGATAAAAAGGAACAGCACATTCTGAACCATACCCATTTAAAATGAATTTTAGGAGATAAGCTTCATAAGGCACTAAAAAAATGTAGAGATATAATTTACAAGTGAAGATATTAACATCTAAGAGGAATAAAATATGTCATGCTGGTCTCAAGTATTATCCTTTCCATTATTGTTCATTGCTTAGTAAATGGTGACATCTGTAGTCTTGACAGTACAGTACTGCATTTCTAAGGGAAGGATAAGCATGGCTTCTTTCCAGTCAGTATAACCAGCTCTGTGGAACAGACAGGTAGGACAATTTCCATTTCTGGTACCAGCTTTACTGCATGATCTGGGCTCATGTGGTGAGCACCTGCATATTTTTGCTGGGTCTGGGAAGTCTGATGCAGCATTGCCTTGCATTCATCTTCAGCCACGGTGGAGTTGCCTGCATTTCTGCAATCTTTAGCAAAGTATGGTTTGGGCCAAGCTACCTGCAGTGGTCCTATCCCTCCTCTAAAAGTCAGTGGAATGTGGTGTACAACAAAGTCCCTGTGAAGCAATAATGACAAAACTCTGATTGCGATCCATATTTGGGATCACTAAATTACAGAATGGTACTAATGAAGCATAGGGTTTTCTAGCATTTGTTCAAATAGAAAATGGAATTTTAGTTGCAATGAAAAATTGGCACTAGCAATTAGTATACAAAGATACAAGAAGAATGATAAGGCAGTCTTTTAAAAAGCAGTGACCCATTGAAAATATCAATGTGAGTATCTGGAGTCACAGAGCACAGGGTGTCTTTGGAACTAGCTCTGAGGTGACTGCCTCATGCACGTGTGCTATCAAGAAATGAGCAGCTCTTCCTCCACACAGCAAGTAAAAATCTCAGTGACCATTGTGCACCTCAGCAGCCTGAGGCAGCTAAACAGCACAACAGGATTCATTTAGACTAAAGGGGAAAAAAATAATACTCTTATGACACTTTGACAAAGTTCAGTGCTGAAGAAGAGTTTGCGCTTTTCTGCTGGCTTTTTCAGCAAGCTTCTATTTAAGTTTCCTTTGAGCTCTTAAAAAAACTCCACACAATGTCTGTCTGTGTTCCTAATCAATCATGATAGGTTTTTTCATGCTTGGCAAAGTCTGTCACTCACTTGTGACATCCAGAGAAATGCTTGCTCAGCTTTATCTCCTGGGTTTCCTCTGTGGCTGGAGGAGCCATGTATTTTTTAATACCTTTCTCCTTCTATTTTCCTTTCTGTAGATTCAGAAATTCAAGAAAATCTTATGACCTTTTCAATAGGGTTTGATATGCCAGCTTCATGATGCCCCATCAATAAATAGAGAGTTGCCTGTGGTTCTTTCTTTAGCTGTCTGTTTAGTACAATTGATGCCACGTGCACAGCATCTGCATAACTAGTGGCAATGGTTGATACTCCCAATTCAGAAGAAATTTATCTTTAATTATTATTATCACAATCTTTGACAAGTATAGTCTGCTTTAATGACACCCTATATTCATTCTTCTATATCTGTTCTAATGAGCAGTTTCATTTCACACTTTTTTTTTCTCTTTTATCTGTCTTGCTTAGGAGACAACTGAAAACCTTTTATGTCACTGAGGCTCTTGTGCTCTCCTGGTATGTCTGTGCTCTTTCCCAGGGACAAGAGAAAAAGAAGACCCTCCAGATTGTTGTCCAGCTTCTGTTTAAGTAGGAAATCCTTGCAAGCATGGCTTTTTTATAAGCTACAAAACACAAGAAGCTAAGGATGCTGTCAGTTGCTTCAGAGTAGTGGGGCTGTCAGATGCACTGAGGCTGGGGAGCAGTGCTGAGCACAGAAGGGAGCAGGAGTCATGGCTGGGGCTCCCAGCCAGGCTGACAGCACGAGGCAGCTGGAACCAGGGTCCTGTCACTGCCACACAGAGACAATTTGGTGCACATCAGCAGAAATCAATATGCTCAAACATTTTTTTCCCTGCTTAATCAGTTGTGTATGAAGTGATTCAGTTTAACATTGGGAAAAGTCTTTGTTTTATTCATTCATAACTCCCAGAAGAAGAAGATGTAAAGTTATAATGAAATTAAATTATAGTGTCCAGCAAGACACATTCTCTGAGACATGGTGGGTTTTTTTGCAGTCTAGAATTGTGGTAAAGAAAAAATCTTATAACTATCCATTGTTTAACCTTGGGAAAAAAGTATTACTCAATCTCCTGTCTAACCTCCTTGCAGAACTTCATTATGTAATAAATAAAAAGTTCCAGTTAAGCTTACAGGACTTTCCCCCATGCTATCCTCTCTCATATTTTCTGTGAATGCTGAATTTGTAGCATGAAGCTGCAGCAGGGTGTAAAAGCATCACATGTACCATTGTGTTCACAGAGCCTTTTTCTAAGGACAAGACTGGAAAAGCAAGGTGTGGTGGTTTGCACTACTTTAAACACGGAATCTTTGGGGAAAAAATCAGATCTGGAAGTAAAGTACAGAGTTATCACAGTACACAGAAGAATGAAACCTGGCAGGTGACAAAGAGTTCAATGAAGAGAGATTCTTCTTTCTCAATTATTGTTTTAACACCACCTTGATGCAGCCTCCCTCTGCCAGCACCCACACCCTGACATCTCTCATGGCAACCCAACAGGCTCTTGCTTCTAACCCAAGGTGATCCTTTATCTTACAGAGAAACTGGCAGGCTGCAGGGTCTAAATGGAAGAACATTTTAAAGTGGTGTTGCCTCCTCTAAATTTACCCTGAAAATGTATCTGGGAGAAGAGTAGTGGGAGAGACTCTCCTTTATCTGTCTTGTACATCTAACTTATTTATCTTTTGAAATATTTTTATAGCAAAACATTTGTTTTGGCAGAAATCCTTTAACTATGCATTTGAATATCCTGTTGTATGTGCTGCCATAATGTTACCAAGCATTGCCCAATACATTTTCTGTACAGAAGAGTGATGAGACATTAATTAGGTTCCGTTGTTTCTTTGTCTTTAATCTAGGTTTCCATGACAGCAGAGAGACAGAAATCAGTCAAAGCCAGTAGTTAAAACTGACAATTTGCATTCTGGTCAGTAGTCTTAAAAATATGATGTACATTTAAATAATTAGATTGCCTGAGTGTTTGGTCACATATTATACTGCTGTGTCTTTATTTACAGCAGTCTTCTGTAAAGATGTAAACTATTATGAGATGCTGCTCTGCAATTTTGACTCTTTGCTATTTACAGAATAGTCTATTCAAATACAATAAGGGATTTTATCCTAACTAATGCAGTAATAAGGAGTAGTAAAACCAGGATAGGAGTTGTTATGCTGTAGGCTAACTACATAGTTATATGAAAATCATGTGTAGAGATGCCTGAAAATAGTTTTAACACCAAATGGTGTACCAACTGAAATATATTTTTTTTCTTCCTCTAAATGTCTGTCTTCTACTAGAAAAAAAAAACCTGAAATCCAGAATAATCTTGATTCTCCAGTGCTGGCATCGATTCTACTGCAAATCGTAGTCTGTTGCAATTGCTTACGGTTTCAATTGAGAGACAAAGATGAGAGGAGTTTAGGCACACACAGCAATCTAATTTGCACACATTGACATAGGTATTTTTAAGAGAAAGTTTGTATCTTACTGTAAAAACTGCTCAGGAAAAAAATTCTGGAAATATATTATTTCTCTTAATGTTCTTAACCATCAATATTGGGCTGCAGCACAGGTATTTAAGATAGCTGAGGGTTTCCCCATGGAAAACCTCAAAGAGTGGAACTATGAAGTCATTGTAAATTTTCTTAAGTGCTGATAGACAAGAAATTTGATTTTAACACTCTTTCTGTCAAATGGATCTGATATGGGTCTACATAATAACTCAGTCTACTCCAAAACATTCAGCTGACTTTGAGTGAACAGTGTTTCCCACCTTAAAATGCTCCTTCTTTCATGTGTGTCTGTGTGTGTGTGTGATGGAAAGCACTGACATACTTTGTTGAAACACACACACACAATAATTCCTCCTATTTTCAGCTGTCTTTCTGGAGCATCAGGGTCTGAGTATAGCTCCAAAAGTTGCATCTGTGTCTCATCGGCACAAGCCAGAGACATTCCCACTTTTTCTATGAGAAATTTCAAGCAGCAGAACCTTCTAAATACAAAAGCTGGGGTCAGATACCTGCGGGGCAGTTGTCACATTTTATGACAAAGCTGGGCAAAGTGCCCAATTCAACTATTCAATGTGTTCAGTTGAAATATACTTGTTAGCAGCTGGGGAGAGCTGGCTGAACAGGATGTGACTTCATCAGACCCAGTTCTGGTTGGTATGTAAATTATCAGATAATGAAAATCGTGTGCTCCACCCCCTCCCCAAACACCCTCAGCCTCACCCTGAGTCCTTCTAGATGCCATCTTACAGATGTCTCTGAAGGCCCAAGCAACTGACTGCACTATTTATAGAGTACAAGATACATTCCCACCCTGCTCCTCCAAAGGGGTAATATGCTAGGCATAAGAAATCAGATTTTGTACCTTGCATCACTTTCTCCATATAAAGAGATATTGCATCACAAGTGGTATTAAACTGCACAATATAAAATACAAAAGGACCAAAAGTTTGAAGATGGACACTTCACGTGGAGGGGGCTCCAGCAGTGGAAGGAGGAGCTGCTTGTTTAATCTGGATTTTTTAAAGAAAAACAAATATTGGAAACAACTGCAATGTAAGAGAAGACAAGCTGTGCCAGGGATTTTTGAGACAAAAGGTCTCCACAAAAGGTTGATCAGGACAGATGTTATAAACTTTCATTGAGTAAGTAACAGTGGACTGAATAAAGCAGTTGCTGTTATTACTTGCCTTTAAGAAAAATTGCTTATATAAATTATGCCTTTGACAATTAAACGGTCTGCATGTGAGAGGTTTGCTTTGGCACACCTGTTACTTCTGGTAACATTTTAGAAACACAAAGCTTGGCTGCTGAAGAAAACGAGGCACTTGTAAAGCCTGAGGATGGCTGTACATATGAAGTAGCTCTGTAGAAAGAAATCTCTCAAAGTGGTTTGATGTGTAAAGATGTGGTGAGAGCAAAAAGGATCTCAAATGAAACCCCAAACGGAACCTCCCAATACAGAATGCACTGGAGAATTAGGTCATTACAAAAATGACTGAGTTGAATGGGAATCTGATTACAGTGGTGACAGCCTGCCTTCAAAGAGAAGGAATTACAGGGGAGGGTTTGAGACTGGTCCGGTGCTTGTGGGGATACTCAAACCCCTCCCCTTTGGCTCAATTTATTTTGGAATAAATCTGCCTTTCCCTCTATGTGCTGCTGATATAATCTGAGTACAGATAAATTGAAAGTAGAAATAATGACAGAAATAATGGTAGTGGAGGTTTCTAGAAAAGGTGTTGGGTTGACCCTGGCTGCACTGCAGGTGCTCACAAAAGCCACTCTGTCACTGCCCTCCTCAGCTGGATGGGGGAGAGAAAATAGAATAAAAGGCTCATGGGTCAAGATAAGAGCAAGGAGAGGTCATTCACTGGTGACCATCACAGGCAAAACAGACTTGACCTGGGGAAATTAGCTTAATTCTCACAGAAGACACACCTGCAGCCCACCTGCTACCAAAACCTTGCCATGCTAACCTACTGGAATAAATCTTGGAGATGAAGGATGGATTAATATTTGGCCTGTAAGGGGATATGGAAAGAGTATTTGGAATCCTCTTTTGCTGTACTCATGCGACTGATCTGTAGAGGATGTGGTAGTGCGGTTCATCTATGAAATCCCCACAGAAAGCACAAGCCTCAGAGGTAGAAAAAGGAATGGGGCAGAAACCTTTGCAAAGAAGTAAATACAATTCTAGAAACTTTTAAGTTGGATGAGGCATAGCAGAGCAGTGTTACAGGGGCTCAGAGAAATGGAAATGGCTCACAATTTAACCAGAAGCATATTTTCTACGAGGAGTAATTATGCTGCAGAAGGGAAGAAGTGTGCCCAAACAGCTGGGAAGCAGCAGATACTTAAACCCTTTACCCTTGAAAGAGCCCAAATGTTACAGTGACTTGAAAACAGGAATAATCATAATTCTAGTAAATGGTATCTTCCCCTGCAGTAATGCTGGTTTGGCCTCTGAACACAAACCAGTCTAAATATCTCTTAAAGACTGTTTTGTCTCGACTCCTTTCTTGACTGCCAGAGAGAAGGGAGAAAAAAAGACAATGTAAAATTCTGTGTGATGTGTGCCCGTGCCTGCCACTTCAGCAGCTCCTAATGCTTGAAGAAGCTGTTGGCAAGGAGGGCTTCTGTGACACCACCCTCTGTGGTGGGACAGGCAGATGGCAGGGCTGAGAGAAGAGCTTTTCTGGAGGAAGAAATAAGCCTCTTGGCTTTGGTTGTATAATCATGGGAGCAGGGTAGAGCTGAAATCTAAGTCTGGTGAGAAAACTAAGGATTCTGTGCCAAAAATGGCTACAGGATGAAATATTTTGTTTTTTAAAGCAGCTTTTATCTACATCTTTCCTTTGTTGTCCAAGGTATGTTGACAGTCCTGACTTTCATTTCCCATATGAGATCTACTTATCAGAGCATCTCACTAACTCACAGAAGAGCAACAGGGGTCAGTTTGGGTAAAATATAGGGAGAACTCCTTTATGAGGGGAGGTCTTCCTTTTTTTTTTTTTAATGATAAGATTTTTTGTTTGCTTGTTTGTCTTTTAAGGTATTGTTGTAAAGCAAAGGATGCTGTAAATCTGCCTTCTACTTTTCTGAATTCTTAGCCTAATAAAAGTGTTATCTTCTGCATTTTGGAAGACAATATTTTCTATCCAGATTGCCAATGTGAATATCCTTCTGTACTCAATCATAACTTTTTTTCATGGCCTTGAGGAAGGTAGGTAGAGTTCTTTCTTGTCTTTTGATTTTGTAGCTGTCTTACCATCTAAGTTGCAGCAGGTTGTTTTGCAGATGAGCTTTTTCTAAACTAAGATTTCAACTGAAGTTAGCATCTCTTGACTAAAAAAATGTGAAGGGAAAAAAAATGTCCAGTGTCTGAAACTACTGGAACACCATATTTTTAATACAGATCCCAAAGATTAAGGTTTTGGTTTCCTGTAGCTAAGTTGGTCTAGAACCTGTGGGCTCTAGTTCTGATCTATTTTGATGGAGAATGAACTGTGATAACCCAAACTGGGATGTATTGGTTTTATTACAGAAAATTAAAGTGCTCATGAAGTGGTAAATTAATTTACCCATAGCACAGGGCTACATGTTAGTCCTTCTCGGAGAAAGATGAAAAATTGTTGCAACCTACCATCAATAGCAGAGTAGTGGCTAAAAGGTCTGACTGTGTTTTATTTAGTTCTTTCAGACTGTGTCTGTATAAGCAAGGAGCACACTGCTTGCCCTCTAGGAATGGATTTCTGGAGTGGAGCAGTGGTTGCTTCTTGTTTTGATTTTTTAGTTTTTTGATGTTTTGTATTCGAGTTTTTACGCTATTTTTATGTAAACACAGTACATGTTTTGCTAACTCTTTTTGTTTTTTATTCTTTTCTCCTGGGAGGAGAAAAGTTTGATAGACTTTTTTATTAACTAGTGTGATTGGAGAGGTAGTAACTGCATTTTCTAGTCTACAGTTGTTCTTTATATAATATGAAAATTTAAATAAAGTTCTTTCTTTTTTACTTTTTCTCGAGTTAAAGTTGTACTTTGTTTCTGCAATTCGTGTTGTGCTCTAGTGTGACAGTTGCTGACGTTTGAAGACCCATGTTATACTCATTTCAGGGTGCTTTGCTTCAGTCTGACTCTGTGGGCTGGGACCATGGTGTTGTACACTGGGACTCTCTCAAACTCCCTGTCTGTGGTTTTTTCTTGTGACAGCACAAGCACCCCCTGCACCCCAGGTGCACTTGTTGTGTGTTGGCTGGCCAAGCCCTGCACATCCATCATATTAGTTACTCTCTTGGGGTATGTAAATGATTAAGTACCATGTGATTTCCAGGGCTGCAAAGCCAGAACCTTCAAGGGGAATGTGAAGAGATACAGACTGAAAGCTATGAGGCCACTCCACAAACTGTTTTGAAGGATCTGGCAAAGCAGCTCCATGAAGGCAAAGGCACATGGGATGGTTTCCCTTCAGGAAGAGCCCTGCCACGGTGCCTTTGGGGCCTGCAAGTAGGGCAGGCAGGATGTTTGCAAATGAAAGGTCCTTCTTCAGTATCATAACGATCTAACCACCTAATGCACCATGCAACCAATATTATTTAGGAATTGGTATTCAAGGACCAGGTTCAAAGCAGTGAAAATCTTTAACCCTCATTAAGCAGTAAGAACCCTTTCATTTTGTAGATAACTATCTCTGGCATTTTGGACATCCACTACTGATTTAAATGTCATTGTGTTCAGCAAAGTCTCCTGCTAATTGCTGGTCTTAAATATCCATATTATACTGCTTCCAACACTGTGTAAAATTATTTGATCAATATTTTATGGTGGTGGCTTCTTTAGATGCAGAACCATTGATTTTCCTAGTTTAAATCAAAGATAGAGGACTGTCATGATTCAACAGCACTAATTACCTCATAGTAACTAGATTTAGGTGTGTAGTGATAAGCAATAATGGGAGAATACAAAAATGATAACTGGAGGCTTTTATAATTAAAATTGCTAATGGTGAGTCATAAACAGGAGGAAATGAAAGGTGCATCTGTGTGGCACTTTCAACAGCCACATCTGCTTCTGCTTAAACAGCAAGCAGCCAGGTTATTTGAACAAAGTTTGTTTCAGAGGAATAAATAGCTGAGAAGGAGCTGGTACTGGTCCATCCTTCGGTGAAGCATGTGTCTCTCTGATGAAGCTGCCTAAACTCTCCTTTCAGATGAAGTCCTCACCCATATATGAAAAAAGGATACGTCTGTAATGCCAAAATTATTTACCCCTGGTGAAGATAGAAGATCAGGAGCTGGCTGGGAAGAGAGGAATCTTTACCTACCCTTCATCTTCCTCTGCTTTTGAATTTCTTGAGTGTCAGGAGTCTGCAGCTGACTGCTGTCACACACACTGACAGCGCATCACTGGCATTTGCCTTTCCTCTAGGTGTATGCTCTTTGCTGGTAACACCACTCTCCTTCTAAACCTTCTGAAGAGTTTTGCAAGGAAAACATACCCTAGGGGTTATTTCACCTCAATTTCTATAACACTGAAAGACACATATATATGGAATAAAGATGAAAATTTCTTCCACTTCAGGGAGAGTTTCTTGAGATCCAGTGAATTTACTACTAACAGTTTAAAAACTGTAATTTTTGTCTTTCACTTAAACTTGTGAAGAGCACAGAATTAATTCAGATATGACAGACTTTTCCTCTTTTTTTGCAGAAGCCTCTGCTGTTTCAAGCTTTATATAAATTCCCATAGAGAATGAGTGTGAAATTATTTCCTTCATTCATGACAGCATTTTTATTACAATTAGCAACATTCATCACTCCATAAGGGAAAGGCTTACAGCAGGTTAATGGCAAGAAATTACCAGACATAGCTATTATATATTTTGGGGTTTAGTTTTATTCTAGCTATATGGATGAGAAGATTTGCATTAAATCTGAATTGTATCACCAGTTTTATACCAGTGTAATTTTCTGAGTTAATAAGGCCACTGTAATTTTGCTCTTAGCCCAGAATACTCATTCTAATCTCTCTTCGAGATGAATATCTGGAAGTACAGCTTCTCACAGAGACAGTGTTTCTATGTGTTTCAAACCTATGTGTTTCTTACAGTTTTCTTCCTCCTTTACATCTCTTGGATGTTGATCACAAAGCAATTAAAATTTCTTGCTGTGGAAGCAAAGGTTTGACTTGGAATGACAACAGTTCCTGTCACAGAGCTCTTCTCCATTTTCAATAGGTTCTGAGACTTTTTGGCTGGGAATTTACGAAATTGAAAGCTGTGGAAGGCACACATTTCTCTTGTGTGCCAATATCTGGACCAGTCTTCAGGGGAGCCTCAACTCTCCCAAGTGTAACTTGTTCATTCCCTAGACCTGACAACGTTCTGCCTTCTTGTCACCCATTTTCTTTCCTCTCCCTGCCTTATTAAAGTACATCTATTTGTATTATTAATGTAACACTTTCCAGAATAAAGGAAATATAATCTCCCTTTCCCAAAGCTGCAAATGTCTTACCACTCATACATCATCCTGTTATGCATATTTCCTATTATATGGGTGACTAAAATTGTTGTATGTAGTCAATAATCAGCTCTGTTGCTAGCAAAGAACTTGCCAATGGTACAATAAAGACATTTAGAGAGATCATTGTGTCTATTTTTAAGGATCCATCCCTGTTCTTACTGTTGGTTTCAGCCTGGTGTTATTATGGTTGACTCATAGGTACTGTGTACATGGGTGGGCTGCTGTTTCTGACTGTCCTTGCCTTGCAGGCAGCACACAGCCTCTGACAGCTGCATAACTCTGCCTTCCTCTGCCCATTTCCAGCTGATTTACAGCCTCAGAGCTCATCTGTAGGAATATTCAATGCTCCAGCAAAGGTCAGGACTAGAAGCCCGGTTTCACAGGTATTATTTATTTTTTAATTTGGTCAGTTTTATTTTTAGCTAAAACTTTCTGAAGACTTTTTTTTCTCACTTAGACTAGTGCTGTGGCTGTCTCAGCAATGTTTAAGTGGTCATAACAGATACATACAGGAGGAGTTTATTTTCTCATGAATATAAGAGAAATGTGCCCTGTAATAGGAACATGCAAGGATTAGCTTCTACTTAAATGGAAAATGGCATCTGAAAAATTTGGTTGAATAAAATGAACAATTAATTGACCAAATTAACTTTGATATTTAGTAATATTCCACTGTATAAATGAAGGCTATAAGGCTGTAGAAATGTTTCTGGGAATAAAATTTGGTCTTTTGTCTTATGCTGTCTATAACACAGATTATAATAAATGCATGCAACTTATTGAAGTGTCTAAATGGTTTGCTTCTAGCAGACTCTACACAGACTTGGATTTTAAAACTGGTACATCTTTGTCAGTATGTGTATGCCATTCTATAGCCAGATGCTCTCTAAAATTTTCAGCTCAGTGACTAGCTGGCACTGAATCTTTTTGCAAGAATGCATTGACAACACTTCCAATAACAAACTGTTAGGTCAAAGTGAATTTGAATGTCCTGCATTGAGATATCATTCTTTCCTTGCATTAACACTGCACAAAGAACACAGTGTTGCATTAGAGCAGTTTAACAACACTGAGTCAGCTCCAAAATGTCAATGGTGCTCTCTTATGACTTTTAAATTTCTTTTTCCTGAGGGCTACAGCGATGATACTCTTCATTGTCCTCTAGTAAGACCATACTGATTTTGGCACACTTCCAATTCTTTTATGCTCAAATCCCTGATTTTTGAAGACTTTGTCATGCTACTGTTTTATTATTTTTGTATTTTTCAGTAGTTTTGATATTTATTTAGCAAATATTTCTGTAGGTCTCTTGAAATCCATTGGCAGATGGAAAACAGTATCACTTTAATAAATAATCATTGTTATTCTTGTATCATGAAATATATACTAGTACAACATGTAACAGTTTATATCACACAGTTCTCTATAATGACATCTAATATTCTGAAATATTTTATGCTCGGTGAAGAAAATGTTTCTATATTGAAAATTGTTTAATATATCATATCACAATAAATACCTGAGAAGGACTGGGTGAGTCAAGTTAATTTTTGAATGACTTTGTAAATATATAGGGAAAATAAAGGTAGGAATGGGGCAATACTGCTTTAATTCCACTGCCCAAGTATGGTGTTTGTTTCAGGAATCCCATTAGAAAGCTGGTGTCATAATTGCTTTTTCTGTTCTTGTGAAGTCTGCCTAAAGGGTTTTGTGCTGCTGATAAATATCCATGAGGCTGGCAAAGTCACAATGGCCAAATGTGTTAATTCTTTCCAAATGCATGTTCTGCAGTAACTGCTCAGAAGATTTTTTTGGGGTCAAGTTGTTTGCATTCATGGTATTTTGGTTGTGTGATTTACCCCTGAGCCAGAATCTCTTTGGCAATCAGTCATCAAGTACTGACCATGTGGTGCATGGGTGCTTCATCTGAGAGAAGGAGTCATTCTTCAAGTCAGCTCATTTTCTGATTCCTTTCAGGAAAGGGTCACTATTCTGTAGAAATATTTTAGCTTTAAGAAACTGTAAATCAATGACTTATTTTTCTAGTGCAACAGATCTTTCTTAGTAAGGGTAAAAGAACAGTATTTATGTCTCACTGTGAAACAAATTACTGATATGTATCCTCTTATTTTATTTTGCCTGTAATTTTGCATCTTGAAAAATGGATAAACTGCCATTAGAAGCTGTTTGTTAAACCTTCTTTGAAAAACCTCTCAGGCCAACAGTAGAACATAAAATATTCCCAAACACCCAGACCCCCTTACCTTTCTATGAAAAGCAAGCATAGGGTACCATGTAAATGAAAAAAATATGGTAGAATAAAAAGCAGAGCATTAGCAATGCTCATGGTTGCCATTTCATATAAAAATATATTCTCTTCTTACCAGACAGAACCAGAATTTTATGTTCCTCAGTCTTTTACTGGAAAACTTAAATATATTTCTTGAGGATAGATATATTTCTTTGTCAAAAGAAAAAATATCAGTGAGAAACAATGAAAATTAAATATGGATGTTTCAGCAGATTTTTGCTAGTTTACAATATATACAGGTTGTGAAGAAATCCTACAATTTTAATATATTGTGCTACCAGTCAAAATTATTCTCATTAGTTTCTTCTCAAAACATCTCCCAGAATTCAGAATCCCAAATTCCCAAATAAGAAAAGATTGCATATTAAATGGAAAGCCCGTTTTTCAAAAGTAATACTACTCACTTGTTCCTCAGACCACGCTTATTTCTTCTGTATTTATACCTGTATCCTGACACCAGCAATTGCAAAATTTGCTTTCATCGAAAAAACCCTCCAGCCTATGTCAAAGACCATTGTGATGCAAGACATGGTTCTAAGCTAATCTGAAAGGGTAAGGTAATCAGAGCTTCTGCTAGGAGCTTGTTGTTTGTTTTGTTGCCATTCAAACACAAACATAAAAGAAACAGGAGCAAAAGTGACTTCATATGAATGTTAATTATAATCCCAGCTCAGTACAGTGACAAGTTTGCTTTTAATAAATGAAAATCTAATGACCCATATAATGAATAAATTAAACGGTTTTACTCACTTTGCACATGTTTCCTTACGAAAGTAATCAGAAATGGAGAAGCTTGTTTAGTCATTGAATGTCTTGTTGAAACAGATGTTTATCAGTCTCCCAAATGTAATATTTGCTGTCAAAGCTTTGGCACAAAACGTGTGTTGTTTGGCTATCAGTGGAAGTCGTCGTAACTAAGCAGACCCTTAATTATTTTTCTGTCACATCTCAGGCAACGTTTGTCTGGAAATGAGTTATTGCTATGCAGGGTACAAAGGTGTTTCAGTAACATTTTTTCAGAAAAACTGAGAAGTCATATTCTCCCTGGGGAGGTGAGTGCCCCACAGACCACCACTGTCCCTCAGAAGCCAGGGACTGTGGTAGTGGTTTGAAAGATGTCCTTGTCTATTGCTGACATTCCCTTTGTTTAGCAAATACTTTTGTAAGAATTGAGAGATTTCACTCTGATGCTGAGTGCAAAAACCAGGTGGATGTGTTACTAACTCCTACTGTTGCTGTTATTTCAATCTTTTCACCTGATATCTTTTTTTCTCAAGATGTGTGTCCTTTGGATCAGCAGCAGGAAGAGGAGGGTAAAGTGAAATCTTACAGATAAGTCCATCAACATCTGTTTAGACTTCAAAAGCTTGAAGGTTGATCATATAGTCTTATATAGGTTGGACCTTTAGCATACAAAAATATACAGTTACATTGCCTAACGTGGGCACTTTTTATAGCTGAAAATGAAAGTTAGTGCTTTTCTGAATGTTTCATATTAGTTACTCAGTTATAAGTTCAGGATATCTGATTTTAGCACTTTGCTTTGGTCAAATTGGTCTAAATTTTCTGATGAAAGGCAGTTTCAGTAGGATTGGGAGAAAAAAGTTAGCTTTAGCCAGAAATCCTTATTGATGTTTTTTGCCATACCTACCTAACTTTAGGAAAGACCAATTTGGCCGAAATGATCTTTACTTTTTATCTTCTTTTTGTAAAACACATATTGATCACAAAGTGTCACATAATATAAACTATGGTAGCAGGGCTTTCTTGAGGTCTTCAAATCTACAAAGTTCAGGTAGAGAGAGAATAATGTATTAAAAATTATCTTTTCTGGTTTCTTTATGACATCCAGAATTCAAGGATAAGCATTGGTTTGCTCCTTTTGGCCTTAGATTATCTTGATTAGTTTTCATATTTATTTGTGATAGGTTTGTGTTGTGGTAAAATAGGGTATGAGCATTTTTAGGGCAAAATAAACTCCCATGTGTTTGGTTATCACATCCTGTAGCAAAAAATCTAATGCCACTGATATTCTAAGAGAGGGATTTTTAAGAAAAAAAACAACATAAGATGATTTTAATCATCAGGCAAGTACCAGAAATTTCTTGCAAGACCTTAACTTTTAATCATTTTAAGCCTGTTTGTACACACAGGACAACTTTTTGCCTTCGTTTGTGAATACCATCTAATGGTGAACTCAATTTGTTTAAATGCCTTTAAACTAATTTATATAACCAAATACTGATTATTACTCTCAGTAAATGAAAGCTTGAGTAAAATGCTTCTGATTTATGTTGTGCAGTGAGTGAGGGGAAACAACCCACTGGTTATTTCTAAATCCAAGATATATTCACAGTCCACAAAGAAAATAGGACATACATAATGAATTATGGCAACTATAATGGCAAAAGTAAGAAGCTGGACATCTAGGATATTCTGTTTTCCCCTTGTGCATCTCTTTAAATTGCAAAGAAGTTGGGAAGTGATTGATCAAAATCAGAATTAATTGAATTCTGAGATTTAATCCCCAAGACATTGTGATAATACATCTGTATAGAAAGCCTATCCATTTTTATTGACTGGGGACTTTAAGATGTAAGGAAATACTTTGTCTTGGAGACAAATTGAAATGTTTTAATGTCTTGCTCACAAAATTTAAAAATACACTGACAAACATTATGCAGCAAGCAGGACTTGAATCTAGCCTGCAAATGGGAAAAACTAGAATTTCAATTCTGCTTTAAATGCATATCACAGCACAGCAATAGAGAGCAATCACTGCCAACTCTGCCTTGTTTGATACTCACAAATGTTACAGAAGGGAACAGCAAGAGAAAAGTAGCAAATTTGTCTGTGCCCTGAGCAGTTGTGGGTGTAAGATACTGTGCTGGTTTTGGCTGTGGTAGGGTTAATTGCCTACATAGTCCAGGACTGTGCTGGGATCTGTGCTGGAAACAGAGTTGGTGACACAGGGATTTAGTGTTTGCTGGGTAGTGCTCACACCTTTCTGCTCCTCACCCAGTGAGGAGGCTGGGGGTGCACGAGGAGCTGGGAGAGAACACAGCCAGGGCAGCTGACCCCAGCTGACCACAGAGATATTCCAGATCACAGGGCTTCATGAATGGAGTCATGGTCAGCACATACAGCTGGGGGAAGGAGAAGGAAGGGGATAACATTTGGAGTGATGATGTTTGCCTTCCCAAGCTGCTGTTATGTGTGATGTAGCCCTGCTTTGCTGGGAGTGGCTGAACACCTGCCTGCCCATGGTGAATAAATTCCTTGCTTTGCTTTGCTTGGGCATGTGCCTTTTCTTTCCCTACTAAACTGCCTTTATCTCAGCCCACTTTTCCATTCTGGTTCTCTCCCCCATCCTGCTGTGGGGGCAGTGAGTGGCTGGCTGTGTGGGGCTGAGCTGCCAGCTGGAGTTAACCATGACAGGTACAGTCAGCACTGGCTGCAGGTGCAGTACACATCTTCCACTGATGCAGAAGAATTAGCTAAGCAAAGCTTTTCAGCCAGGGAGCCCTGGATTTTTCTCACCATTAAATAATTTAGGGAATTTAAGAATTTCTAGTAAATTTCCAGCACCTCTGACTGGGTCTCAATCTGTGTCTCTGAGTCTGACATGGTTCTATTGTTCCAGTATTGACTGCTCTTCTACAGAAGAATCCTGCTTAGTGATCACCAGCATTGTTTACCAATTACTCTGAAAACACAACACTCCATCCAATCTACAGCAAAAAATTGCAGTGAACAAAGGCAAAATGTATTTGGAAATTATTTATTGACGACAAAAGGTCAAAATTAATTAAGAGGGCTACTCAAATGTCACCATCCCTGCTAGCAGAACACCCATAAGCATATTAATGTGTGTTAAAGTCTGGAAAGTAACAGTTAAATGACACGATATCTTATCTTGCCTAGATTTTGCCACTGAAATAGCATCAGTGAATGGGTTTGTTAAAATCAGGTCTGTAAGATGCAGATAAGTAGGGATTTAAAACTATTCCCATTTTAAAAGAAGTCTATTGCAAAATCTTACTGTTGCTGGTGCAATGTCGCTTCTCTGAAGGTGTTTCACTTTTCTATCACTGTTTCTGTCATGGCTTGCAAAGTGTAGTAGTCCAGTAGAGCTCTGTGCTTTCAGGTCTCACCAGGAGTAAGGCTGAGCATGTTTTCCCACCAGGCACATATATAAACAAACCCTACACCACACACACACTTGTGCCAGCCACACAGATCGACGCAGGCAGAGCACAGAGCACTCACAAACACCACCAGTGACCTTATCCAGGATGACAGTCTCCTACTGGGAAGTAACATACGTGTGTGTGTATAGACAGTGTGGATCCCTTTGGAAGTGAGACTTGGGTGTAAGTAGTTGTATCTCCTGTGATGTAGCTCTGGGAGAAGCCAGGTGAGGAACAGTTCAGTTCTCCCTTGTCCCATTGCTCCACTGGGATCCTTTGGTTCCATATGTGTGGGGATGACTCTGGCCACAGAACTTCATGGCTTCCTTATCAGTTGGATGAACTTGTAAGAAAAGTTTTGGGTTTTCTACTGAATATTAGTTCAAGTGTAGATAAATACAGCTTGAATTGTGCTTCAAATGTGGGCCATCAGTGATGCTTCAGCCCCAGGATCACTTTAAAAGGGTGTCAGTTTGTACTGACTACATTCAGAATGGCTGGGCATAGAGGGTATGCCAGGATCATCCAGCATGCCAGGGGAATTGATGGAAAATCATTAGTACATGGGTGGAATATGGATGAATCTTACAGCTCTATGAGGCACAAGAACAGAAAAGGTCTTTTGGCATGGTAGCGTAGTAGAGGCTTATTTCTATTCTACAGGAAGGGTCAGCACCTGCTCTCCTGACCATTAATGTAAAACAGATGCTGCCTACCCACTGTACACAGCTGCCTGCATTTTGAAGTTAAATGCTCCTTTTACTCAATGGACCAAAACCCCAGAACCTCATTGCCCTTTCTCTGTATGTCAGATCTCACAGGAAGGTCAAATATCAAGGTGACAACATGAACAGACAGTGCATGAGGAGCTGGTTTTGGCTTGCTTTTTTGTTTGTTTGTAGGTTTTATTTTGCAAGAGGTTTTTTTTGTTTGTTTTCTGGGTGTTTTGTGGGGAAGGATTGTCCTCTTTTAAGTACTGGGAAGTCTACTATGGGGACTTTTTTTCAAGAGGGAACCCTTAATCTCTCCTCTTTAAGACAATCTACGAGTTTAGCACATTAAGCATGTCTGAAAGTAGTGAAAAAAACCCCAAAACCAAACCAAAAACCAGAAGCAATTTTCCTGACTTAAGGTATGTACTGTATGTACTTGCAGTGTCTGTCATCTCAGGCTTCACTGCTTGTGATGTGGGACGTAAGCATGGTTTGCTGAAGATCAGCTCACGTGTGCTCTGTGTCTACCACGGGCATCTCCAGCTCTCATTTATAAACTGAGAGGTCTGAAGTTCATTTAAATGCATACAAAATGACTGGTTGTGGTGCTGTTCTCCCAAAAGCATTCTCCTTGTGCTTTGGTCTTTGTTTGGGAACATCTTCCAATTGTTAGGAAATTGTTGACTTGTTTCGTGCATCACTATCTACCTGGTTTTGATAAATAACTGCAGAATTCCCTGCTGAGAGATTTTTCTCCTTCACTGCTTTCCCTTTATGTATTTTCATGTGTTTTTATCTTCAAAGCACTCTTCTAACATATAAATTAATCTTGCTTGCTAGATTTTGTTTTCCAGTCTTCCATAAAAATTGAAAAGCATGCAAATTAACTTCTCTTGTGTACGTCGATTCTGTTGCAGATTATTAGCTACTACTTTGCCTTTCTCTTGGTGCAAAGATAATACAGCCATTTGTAATTCAAAAGCCAGATTTGAGCTTGAATCACATTCTTCCTCCTGCTACAATTCTATTTCATTCCATTAAGTGAATAGTCAAGTAGAAAGTTCAGAACTAATAGTGCAACTGCTACTCTGAAATTAGGATATACCCCAGAGTTTTATACTTTTCTTTGATTCATGTGTATTTGTCCTCCAAATGGAGGCTTAGATGTTCAGATCAAAGTCAGAATATGCAGTACTTCATCATACATTTTCCTTGTCAAGAGGAAACCAAGTTTCAGGGGTCAGTGACTGGCAAATTAGACATCTTGACAGCAAAAACTGCATCTACAAAATCAGCAACCACTTCAATCAAATATAATTCAGGAATATTTCTGGTGGTCTTTAAGTAAAACAATAGACCCCAGGGACATTTATTGACTAAACTGTGTTTTGGACAAAATACATTTTCACCACAGGGAGCACACAGTTGAGTGACGTGTGTCATTCAGAAATATTTCTGAACTATCCAAGTGCTTATAGGAGAGGAAATGAAATATTATGGAAAAAGGAAGAATGAACCCTGATAAAATATTCATAAAATATGAAAGAAATTTATTTTTTCCATGCGTTGTTTTTATTTATTTATAAGATCCTGCAACTGAAGAACTGTGGAAAATTGACTCACATCTGAAGCACATCACTTAATGTGTGACTATCATATAGTGGTGAAGAGCTCAAATATATAATTAAAAGCTTCAAAAAAAGGAACAAAAAGAGAAGTATGAAAATGTTCCTTTGTTTTAAGATAGGATATTTTTCTTCAAATATAATGGCTCAGAAGCATAAGAGTGTCTCTGCTTTTACCAATATTGTCAGTACTCCCTACTGCCCAACTCCTACTGTATTCTCTGTGGGATTAACAGTGAAAAAATACTGCTGATCAATGAATAAAATTAACCCCGGAATTTTTTCTTACTAAGTTTTATTCCAATAGTTAATTCTTTGAGAAGTTTCAAACAGCGTGGTTCTGAGACAGAAAAAGTGTGAGTAAAGAGTGAATGTGGTACCATCAGCCATCTCTTCTTAAATGTGAAAATGGAATCTTGCAATCATTTATGCTGCAGGAAAGCTCAGTTAATTGATTCCTCACAATCAAAATACCTACTTTTGTCTTTGGTGGCCTGAAAATACTAGGCATTTGTATATAAAAGGATGATTTAGATCACTTGACTATTTTAGTTAATGGTCTACAGGTGGACTGATGTTCTGTTTCTTTGATGGACTCATACACCTTACCCAAAATTTCTATATTTTGTAAAATTTTTACATTAAACTTTCAGATACTCTCTCTAAATTATGTGAAACATGATGTATATGTCATCATCATGACGAGTATTCATCTTAATTGATTTTTTGTACTTGGAATAATTTTCCTGAGTAAACTTCTCTTTTGACAACACTTACTCTGTTTCCCATGTTATAAAATCACTTACATGTCAGTTGAGTGGTAAGAAGTAGCACAAAATGTTTGTTCAGCTAAAGGCATGTGCCAAGGTTAACCAGTCATGATTCAAAATGAACATCCCAACAACTGTAGAGAATTACATTTGCAGACGTAATAGCCCAGAAACCACTCTGTCAGAAAAAACAGTCACATTTCTATAAGCTGGTAATTATTGATTCCACTGATTAAAATCCAACAACTCATCGAAAACAGCAGCACCTTATTTGCATTATTAAATCTAACAAATCTCTATTAGACTTTCAAATTCATTTTTGGCCATGTCACCTCTTTCGCCAGTGAATTACAAATGTCCCAACCTTTACATCTCATCAGTCTTTTAGAAATTTGCTGTAATATGAACATTAAAACCACAGTATTACAGCATAGAATCAGATAATCTTTCTGCAATAATTGCCAAAATCTGAAGTTTTGGCCATGAAATTTCCCTCTTTTTCTTTTGAATCACCTAAAATATCAATAGAGACATTTTCTACCAGATTATTTAAAGAAGAACGGTGACATACTAACAACTACTGCCTAATTAAAACCAACCATTAGAAAGAAAGGCAATTACAGTCCCTGAGTATTTAAAATAATTGAAAGATACACATCAAAACACTGAACATCGTTTCATTGCATTTGATGTTAGAGCTGACCTGATCTCTTCTGGCAGTGTTCCCACAGATAGGAATTGAGAAATCCTTTCAATATTGGATTCCACCAACGAGATGAACAGTTCTCAGCAGCTTTAGGTTATCTTACTGTTTCAAATGTATTAGTAGAATGGAGACATGAGTGTTACCCAAATAATTCACAGGGATGCTGTGAAACCCATTAAAAGTCCCTAATCAGTATTGTACTTGAGGCCTGTTAATTCTTTAATTCATATCAATGTGATATTCCTTCTCTTTAAAGGCTTTGGAGATTTCTCCCTTTCCTGCATAAAGGTGACTGCTGGGAGGAGACTTGCTTCATACATTTAATTTTAAAATCTCAGTGTATTTGTGCAACTCCTGAGGTACAAGAGCTAAACCCTGGACATAGAAATAGAGGGATAAACAAGGAGTGGATTTACACAGCAGCTTTTCTGCCAATAGCAACAAGTCCTGCCCTGCAGAAAACAGCAACGCTGATGATACTATATGAATAAACTGCTCATAAAATTGACACAGGTTGCCTCTGTGGGTAGAGTGAGATGTGGAGAGTGGAAAGAGCAGATAGAGCAGGTTGCCTGTGTGCCTCATCCTAAGGACATACTGTGGTTAGCTGACCTTGAACAGGTGAACTTGAAGAGCAAGAGAAAAGAAGGATATGACTTGAGATGAAAAATTAGTTTTTGGAACCACGCAGATAAGTGTGGGGAAGAGCTGGTAAGGGATGAGAACACTCTTGACAAGAAATGGGTCTGTTCTGGGAGAGGTGACAATTATGATGATTTAATAGACAAGATTAGTGCTAATGAGTTGTGAACACTTCAGTTTTCTTTTAATGAAGGGATTGATTCTCTGAGCTGGCACAGTCCCTGAAACTGGGTATTCTCATTTGGAGCAGAAGATGTTGGAAAATGAGGTGGGTTTGAAATTGCTTGAATTCATGGCTATTAAGCTTTGGAATGTTAAAGTGACTGGTGTACTGATGTAGTAAAAGCAGTTTATTGTGAACTTAATACGGCATTTTGAAAATGGTATTTCTTACTAATTTGACTTCAGGAAATAGACTCTCAGTTAATATTATCCCTCTTCTGCTTCTTACTATGCTTCATTTTGGCACTTGTAGGATAGTAATTGACATGACTGTGAAAAAAGGAAGAAATGGAAGGTCCTAGGGAGTTTTACCATTCAGAATTCCCCAAAATTTAAAAATTCAGGGTTTGAACCACTATCTCGAAATGCGGAAGCCAAGAGGGAAAAAATGAAACAAAACTAATCAACGTCTTCTTGTGAATTACTGGTCAAATACACACAAATTTCTGTTAGTAAGCAAATCTAAAACACCTTTTAATTGCCTCCCAAATCTTAACTCTTGATAGCTGTAAAAATACAATTTGCTTTAGGTGGGAAGAAAGTGCATATTTCAGACTATTTGAAAAATTCAAACGTACATGTCAGCAGATCTGATAAATGTAAGAGCTACACCAATGCTACAAAGTTTTTGCTACAGAGAATTTAGTTATAACCCTGATGTGGAAAATGGCTAGGGACTTGGAGAAAGTACTGGATGACTTTCCCAGCTGTTCAACTGTTTTTCTGGAAATATTTTGATTGAGGTGTCTGCTGGCCTTTTTGTGTGCTCTCTGATGAAACCCTAGTGCTTCAGAGGACTTCCTTCCTGCCTTTTAAATATTAATTTCATACACAATTTATGACTCTGTCATGGAGACCAAACTTCAATTCTGCTGGTACCTTGATGGCCTAATGCTGCCATCAGCTGATTTTACAGTTTTCACCCTATTAATATTCCAGTAAATGCTGATGTTCTCCTGTTCCCTTTCCAGTTCCCACTAGATCATCCTTTTGAGAATTGTCACCAGTTCTGTGCATCAGCAGTGCCAATGACAAAAGCAGCAAGTTATAATGGTAGCAAAGGAGCAAACAAAGAGTTTATCTTCCCTTATAGATGTCTAAATAGGTATTTTAAATGAACATTTTTTTTACTTCTGCAGTAATTGCTTTGTTTGCTTTTATCCAATTCCTTGGAGTTTTGTGCTGTGGGTGTGAATGCATATTTTTGTTATTAATTATTTTTCTGCCATATTGTGAGAGAGGACTTGAGGCTGTGAGATAAGGTGATAAGGTGATTTACAGCCTGGCATTTGGGAATATAATTGTATTAACCCTTTTTATTTTTAATATTATTCTCTTGATGATTCATTTGATGTGAATTTTTATCTCATACTCTGCTCTTATCTTTCTGGGCACAGACCATCATCACACCCACCTCACTATAAATGTTATGTTACAGATGAGATCACTTTTCAGCTTTACTGATTAAATAGTGTTTTTCTTTCCTCATTTCATAAGTAAGAAAGTGCCAGTCACTTCTCTGCAAAAAGCAGTGGGCTTCTTTTTGAATGACCTGCCTCCCAGCAGGTGAGAAGACTTGCTTAAATGTTCTGTTTTGGATCTGCTTTTCTATATGAACTATACGCCCTTAATGAGTGAACTTAATCACTGTGAGTCAGAAGTGCTTCACTAGAGAGCAGTTTGGGTGTTGATTTGGTGCACAGCCAAAATGGAAGGGTGATTCTTTAGTACAATGTAAATCTCTACAAGCAGCGACCTGGGGTGGAGATCTTGGAACCCATGTTGAGGACAGCAGAGAAACAAAGGGAGAATGTAATCTGGAGTCCACAGGCTGGATGTGAAAGAACAGCTGGGCACTGTCACAGCCCAGACTCCCCTCCTCCCTGCTGACAAATGGAATCCTTTCTCAGAAGTGAAACAGGGATAACCAAGTTTTTTTCTAATGACAGTGCTCCATGGGGCATTTGTTCTCTCCCTTCTACATAATAAGCTGGCGTGTAAAGACAAAGAAATTTCATGTTGGTTTTCTCATAAATATCCATTTGAAACAGACTGTTTCATCTCTACCAGTGCTGTCTGATTGTTCCTGCACTGGGAAGTCAGAGTCAAAAACCTCTGACCTGGGGATCTGGCCAGGCACAACAGAAGAGCTGTGCTCCTGTTAAAATGGGATGCCGTTGACAAAATGCAGAGCAGTGAGAGAAGGCAGTGTGTGCCTTGCCCATTGTTAGAAAGCTTCCTTTCTTTTCATTTTTGTTTTGCAGAGCAACCAGTCCTACTTCTTGCAATACAATTTATTTTCCTGGGGAAGAACCACAAGCCAGAACAGTGGGGTAACAGCCTCAGAAGGCTGTGCAGGATGGTCTGCACTCATCATTTCCTCTTAACAACAAGTTTGTGAGGATGCTGAATATTGTCATCATTAGAAAAGAGAGGAGAGATGACAGACAGATTTATAACACTGGTGTAGTGCTCAGGGGGGTGTACAGGTGATTCCATATTTGCACATGGATGAACTTATAGATACAAAGAATTTCCTGCTTTTTTTCCTGCCTGTTTAAAGATGTGGCCTAAGAATTATGGAAGAATGTGAGACCAAAAAACAAAAAAAGTCCCTGCCAATTTTGGTTTTAGGCTGTTACTCAACTTCCTTCTCAGAATTTCAGCTTTCTCAACAGCTTCCGCTGCATTACCATGTCTGTACTCGAGATTGTTGTTAACACACGAATTCACAAAGGATGTTTTCTGCAGCTATTTGCCTCCCTCTGTCAGAGGATAAATTTACATCTTCAGTCTACATATTTGAATGCTAAAAGTATCTTCCCACTCTCTGCTATTGTGTGTAAATTGCCATCAGCCTCTGCTAGAAGCTTGGTTAATGTGTTCAACAAAATGATGTTTCTTTCTTGGTCCCAGTCCCAAATGCAAACGTTTTTCAGTCTCATAGAGCTTATTAAAGGAATATGTTGTTTCCATTGTCCCATTCAATTTAGCTACAGCTGCCAGCCTTAGCACTGAGAGTCAGATCCACTTCAATTATTACTTCAAATTAAGACAAATAGAACTTGGGGGGACAGCTTATAATCATTTTCTCCTCATGTGCAGTAAGATAAATTTGCTGTTTGTTTGGACCTGGCTGAGACTTTTACAGAAAAATGAGAAGAACCTCAATTAAAGCGAATCAAATGTTCTCAAGACATGTCAATTAAGAAAAAAATTTGTTGGAAACTTGCTCCCTTCTTGTCTTGCCTGGAGGACTGTTAGACAGCCAGACTCTTGACTCCTTTGCTAGTGTGTTGTGAAGAAGAGCTCACAGGTTGGATTTCTGCCTTCTGCAAGCTGCTGGATTGCCTAAGCCAGAAGATCTACACCCACCTCAGTGTCTGGGCTGCCGTGCTGTGAAGTAGTCATGTCACCAGGCTGGTGCCTTTCCCAGCTTTTGTAGTGTTTGGGCACACGCTAAAAAAAAATTAAAAATCTGATATTCCCTTGGGCATTTATAAGCATCGGTGAAACTAATTTTGGAGCACAGTTGCTTAGATTTCCTTTCCCCTTCTATTTTATTAATAAGAAACGGGTTAAGAGAGATCAAGGTAAGATCAGGACATAGTCGTGCAGAGACAGGACAGGTCAGGAAAGGAAGCAACATCCCATCCTGTCCTGAGTCCCTGGAAAAAGCAGCTGCCCAGCTGTTTGCTCATCAATACAGAGAATGGGTTGTAGTTCTTCAGCTGTAGATTTTGCCATCCACAGCCACTGCATTCAATTTATTCCTTGTCTCATCTTCTTAACCAGTAGCACAACCTGTCTCTGGCAGGTGGCCTGCAGTAATGCAGAACATGCAGACAGGGGAGACTTCCTGATAGACACCAGTAAGTCCATTTAAATCTACAGTATTTAATTAATAACTGCTGCATTTTGTTGTATTATTAGCATAGGAATAGTGGTTCAAGAAGCCCTATGTGTGGAAGCTGGGAAGTAATGCCTGTGAGGCAGCTTTCATCATTACTCCTTCATGTCTGCTTCTGTTTGCATCTGGAAAAAAGATGCCTGATGACAAAGGCCCTCTGTACAGCCCTGGATTTAGTTCATGATCCCTCCTTAGTGCAATGATGCTTTTGAAGGTGAGGTTCTTTGCACTCGCTGTGGTCTCTCCCTTGTTCCTGACAGTTTGACATGCTCCTCCTCTCTGCACCTCTATTACCCTAAGCAATGTTACCACAAATAACATGACTCTGACATGTTAAATTTAAAAAAAGAGGAAACGCTGAAGGTTTGACAGACAATTTTGCAGAATAATTTAAATGTCTGGGGTGAGATAGAATGATAGTAGTTGACATCTGAAGTTACTTTTTTGTGATTGCTCTGAATCAATTTGATAAACTCAATTATAAATTAGAAAGGGAAAACTTATCTCAGTTTTATAACAGATCTTAACATTTATTGTGACTATAATTAGAACTGAAAAAACAAGATGCTGAATCTAAGGGTGGCAGTAAGGTTTGATTATTCATATTCTGAAATAAATTTCTGCCATGACAAAAATATTGCTCTTTGGCAGCAGTTACAATGAATAAAGAAAGTGAATCATTGAGATCCATTCCCAGAAAATTTAAACAAAGAGAATACAGGCAGAACTAGTTTGAGTCTGGGTTTTTTTCACTTGATAAGATCATAAATTCCCAGTCAACACATCCTCTCTGAAAAATATATTTATACTCAGGGATTTGCCTAATTCATGGAAAAACAAAGCAATAAAAGGGTTTCCTTTCTTGTTTTTTCTTTAGAGCTATAGTTTTAACCATGCTCTAAGAACTGTATTAAACAACTTCTCTATCTGCTGAGATCATGAAAGAATGTTCCTAACAGTACTCACAGTGCTGCACATTTCAGAAAATAAAAAGACCCAAAAGGTCTACCAAGGGAAGATGTTCCATTTCACATGCTAGGAAAAGGAGGGGACATGAAGATGTGGCACATACACAAAATACAAAGGGAAGCCTCATTGCCTCCTGTGGCAGTAAGCATGGCATGAGCATGGCACAAGAGCTGCCATGGAACAGAGCACTAAGAATCATGGGCATTGATTATCTGACTGCTCATATTCAAATTAATGAGCACAAAGTGCTGCCAGCTGAGAAATAACCATAGAGATGTCCTAGTCTGAATCCTCACACTGCTGTGAGCCAGTGCAGGGTACTTTGTGACCAGCTGTGCGACTGATCACTGCAGTATCTGGAGAAACCCAAATGCTTATCATTATGTGGGAGTAAGATGTGTTAAACAGAGGAGATTTTTGAGCAGCTTTTCTTCCTCTGAGCTTCACTGATATGCTGGGGTTAATGTAGAGACAGCAATATAAAGAAAATAAATTTTTAAAAAGCACAGAAGAATTGCCTATGTTTATTTAACTTACTTATTCCTATAACTTATTCCTTATTTCTTATACTTATTCCTTAAAGAATCTCCTTCTTAATTCAGGATAACTGATCTGAAGGGCTCCTCACTCTTTTCATGTCTCTTTGCACTAAATCTTGTTCTTATTTAAGAACAAGGTGCCGCTTACATGAAATTGAACATTAACAAAAAACTTATTCAGATGAGGTTGAGCAACATAGATAGAAAATTGGGAAATTTTCATTATTGGCCTTTTTTCCTGGCTTATGCATCATAATATGTTGTATTTGCAAGTTAATGACTTTCCTGTCTTTTTAACCTGAATAGATGAAGGTTCATCTTCCTGGAGTTAACTGTAAAATCAATTAAGTGATCAGAAGCAAGGTATGCACCACAGTTACGGAAGGAACTCTTAATTTTTTAATACCAGCATAAGTCAGAAAATCTGTCTTACATTTTTCTCTGCTGGTCAAACAAAAACCATTCTCTGACAGTCATAATTATCAACTCTTCTGTACCAGTGAAGATGTACATGTGAATGTGATGCACTGACCATATTAGGGACCTCCCAAAGCAGAAAAGACAACCTCTAGAGAGCTTGAATTCTTCCTAGATCACTTCAAACATCAGCTTCATCACGCTGATCTGCCTCTGTAATCAGTGGGAAAGAGAAATTCCAGAGGGCAGTTACCACAGCAGTGAGCAGGACAATAGGTGTCCTGCTAACTGCACAGTGACCATAGAGAAACCACTTTTTTAACCCAAAGTACATTAACTCTGTGCCCAAAGGTAGTCTGGACAAAATTTGGTCTAAGAAACTCAATTCTAGTAAGCTGTTGAGCACCTGCCCGTTTGGATTTTTAAGGTTTCTCCTAGATTTAGTGTATGGATGAGAAACAGCTGTAAAAAAAAAAAGGTTATTTCGTGTATGCTCATGCTGCTTGAAGAATCACTTAAATCACACTGTTATCTTACATTCCTTCCAGAAGAATTGGTTTTTGCATGGAAATTGAATTTTGTAAGGAAATTTTTGTATGAAAGAAATTATCTTTCAATTTAAACTGAAAACAGCTTTCTGTACTCATTTAAAATGACAGAGAAACAATAAGCCTAATTTGTTTTGCACTACATTCTTCACATTACTATTCAGAATTTTGCTTCATCTTTTGGATTTGAAAAGCTTGCAAAATAACTTGCATGCCAATTAAGAAGGTAAGTCTGAAATGAGCTAGTAAAGATTTGACAGAGTGAGATGTGCTTTGGTCCATCTTGTTTAATTTATTTTAACATTTTAGAAATGCCCACAATTAAGAAATAAGGTACATCATACTAAGAGGAATGTCTGAAAATGTTAGTAGGCATCTACATGTGATTGAAAGCATCATACATCAGCACCACAGTTTTAAATTAACTATGTTTTGGACAGAAAATAAGGGAAGCTGCTTGAGTGAAACCTTTGAGTAGCTGGCTTTATTCACCAGGATTATGCTGTAGTGGAGGAGATTCTCTGGAAGCTGGTTGAAGAGTGTTTGTATATTTCTAACAAAACCAAAATAAGATGAACATTTATTTCAGTAGCAGTGAGAAATTTTCATTTACAGTGAAGTCAGGAAGAGGGAAAGGGATGATAGGAAATCTGTCCAATTCTAGTGAGTAAACTAACTACAGAAGGTGTGTGCATGCAAGGAAAGATTGATATGCCTTTTCTAGGTTCCATACCAGGAAAATGAAGGGGTTTGTGTAGCTTAGAGGAAAATCTCGTTCATGCCTAAGTAAATGAAAAAGAAAACCACTATTTTAAGCTTCTCAAACCATGCAGGGTGCCAAACACACAGAGATACACATACACAATCAGTGCAGTGTCTAAGGTTACACACAGCAAAAAAATATACCTATTCTTAACCCCAGTATGCGATTTGTTGTTCATTCAATGAATCATGTGCTGAAGATTAAATTTGTTATGATTAAAGCTTAATGATAAGTGCTGCAATTTTGATGTTTCTTTGCTTCACAAAACTGAAAAAAAAAAAGACACAAAATTGTCTCTAAAATATGACAGTGTTTCAAGTTAAAAATAGAGAGAGTTTGGAATAATTTGTTCTAATATACCACAAATTTGATTGCTGAACTTTGGGTTTCAAGAAAGCATAAGTCCAGGCCTGTAACAGTTTTCTTTCATTAGCTTCTGTTGTCCCAGCACAATTTTATTGCTCTGTGCTCTAATTATTTGGGTTATTTGATAAGGTGAAATCCTTGTTTAGTAGTTAGCTATTAGCATTGGTAACTACTTTTTTTAAAACCTCCCACTAAATGAAGAACTATAAATCTTAAATAATGAGGTTGTGAGAAAGAGGGAAGAGAAACAGAGGAAATTGTCCATTGTTTTGAGAGACAAAGGTCTGATCAAATTCTGTTCTTCAACACTCCTTTAATTGTGTGTAGTTTAGAAAGCCAGTTAGCTGCTGCATTAAAAAGGTTGAGAATCACAGAATTGTCTAGTTTGGGAGGGACATCTTGAGTTCACCTGATGCAAACCCTCAGCTCAAGCAGAGTCACTTAAGACCGGTTTCCCAGTTGGGATTTGAGTATTTCCTCAAAGGAAGACTCCACAGCCTCTCTGAGCAAACTGTCAAACCAATGTTTGACAATCCTCACAGAAGAGTTATTTCCTTGTGTTCACATGGGATTCACATGTTTTAATTTGTGCTCATTACCTCTTGTCCTGTCACAGAGCACCACAGGGAAGAGTCTGTCTCCCTCTTCTTCGTTTCTGCCCATCAGGTATTTGTATACATTGATGAGATCCCACCCAAACCTTCTTTTCTCCAGGGTGAACAGTCTCGGCTCTCTCAACCTTTCCTCATATGAAAAACACTCCAGTCCTTTATTCATCTTTGTGGCCCTGCACTTCAGTCTTCATAGACTGGGGAGACAAGAATGGGATGCAATAGTCCAGGTCAGCTTTGGCTTTCCTAACCCTATCTCTGCAAGGTCAGATAACAACTCTCTGTTCCTCCTGGATCACCCACCCCTACTTCCACCTCTTGTAAACTTATTTTTACTCTCTGAATTCAGTTAGGATGTCCTTGCTCACCCATGCTGGCTTCCTTCTTCTTGTGCTTGATTTTCTACTTATCAGGATGGGCCATGTCAGGCACTGGAACATGCTCCCCTGGGAAGTGGTAGAGTAACCATCCCTGGAGGTGTTTAAAAGGCATGTAGATGTGGGTCTTAAGTACATGGTTTACTGGTAGACTTGGCAGTCCTGGGTTAATGGTGGGACTTGATCTTGCAGGTATTTTCCAATCTAAAGGATTCTGTTATTCCATAATTTATGAATATATCAAGCTTAGCAAGTTACAGACTGAGACCTTGACCTGCATCTCAAATGGGGTCCACGTTTTCAGTCCATTATTCCCCACAAGCGTTTTCCTCACCCACAAATTTCTCAAGTACCTGTTTTCCCAGCTGGGTGGTTTTCTGTATTGGTAGTGGGGCCCTCGTTTGTGTGAGTGGTTTCCCTGAGTTTGTCACACAAGCTGTCTGTTGCCTGCTATAATTGGAAGTGTTTGAGACAAGCCGGGGACAAGAGAGACTAGCTGGCACTATACACATAATTGCTACTGCTGTAGTGCCACGTGCATATGAAGTGCTATAAATTGGCAGTGATAATAACACAAAGTGATAATGAAGAACTTGGTGAACATCCGCCAAGTCACAGCACATCTCCAACACAGCTGAATGGATTTTAGGGCTGCATTCAGATGAGAGTATCAACAAATCCCAAGCGCCTTCTATATATGTTCTAATTCACTCAAAGAGAATAGAGTTCTCATGTGTAATTGTGATGTACCTATTTTAAAGACTATAAATAGAACAGAAGATTATAAATAGAACAGAGATTTTTCTTTATTCCACTCAACAAAAGATATATGAAAGATAAAACACTTGGAAAATAATTGATAAAGAATGAAGCTGACTTTGGTCTCAGAGAGTAAAACTAAGTGAGGCTGGTGAAAGCTGCCATGCTTTTCATGATAGCACAACAATTAAAATGGGCTTTGAGGATATTGCATCCAAGTCTGCTAAAAATCCCAAACAAATAGACTGAGAAATGAGCCTATTTTGCATTAATTTGCAAGTCTTACTTTATCATTCATCTAATAATATTTGAGAAAACACAGACATTATCATGAGACTGTGCCATTAAGTCTACAAGTATATGAGCAAATGAGCCAGAAAAGTAATTAATTTTCTCCTGAAAAACAAATTATGAGAAAGCACTTTTAGAGACCAGCCATTTGCAAAAACAGAGCTCTTAATATGTGGGAATAAAAATGTTTCCAGAGTCACAGTAATTGATAGCAATGTGGCTTTTTTTCTTCATTTGATTTTTCATAGTGTACCAAAAATTCATCCTATTTGTCTGAAATTTTCTAGGCCTTAAACAATGCTCATGAAAGTTTCAACTAGTGTCACTTTTTCAAAATTTACCTACTGCATTGGTCGTCCTTGGAATAAGTTCATCCAGCTGTTTTCTACAAGATCTGAGGAGCATGGTTGTTCTTGGGTTAGAGAGCAGAGCAGGGACATGACGCTGCTGAGCTGAGGGACAGAATTAATTACAGCCATTACTAAAAGGTGTGGTGGTGAAGACATGAAGATGCAGAAAAACTCATGTACACTTAAAGGATGAATGACACAAGTGACATAGGTCTGCAAGAGAAATCCTAACTGGATATAAGCAAAATGTCTTTTCAAGACTAAATGAGTGTCTGGAACATGCTTCCCTGAGAGGCTGTGGAATTCTCATCCTTGGAGATTTTCAAAACTGCCCTGGATAAGGCCCCAGGAAACCAGACCTAGTTTGAAATTAGCCCTGCTCTGAGGAGGTAGGAATCTGGAATTGCTGACATCTGAAGAGCTTTTCCATCCAAAACTATTCTATGTGTCTATTTTAATGTTCAGTGAACACTACTTAATCACAGTGTAGATCTCACATGACTGTGGGTTGTATGCAAACCCTGGATCTAAGCTCTTTAGTCCCAGTCTAAAAGGAACAGAAAACAGTAAGAACTCTTTTCCATCTAGTAGATGACCACCTACATTTAATCATATGGTTTCTCTCATGTTTTTTCTACCCTTTCACCATGATGAAAGACAAACAAAACATTGTATTTTCATAGAATGGTTAGGTTTGGGAGAGACTTTAATGGTAATCTACCTCCAATGGGCAGGGACACCTTCCACTAGACCAGGCTGCTCAAAGCCCCATCCAACCTGGCCTTGAACACTTCTATGAATGGGCCATCCTTAGCTTCTCTGGGCAACCTGTTCCAGTGCCACTTTCTTCCTAACATCAAATCTAAACCTACCCTTTTTCACAATCTACAATTATTACCATAACTCACATCTCAAATGACCTCTTAGTCCCCTAGCATTTGGAAAATCAGAGGCAGAAATAAAGAAGCTTCTTTTAGGTGGAACAAAACATTGGTTGATTAGAACCAGGTGAAGGAGTGAAAGAAAATGTGCTGTAAAACAAACCATCTCAAATGATCAGGACTTGCAAAGAACTTAAATACTTCAAAACAGCATTGATCAATAACTGTAGTTTGTGCATGCAAAAATATACTAATGAAGTTTATTTCATCAGCTGAAAGCAAAGTGCATAGTAAAAGAGCAAGCAACAGTTATTTTGCATTTTGCTTTTTCACGTTTATTTCATTACCGCTCGCTGCCTGCCCATGGCATGGTCATGTAACTTTTCTGTCTCAACTGAGCCAAACACTGACAGTGCATATGGCAATGATCATAAAATCACAGAGTGCCCTGGGTTACAAGGGACCTATCTCAAAGTTCATCTAGTTCCAACTACCCTGGGCAGGGATGCCTTTCACTAGACCGGGTTGCTCAGAACCTCACCAGACCTGGCCTCGAACACTTTCCACGTTGAGAAATCCACAACTTTTCTGGGGAACCTGTTCCAGGAACTCAGCACCCTCACAGTAAAGGATTTCTTCCTAATATTTAATCTAAACTTGTCCTCAGTTTAAAGCCATTCCCCCTTGTCCTGTCACTACGTGATTTCTTTCTTTTAGGCTCCCTTCAGGTATTGGAAGGCCCCAGTTAGGTCACCCCAAAGCCTTCTCTTTTCCAGGCTGAACAGTCTTAATTCTCTCAGCATTTTCTTGCAGAAGAGGGGCTCTACCCCTCTAATTATCTTGGTGACCTCCTCTGGACTTGCTCCAGCAGGTCCATGTCCTTCCTGTGCTGGGAGCCCAGAGCTGATGCAGCACTGCAGGTGGGTCTCAGGAGAGCAGAGCAGAGGGGCAGAATCCCCTCCCTCGCCCTGCTGCTCCCACTGCTTTGGGTGCAGCCCAGGGCAATTTTGGCTTTCTGGGCTGTGAGTGCACATTGCCAGCTCATGTCCACATGATGAACAGTTCTTTCTCAGATCAAAGAGGATTTATGGTCTTCTCAACCTCCTGGAGGGAGAAAATTTTCTTCCATGTGAGGATAAATACTTAACTGTCTCTAATTAATAATCCTTGCCTGTATGGGAGCTAATGGTAAATATTTACTACGCTAATAAGTCTGTGATATGTCTCTTACTATCTTTGTTGAAACAAATTTTGGTAATCTTTCAAGTTAATTTCAGGCTATTTTTTATTTAGGCATTTTTCTTACCGGTTTTATTTGGTCACTTCAGCACTAAATAGAATTTGAGAAGGTATAAGCATGAACAACCTAATTCTTATAGAAGAAATTCCCTGTTCTCAAAGGTTTTCTTAGAGAATATTGGAAGATATTTTCATATCTTTATAAAGAAATACAAGAAGAATAAAGGAAATAATTGTCCTTTGTTCTTAACATTTGTAGAAATGATTCTTGTCCTTCTGAGTTTGGAAATAGGCATATTTATTTTTCTTTCCAACAATAGACTTTTATTAAAGACTTTGCAAGCACAAATCTCAAATTCCAATAACTAATGTTTATCCATTTTCCTAAATAACAAAGAAATCTATAGAAATGTAAACAAAACAGACATTATGAAGGAACATTTCCAACATTCCTTCAAAATACTTGCATATTGGTACTTACAAAGTTAATAAATCTTGAGGCTTTGTCTCTTGAGGCTTGTCCTTGGCTGGCAGAACACACAAACTTAAACAAAAACATTAATTTGGTTGGCTTGGACACTTCATTTTATGAAAAGCATAATTCAAAGGTAAGTATTTGCTATTCACAGTCACAGTGGGTGTAATAGTTTTCAGCACACCTTCTCAGCACGGGGAAGTTTGTAGTGATTTGATGTTTGACTGATCAAAGGTGCTATTTTTGGCACCTATATTATATCCTATACTTATACCACCTTATATTATGTCTATATTTTATTCCATCATACCCATACAAGAGAGCTCTGGACTGTTATTTTTCTTCTCTGACTAACTGTTCTTTGGCAAATGTCAAATTATTCAGGCCTTTAAGGGACCTGTTCTTTTTCAATGCAGCAAGTCTTGGGTAAACCTGTTGCTGCTTTACAGCGGGTGAGGAGTATTCTGTAACACAGTTACACAAACTGGACTGGTAAGAAAAAAACCCAAGGTAACCATATCAAGAAATGGCATCTGCATCTACACTGGGAAAATCTACAGTTACTAGTGGGGGATTTATGTCATTGAAAAAATTACCATGTCCCTTTAATGTTACCAGGGAAAACTGTAAAAGGGTCCTCCTTTAATTTTGTAGTTAGGAGACACCAAGTATCAATCACTTGTCATATTCAGTGGACAGCAGAAGTGTTATCTGAATGTATGAACTGTATGAAGCATATCTTGCTTTAACTGATTACCTCAAGATTATGAAGTTTGGTTTGGTCTTAATGATGAAATTTTTCTAATCAGTTTCTAATCTGTAATTTAAGTCATATATAAAATTTCCATCACTATGTAATTTTCCCCAGGTAATTAATATGAAACAAGATATATGAATACTGGGCACCTCAACTGGAAGGATTTAAATGAAAAATTACCCTGGTTAACCAAAAAGAAGGAATGAAAGGGGGGAAAATTATCTTAATAATTCATCTGTAATTACTTTTATGAAGACAAAGTTACAAATAATAAATAAAAATATGATATCAATACAAAAATTAGATATTATTAAAACAAATATACAGATATAAATGTGGAAACAGATATAACTTATTCAAAAAGTACTTTGTTTAAATGTGTTTCCATTGAGGACTATGTTCAATAATAGTTTATCTTCCAGTCTGAAGATAATCAAAAATTCAATTCCCTGTTTGCTATGGGCTTTATTATTTTATCTTAATTTGGAGAAAGATTATTTTAATGCATCCGAATTTTTCTTCGACCAAGCAAAAGCAGAGTTTGGGTCTGTATTTAGAACAGCTTTCCTATAACTGGAGAATGACACTAAAGAAACAAACAAGAATTATTACTTCAAGTCATTTGCCATTCAGTTTCAAGGAGGATTAAAGTGTTGTCTTTAGAGTAACTAATAATGTGTTATTGGTATTCAATATCAATTGATTAATATTCAATGTAAGTCACAATGTTACAATTCATTTGGAAGGTATTTCTCAGCTACCTGGTTAACATAAAAGTCCTAAAAAACCCCTGAGTTTATTTCAAAAAGCCATCAACCCTTTTCTATGTCATTTCCCTTTGAGCAGATAAGAAGCTTACAAAAGTAAAATTACAGTGTTTGCTCAAAAACTAATCTCCAATGGTCTGATTTGCCACCAGCCCCTCCCTAACCATCAGCAACATTTTCAAAGATTTCTTTCTCCCATGGCCAATATTTCACTTGTCTATTTCAATTCTTAGACCAATATATCAAAAGCTTTTATTTCTTAAAATACTGAGATAGAAAAAAATATGAGGTAATATTTCATTTCTTATGTAAAGACAGAATACTGGATTTGTGTGAGGGAGAGAGGCATAGGACTAGATTGCTTGTGGCCATGACAAACCAAACTTGCCTAAGCTGGTGCACAAAGTCCTTAAAGCAGAGTAGGAAGAAAACAGTACCATTTGTTACCCAGCTGCACAGCAGGACCTGGAGAAACTCCTGCTCTGCGTTCAGTAGCTTAGAAATTGGTAGCTGCAAGATCTGCTTAGTGGAGTGCCTGTCAGCTCCAGAGATCTTCTCCTGTTTGCCATGCCCAAGTTGTCCTCTAGGTCAAAGGCACATAGTTTCACTAGGATGAATTTCTTGGCCCTCCAGAAAATGTCTTGGAGTGGTCTGAATCATGCTGTGATCTGATCCAGACAGAGAAACACCACCCGTGAAGGTTTGACTTAACTGGATCAACTGTGCAGGGAAGACACCATTATCCATGAGAATGGGTGTGAGAGCAGCATAATGATGTGTGTCAAGTGTGACAGAATTTAGAGGGAGTGGGAAAATCTGCTGATATACTGAACACGTCCATGCACGTGTTCCTTCAAACCATGCCTATACCGCTTATGTCTTACCTAAACCAGTATACACAGCACTTCTGGAAGGGTTAGCAGTTACCAGAGACACTTATCAGTACAAGAGAAAAAAGAAATAGCTCTGAGTGCAAGAACAGAACATCAGAGAGGACATAGGGAGCTTCACAACCACTGCGTCTTGGTGTGCATCATTCTACCTTCGACATCTAAATAAAACTGACTTGTGCTCCCTCCACATGTCATGAAAGATCACCCTGGAATCATAAAAGGCTAGAAGGATCTCAAGGATCATCTGCTCCAACCTTTCCTAGCAAATCATGGTCTAGTCAAGATGGCCCGGACAAATCTGAGTCCTGTGTGGGAAGGCTGCCTAGTGAAAACATTAGCCATACTTCTGAACGTTTCCCAGTTTAGTTTTGGTGTTGTTGGGGATATTTTTGGTTTTGTTGACGGTTTTGTTTATTTGGATTTTTGGTTTGGTTTTTGTGTTTAGGTTCAAAGTATTTTGTTCTAGAGGTAGAGTCACTTCTGGAATGCCTTGTAGCTCTGTCTGTAGGGATTGTGCTTCGTGTGTTTACCTGAGAGGCAAGGCATAGTAGCAGGAGATTGAGTCACTAGCAAATCTGACAGCCCCTGGACAAAACCCATCTGTTGTCATCCCAGCCTGGATTCCCAGAGATGCCCAAGGCAGGGAATGGGTGGAGGCTGAGCCCTGTAGGAAAACTTTGTTTGATCTCTATTTTAAATCATTAACATTTACAGATGCACAAAAGCTTGCCTGGCAGGTGACAAAGGACCACCATTCCCCACTCACAAGCACAGAAAACCAGAGTACATCAGCCTAAAAACATGTTTGGAGTGAAAATCATGTTCCACTAAGTGTTAGCATTTAGCTGGATGTGAGCAAGATTGCACATTTATTTCTGGATAGTTCTCCTGGGCCTTTTGTCTAGACTGAACATTGACCTTGAAACATACAATTTTCAAAAGAAAAGGGAATAATCATTGGATTTAAAAGCAAGTTCACAGCAGTCACTCTTTACCCTGCTTTCATACTCTGCCCAAAAAAATTACTAAGGACATTTATATCTCAAGACTAGAGGTGCATCAGTACCATTTCTACTGACATGTCATTATATGAATTTAGACACCAAGAGTGCTCTTCAGTCCCAGACAAAACACAATATTTCACTTATCATTTGAGTTTTCAATCGGCAATTTTTATTTTCAAAAATTATTTTAATAGTATAAAAAAGAAAGAAACAAAATCTGTACCTTACTCAAGTGGTAACTCAAGGGAAAAATTAACATTTTTTAGAGGATGGTGAGGCATTGGAACAGGTTGCCCAGAGCAACTGTGGCTGCCCTGTCCTTGTAAGTGTTCAAGGCCAGGTTGGATGAGGCTTTGAGCAACCTGGTCTAATGTGTGCAAGGTGTCCTATGCATGGCAGGGGAGTTGGAAGTAGGTGATTTTTAAGACCCCTTCCAACCAAACCCTTCTGTGATGACAATTTTACCTCTGCTCAATGCTATAATTTCTTCACTTAAAATAACAACCATGTCAAAAAAGAAAAAAAAATCTTAAATGTAACTACACTTTAAGCTTTGCTTCTGTAATTGCTCCAGGCTCAGTAACATGCAATACTTGGAGGAATTTGAATATGTTTGAAGCCTTCTGTTTTTTAACCAGTGTATATGTTTGTGTGTTGCAAAATTCTGCCTCTCTAGAGGTGAACAGACACCATGTGCCACCTACTTTGCCATTTTGCTTCAGAGGTTTGACTTATTGAGAAGTAAGCTTAATGCAAATAAAATTACTTTCCCCTCCTGGCATTTGGCAGTCACATGGAAATGCAACAGAAGAGCAGAGTATGAGAGAAAGTCACTTCTCAGAACTGTGTTCAGAAAGAATAACAAGCATTAAATTCAAAATGAACCATCTGTGACAACCCCTAAGCAGTGCCTCATTCAGTAAGTGCAAGCCTGAAAGTGAAACTGTACCTTAACTGTCAATTAAAATAATCTAATATAGACGTTTCTGCCTCTGGGGGGAGGGTGTGCACAGGTTTTCTGGAAGCCCTCTCTTTTTTCATTTTCTTGGCATAAATTTTATAGTTCAGGAGAACAGAATCACATCTGTAGGCAACATATATTACACACCTCATGGGAGGAAAGGTGCTGGAAGAGGCACTATCATTGTGGATCACCTCTCAGTAGCCCATGTATATCTAGTATAAGATAACGTAGTTTCACATCAAAATTAATTCTAAGACAATTTCTAAGAAAAGAGTGATTTCACATCAGAAATAAGGTATTTATCATTCCCCATTTGGGAAAACTGTATATTATACAATTGCATTTACAAACAAAATCCAGAGAGTTTCTGTCGGTTCACTCAGACCACAAAAAACCAGAGCAATGGCAGCATAGCCAAGGTAAGTAGAAACACATGGAAATTCCTGTTTGCCCAAACACTATATACGTGTGTATATATACTGTACATTGACTGGCTACACCTTTGGATTTACAGGATTTAAATCACGTCAAAATCTGGTCCTCAGGGTGTTCAGCAGGCAGTTCTGGGAAACGGTCCAGAAGAATTCAGTCAGTCAGTAACCATGAAGACTCTGTCATTTTATAAGATATACGTTGCTGACTGAAAAAAATATGTATTGTTAGGCAGTAAAATTGCAGTTTTAGTCCTTATTGAATTTGGACCTACCCTGCAAGCTGTAAAAAATACTCAGCTAATAGAACACTGTGTATATTTATTGAATCTGGAAAATACCCCTGAGACAGCAGCTCTCAATGCTGCCAGGATACTTTCCATAAGCACTGGACTAAAGTTGTATGTGTGTAAATACCAAGTGTATTTCAAGGCCTTCAATTTTATTGGTACTATGTAAGCTATTTTGTCACCTGAATGAGTATATGGTTATTTAAGAATGTAAAAATCTTCAAGGTATTTAAATTCTGTTTTATCAACATTCAGGTGTTAATCCATGTTTAAAATAAGACAGTAGTATGGCAGTAGCTTGAGCTCTGCTTGCCTTCATGATCCAGTTTCAGCTGGGATAAAATTAGTTTTCTTCTTACTAGAAGGAAGCGCTGTGTTTCGGATTCAGGATGACAATAATGTTGACAACACTCTGATATTTTGGGTGTTTCTCAGTAGTGCTCACCCTACATCAAAGAATTTTCAGTGGCTCTGCCAGTGAGGAGCTGCACAAGGAGCTGGGAGAGCACACAGCTGGGACAGCTGGTCCATACTGTCCAAAGGGATATTCCACACCATAAAGTATCATTCTCATATAAACTGGGGGATTTGGAAGGGAAGGGCTGATTGCTGCTGGGGGACAGGCTTGACTTCATTTAGAGGGTGGTGAGCACTGGTGTTGTGCATCACTTGTTCTCCTCCTTTTCATTGCAATTATTACTGTTTTTATCATTAGTACTATTATTATACTTTCCTTTTTTTCAATTAATAAGCTGTTCTTATCTCAACCCACAAGTTTTTACTTTTTTCTGATTCTCCTCCCCAGCTCAGTGGGGGAAAGGGGAGTGAGAGAGCATCTGCATGGTACTTACTTGTCACTGGGGTTAAATGTTCAGAGTCCCACCACAGTCGAAGCCTGCTTGCAGGACTGGACCTCAGCAGTAGGAATGCCTTCCTGTGCATCCTTTGGAGCAAATCAGGGACTTACCAGGATCTCCTTAATGAGAGCCACACCAAGGCACAGCTGTGACTGCATCATCCGCCCTGAGATCTCAGCTGTAACTCTTTCTTGCAGGTATTCCTTTCAAGATGAAGAAGACATGTTCATGGTGGTTGATCTCTTACTCGGAGGTGACCTGCGTTACCATTTGCAGCAGAACGTCCACTTTAACGAAGGCACTGTTAAACTGTACATTTGTGAGCTGGCGCTTTCCTTGGACTATTTGCAGAGATACCACATCATTCACAGGTGAGTGAACTTCATTTGAGGAATGGGCTGCTTGCTTTTGGCAGAGCAGAGGAACGTTATCATGTATCGGATTTTATAGTTCTGTTTGTTCAAAACCTCTGTAAAGTTCCCGTTGCTATTCAAGGGTGGAATTTGGCTCTGAAAGGTTTTCTTTTTAAGTGCTTTCTTTTTGTCCACAGCCATTCAGTAGCCTTGTATCCGTCTCATACAGCCCTTTTCTCCTTCTGATCTCATACTATGATGTACATTTTCCACTATGGTCTTTAAACTCTAAATACAACCCATAATAGCATCCTGATTGCTTTTAATTTATTTTTAATTCTCCTGTGCCCCGATATTACTGAACACAAAAACATTGCAATCCAGTACAAGAGCTTCCCACAACAACATCAGGGAACAGTTATAGAACCTAAAGCTGAGAATAATTTGTTTACTGGCAGCATCTGCGTGAAGGTCAGGAGGAAGAGAGGTGAGCAAGTAGGAATGATAGGACAAAACAGTTGGAACAATGATAGATGCTGCATCCTTTTTGTACTTTTTATTTTACAGCAATCTGTTAGGTTTTTCGCCATACAGAAGCAAAGATAGTATTCATTTTAAGAAAGGTGTCAGGCATCAGGGTTTGTTTTCCTTAAACATTTTGGCATTTTTCTGAAACAGCAGGGATAGCTTCTATTTTTATGTCAACACAGCAACTATGAAATTATAAAATTATGGGCTTGAACCTTTATTTTACTCTTTTTTAGGATAAATTCAGGGTTATCTTTTCTGATTTAGAGTGGTATGAATGCAAAAATACAGTTTTGTGTATACAAAATCTGGATGTGACTTTCAGAGACCAAACTAAACTAAGCTGTGCCATAGATCTCCCAAAGTGCAGTATAAACAAATTCCTTCAAATGCTTTAATGCAGAGTTTTCATCCCATCCACTTGCCAGAGCTGCCTCGTGATTTCGCAGTAAAGATGCAATAAAAAATATGGTCTGACTTTCAGAGGAGGAATGGTCAGCATGAAATCTATCTGAGCAGAGATGCAGCGGTAGGCGGGTATTTCGTGTTACTGAAACTGTGCAAGACAAAATTCCAGTAAATATTGCAACACCTGCTTTGCTTGCAGTTAGAACTCCAAATATAATAAAACTTGCAAGTATTGCAAGAAAATTTTTTAGTACACTGTTACTATTTTAGTACATTTCCATATATTTTGCATAAATTTTATTTTCTTGTTGAGTATTTTAAAAGTGGAACTCAGAATTATAGCTGACCTTTGTTTCTAATACCTTAAGCAATGTTCTTGGTGAAAAACAAATTGATGACATCTTTTATGCAAATAGGCTGGCAAAATATTCATGAGATAATCCAGTTTGTATTTGCTAGAAGTCTGTAGATTAAAAATGTATCACAGAAAAGCCTGAGAAAGGTGACAGATGTCTTGAAAGAATGAAAGACTTGATTGAAGCCATTGTGGTTGTTCATAGTTTTTTGTGACAATGTCTGCCTTGCCATGGTCCCACTATGAAACTCGACTTGACACTTTGATCACTTTTGTATTACTTAATCAAGGGAACACTTGACTTTTTTTTTTTTCCCTGAGTTGTAGTGGTTCAACACTTCCTGATTTTCACTGAGCTGGGGGAAGGCATGGCCATCCAGAGCTGGTTGTTTGTTCCATTTGGGAGCAGGTTCTGGGTTTTGGATTTTGCTCTCACTCTGCACCAAAAGTTTTGATAGAAAGAGATTGGACAAAACAGTGCTCTCTCAGCCTGCAGTGAGTGTCACCAACTGGTTAGCTAGGATTGTTGTCTAGGGATCAGGACTCTGTTGTGTTATGGAAGAGATGTTTATTTTGAAGCTGGCAGTCCTGAGATCTGAGTGTGTCTGTCCCACTTCACTGCTCACTGCCCAAATGATGCAACAGTGGCACGAGGAGTCTTTTGCCTCTCACCTTCTCACCAGTTACCACAAAATCCCAGATGATCCACACGCCCATGAAGATGTTATTTAGCCAGGTGAGACCCAGAACATTCTGCCTTCTGTCTCGCCACCACCTGGAACAGCAGCCTGTGGGATAGGTCTTCAGCTGCCTTAAATCTCTGTAGCATGTCTGGCATCTAGAGCGCAGCACTGACTTAATTTGGTGCAGGAGCAGAGCCAGCAGTGATGCACAGTGAGGACACATCCAGTCATTCCTTTCTCATTGCAGACACACCATCTCCTTTGGAGATGAAAGCAGTGTGGTCTGCTTAGTGTTTATACCTTGTGGTAGCAGGCCACAGCAATATCATTGTTACCAAGGGCTTCCAGTCAGCATTCACATGCTGACCTACAAAACTATATTAGATCTTTCATTTTAAAATGAATGTGTTGGCAGAAGAAGGCAAAAAAAAATGTTAGTAAGTCAGAGAGTCATTGAGAGAGCCTGCTACTGGATGTTGTCTTGGCTACAAAGAAAGAATAGTTGAACAATTTATCAGACTGAGTCGGTGGGTTTTCCATCTGCAGAATCATAAGGAACTGAATATATGGGGTGTAAATCAGGAGTTTAACTCCTCCTAATATACCATTGTGTATGAAATGTGTTCAGGTTTCCATTACTATTGCATCCAGCAATATGACAGAATGGGTTTTTCTAGGTTAACCTGTGGCCCCAGGAGTTTGCTACAAAAGGAAATGGTCCTGAAGGGGACAGGAATTCTCAGGCACATATGAATGGATGTAAAAGTGTAGAGATCAGTGCTATGCCTGTTCTCCTTGGAGATGCCTTGCCATGCCTCTGTGTTTGTTGATGTGGTTAGTGTTGTGTACTTTGAATGTGGCAATCATTTCAGCAATAGGACTATTGCTACTGCATGGACAAATTTAGCCATAAATAGCATAAAACCCACTACTGTTCTGGTGTATTTATGAAACTTGCAATTTTTATTAATCACATCCATGCGTATAAAGGCCATATTTTTAATACATAATTCTGCAATAGTGGATTTATTTATTATGGCCCAATAATGAATGCTGCTCTGTGTCTCGCAGCTCTATTGTAAATGTTTGCATTTGCATGGATGCTCACCCAGAATTATAAAAACTTTAAAAATAAAATATCTAAGTTTCAAGCTATTATTTGAAGACTATTCTGAGTAAATTTTTCATTTATACAACAGCTAACTTAATACTGAGATTGTTGGTCACATATAAGAGTTACACCAAAACCCCTTATTTTCTCACAGCCCTGCTGTAATTATATTTTATCCACATTTCTCATATGAAAAAATTATTATTTTACAGCTGGATAAGTGGTATTTCTTACAGACCCTTGGATGCCAGTACACACAGTACAATACAGGCTTCTTACAGTATACATCATCCCAAGCATTCTCAAATTTTGGATCAAATCCGGGGTTCTGCCATTTCAAGATGGCATGACTAAACACATTCCTTCCAGAACTGGTTGTATAATGCCAGGGAATAATGTATTGGACAAAAGTTTTCTCATCAAAGGCTGAATAAACTTATTTCAGCCATGAGTAACTCAACCTACTCCTTTCACAAATGTTGCTGTTCATACATTTCAATAAAACCACCTGCCTCCTCACCAAAGTAAGCTGCCTGTTTCCATTCAGTGAGTTCTTCCAGCAGTAGCTCCAATGTTGTCTCTTCCAGGATGCTCTTGCAGCTACAGCCTTGGCTCAGAGCAGTGCTGGCCCTGCAGTGCTGTGGCTGCAGCCCTGGTAACATGCTCATGCTGAAAAAATCACATTTTCTCTTTCTAAGGGGCAAGTGTTAACTGCTTTGCCCTCACAACTTTTCATCATCATCATCTGGCTCCATTGGTTTTCATCTGCTTAGAGAGGAGGCTGGATGTGGCAGATGTCTGGAATGGAAATTGCAGTTACCTTCCAGCACAATTTTAGGATACTGGACTAGCTGTTTGATCAGTGTGCCCAGGACATTTTTATTTTAGTGGGGTTTATTTAATACAAAACTATTTATGTGTGTATGTGTACATATATAAGAGTACATAAAAATTTTTTTTTGAGCACAATATGACTGGAATCAGCCTGGCTTGGCAGGTCTGTGCTGTGTGGCTACTGTGATCACCAGTCTGTTTTCCATTCCTCCAAGTTCTGCTTCCAATGGAGAACAGCACCAGGAGTTATTCCAGCTCTGAGTAACTCAATAGCAGTGCAGGGTGGGCCAAAGCTAATGGAAAATGGTGGCAAATTGAGCATTGCATTTTCCTCTGCCAGATGGTCCACTGCAGGGTAAGGTTGCCTTGCTGCTACCAGCTAGGCAAGAGTTACTCTGTGTTCAGAACAGGACCTGTTTGTTCATTATCATTGAGTCTTCCAAGTTGTTCAAGAGTCTGATGAAGTAAGATACTACATTTAAATGGTTAGACACTTCTTTAAAATGGGCCTTCCCTGTCTCACTTGTGACAACATACAGCAGAAGAACAAACTCTACTTAAAAGGACGCCCTTCATAACATTTTCCATTTAGTATGTAAGCAGTAAATAGTTTGGAAAATTACTTGTAAATGGAAAATTTGCCCCTAGATTTTCACAGGTGTCACAGGCAGAATCGTGCCAACCTGAGATTTAGCTCGACATACTGAATGAAGCACAGTTCCTTACAGACTTCTGCTCATACTAATAGTCTTTTACTTTCTGGCAAGTGCATGTAGATGAAGAAAAAATGTAGTAGGGTCTGAAGTAGATGAACCAGGGAAAAAAATAACCACAACATGACTACAGTACACAAGCAGTATCAAAAATCATAGCAGATCAAGGGGCTCATCCTTTGAATTTTCTTAGTTTGTGTTCCCATGTCTGTTCCATGGCATTGTATTATGTTCTTTAAACAAGTGCTAGCCCACATTATTCCAAGGAAAAATTACAGGAACTGAGCAATGAGCTACGTAAGAGAAGCAAATCAGAAAACATATCAAAACCAGTCAAAAAAGAAGCACCATGCAAACCATAAAGCCCTGAACACCTGCTGAATGCTTATGAGCCAGAAAGATGAAAAATGAAAGTGATTCACAAATTCTAGGCACAAATGGTATTTAAATTTCAGTCATGCACTTAGCAAAGAATTAGATATCACAAGATACAAATAAACAGAACAAGCCTTTCAACTTCTGAATGGAGTTCTCTCCCTACAAGAACAAATTCATTTTACTTCTGTTTAGCTACAGAAAAAGTTACTTGGTATACCAGATAAGATACTGCTAATAAGTGAAGCTGTTTTGGAAATATACTGAGAATTCCATATACAGAGTATATGAACTACTGATAAAGTAAAACGTGCTGTATTGGGGAAGAGACACAGGGAACACTCTGAGGTGCATGGTGTCCCATCCTGCCACTGGCACAGATACAATCTTTTATTGTGGGCCTGATGTGCTCTCCCTTCCTCACTGAGGTGAAATACCAGATGATGCCCATCCCACCCTCACTCCTTCAATACCCCACGGCTGAGACACCCTCACTGAAACCAGCAGGGAATTACTTGTTTCCTTACAGTTTTCAAGTGAGTAGATGAAGTCCCCTCTTGTCCCTTTCTTTTATCTTCCCTCTCTCATTATTGTAACACTGTAGGGATGTGCTTATATGAAATCTCTTGTTTAGCCCAGGAAAACTCATCTCACAAGCCATAGATAAATTAGAATTTATATGTCTGGTCAATGGTAGGAGATGGAACATCTGACCTATAGACTGAGCTTGGCTGACCGTCTTGCATTAGGTAACAAACCTAGTGGCTAAAGATAACCTAAATCAAGGCCATCTGAAATGTGTGTTTGTGGCATACACAGCACAATAATTGGTTTTCTTATTGATTGCTTCTCTGTTTAAAATCAGACACCCAGGCAAGGGTAGATATGATCTAGACATGTATAAGCCCACAATGCCCTAATGATGGCATTGTGATTTTAGAGATTTCTTATGTTTTTTTTGTTGGTTGCAGCTAAATGACAATGAAGTGGGGGAGGATTCAGGAAATCTTTAAATCAGTGTAAAAAAAATTAAGATTTAGATAACATTGTTTGAAATCCTTTCTAGAAGAATTAGTAACTCTTTCTTCTAAATTCATCATATACTCCTCTATGTCTAGATCATATCTACACTTGTCTGGGTGTCTGTTTTTAAACAGAGAAGCAATCAATAAGAAAACCAACTATTGTGCTGTGTACACCACAAACACAAACATTGGTTGCACTCCCATGTAAATCAGCTGCCATCACCTGTCTGTGTTCCTGCTTTTCCCTTCCTGGTTTTCTTCAATAATCCCTTTACATACAATTTTAGGAAAAGCAGGCTTTAGGGCTCATGATAAGTATTAAAATGCTACATATCCCTCAGCTCCATAATTTAGCATCCTATTGATGGATAATAAAATTAAATGTTTTGTTTCCTTCCTTCCTTCCCCACTCCTCAGTATTCAAATTTCGATCATGAATCATTTTTAAACATTCAGACACTGAAGCAAAAGATGCTGAAAGAACTAAAGCAGAGCCTTATATTCAAGATTATCTCAGGTCTCCACCCACAAATTTGATCTGGTTAATGCCAGTTTTCTGCTTTAGCATATTGCTAGTTTCTTTGTGGCAAGTTATAAGAGATACCTTTCTTTCACAGAAATCCATAAAACATTTGTTGGTGTTGCTTTAAAGCTTCAAGTGATTTTAGTATGGGTGTCTGCTCCCAGCTGATTTATGCCAGCAAAGACCACCATATTAATAGCATGTTGATACTGCTATGCTAAATATAATAATCAAGAGTATTAATAACTACATGCAAATAATTTTTACTAAGTAATTAAAATGATTAGGCGCTCTTTCTACAGAGGCATAACAGTATCCACTGTCTCATATGGCACTGCCTGGCTTACCCTGGATTTTTGGCCTTCCACCTCCTACCCCAACCCCTCCATGCATCTGAAAGTGGATGAAAGGCTGATACAGACAGATCAATTGAGCAATGATGTGAAGCCCTAAGTAACAGAGGAGAGAACAAGAGCTATCCAAATGTGATACAACATTAATCCCTTTTCCCCCAAAGCTTTAGTGTTAGTGTTGTAAGTATTCTGATATCTTTGTGTCTTGGAAATTTCACACCACCATGACTCTGAGCAGGAATATTCTTTCCACTGAAATGGCATATTTGCAGGCAGTGTGCTTGAGTCTTGTCTGCAGTTAGTGAAGAAATTTAAAAACTTTAATTAAAGTATGTAGATGGAAAAGGGAATATGGAAAAGACTGTAAATTTCATGCTAACCAAAGTATGAACCAAGAGCAACATATGGACAATTGTTTCTTTCTCCTGTTTCTGTTTCAGTGGTGGCAACATATTTTTCAGTTTGGATGAGCAACACACACATAAAGTATTTTATCATTATCTTGGATATTTCCTTACAATGTAAGTTTTTCTAATATATGGTGAAATAAAAAAGACTTAAGAAAAAAGTGCACTTTTACTTGATTTCTTCATGCCCACAGTAGTCTGCTGTATCTCAGGTGTTGAGTGAACTGTTCATGGTATGGCACAATATATTTCACTAATAGATATTGCAATTTGAGCTTCCTTCATGCCTTGGAAATGCATTCAGAAGCTTTCAGTACAGCTTTGATATTTCAGGTGAGATGTGGTCTCCTTTGTACAACTTTTGACTTCACAGATATACTGAGAGATGAAAAAGAGTGAGAGTTGTAATTGTGATCATCTGACAGTTTCTTCTTTCAAAATAAATTATCTTGTGAGCAGGGACTGCAACTAAGATACAAATTGCCATCAGTTTTGTTATGCTGAAGTTGCCTTTTCAATTTTTTCTCCTGCATTTCTTCTCTCTACCCCTCCTTGGATGCTCCTCAGGACACTCCCTCAAGGTTATTTTCAAACATTTGTATATTCTCTGTAAAATCCCGTCCCAACTCCCTGGAAGGGTTTTAGAGAGGAAAAAGCACAGCAGCTCAAAGCTTTGATGTTGTATGACAGAAAGTGCTACTGATGAGCCTCTGCTTCTCCCAACATGTGCATATACAGCTTACATTTATCCCAGGGGAATTTCCCGGGATAATGCAGTGTGGATAATCGTGCTTTCCTGCAGCAGGGGAGAAAAGGCAAACCTGTGATTCAGCAGCTGTGGTGCTCTTGCACATTAAGAGATACTGTCAGCAGGGAAAGACATTAAAATACTATGCCAGACTGGATCTTGCAAGGTGGGAACAGCACTTGGTAGGCAGTGCACATTCAGTAAACCAAAATTTATTAAATTGGGTTCAGATTAATTGAGTCATTCTTTATAGTGATGATCAAAATCATCTCTACAGTCTGACTAATAATAATGAGAAATAGCCTCTATCCAGTAGCTACCCATTTTAATTCAGACATTTAGCTCTTCATTTTGTTATAAATGTGAAACTTTTGTAGTGTTCTGAATGCAGAGGAGTTCGTTTCTAGCCCAAGAAAAAACACAATACAAAACCAGAGCATCTCTCTTTTTTGGCCTTTCAGAGTGACTATTCTGTGTCTAATCACATTATAGTCTCAGATTTTATTTCAGTGATATTCTCAGTGTACATGTCACATATTTTTAGGTTTGGGGTTTTAATTATGGTCACAGATACATTACAAGATAAATGTGAGAGTTTTATGATAAAATGTGGGTTCTCTTTCTATACTCAGATGCTGTCTTTACTTTGCTATCAGGCTGAGTTTAGACTGCAAAAATTGTGAGCATCTACTCTTTGGACAGACAGTAGCAATAAAAGAGAAATTAACTGTAAGATAGATGGATTTGAGGGTACCAAAACAAGGACATCATCTACCTGCAACAAGTGGGGCAGAGATATTCAGAGGAGAACTAGGATGGCTGAGGAAAAGACCAGGGAGTGCAGAGTGTGGTGTAGGAGTGGGCAAGAGAAAACTGCTATGGAAAGAGTCAGACCCTAAAAGCCAAAGTTGGGAGTGAGCAGAGGATTGAACACAGGAGTGCAGTAACAGAGGAAACAGGGGCTTGGTGGCAGTATGTGAATTCCCAGTCAGCAGGATAAGATTTACTGAGGGCTGAGTGGTTTTGAGTATGTCTCTCTCTGTCATTGTAGGGGTCAAAGAGCTTTATTTACTGGCTGTGAAAACCTCTGCTCAGAGCTCTGCAGATAAAAATTAATACACCGACAGAAAGATCAATCTCTCTGTGTATTTCTAGAAAAGGTGATGATGTGTGGAAATTCAGTTTTATATTTCCTATGTTTCTCCCCCAAGTTGCTGTAATAATTAAGATATGATCTTCATTAAAACTATCAGACCAACAGGACTACTCAATGAGTGTCAGAGGTCTATTTTAAATGAAATCCAATAAAAAATAATAGATGTATTTTCAATAACCAGTAACAATTACTAATACAGTCACTTAATAAGACTTGCTGAGTGGAAAACCTATTGCCAGGATGCTGCCTATCTCAGCTTTTATGCTAATTAAATGTATTAGTTATCTAGAGTTCTGCCTTTAAAACCCACAGAGAGTCACAGCTTGCCTCTTAATTTGAGATGCTGAAGAATTTTCCCCTGGTGGTGCTCCTTCAACTGTCTTCTGCAAATCTCCTAAGCCACAGAAATGCTTTACAGATGCACCCCAATGCAAACACATGCACTTACATATGTAAAGATAGTTAACATTAATTAAAGTACCAGCTTATTTCCCTGAGCCCCAGAGTACCTCTGCTGCTGAAACTAAGAATTATGAGCATGTACTTAAGGAACTACATTTCCAGCAAACAGTCTTTTATCCTACCATTATTGTTTAATATTTGCTTTTGGAAGAGACAGTGTCAAAAAGGAATAGCATATGAGATCTGCAGCTGAGAAATTGAATTATTAAGCCTTAGTTGTCTAGATTTTTGACTATACATCAGACCACTGTAACTCTTTGGTTAATGGGGTCAGTCATTGCCTGTTGCTCCCTTCTACGAAACATTTGGTCACAAGTTTCCTTACATGAGACAAGATGGTAACTCCCCAAGCTGAAATGTGTCTCCAGTTGTACACAAGCAACAAAAAGTTGTACCACTGTGTGGTACCACTGCCAGGTTCCCTGCACACCACAAACAGCTGAGCTTGTGACGTCTACCTGTCTTGGAGGGAAGCAAGGAACCCCCGGGCTCCTTCCACAGACATCTCCCTCTAAGCCTCACACAGACAGAAGACAATACAGAGCTTCAGAAGGTTCATGCTGCAAATGAGAAGGATGGGGGGTTTTTTTTGATGGCAGCAACTAAAAAATTTCTTAAGTGTGCAAGGTGTTTTAAATACAGCACAATTACTCATGTATGAAGGGTTGAGCTGTTCACAGTGTGAGATGACGTCAAACAAGACAATGAGAGCCCAAAGCGTGACTCCTGCAAGAGCCTTAAACACCTGCCTGCACTTCTCTGATAACACCTTACAATAATTTGACTTGAGAACATCCCCAGTTGTTTTCATAATTTCACACAGCATGCAAGGATTTTCTTATGTCCCAAAAAACTTAGTCCATAGTTCACAAAGACTTAAATGAGGGAGTCTATACTTTTTTAGTTGTCTGTCCAAACAAGCCAACCTAGCCAACAAATCTATAAAGCTGAAAGAATCTATAAAGCTTTCAGTTCATCTAAAAATAGGCAATCATATGAATGGCTTCTGCACTCCAATGACTACAATGTTTATACATCTAATGGCAATAAATGGGTATACAGATGCCTAATTCACAATAGAACCTAATCCAAGTGTTTTAACCTGAGATCAGAATCTTATATCTGTTTTCACTTGAATAAATGGCAAGAATAATCTTTATAATCATTACAGTGCAAGTAGTTACTGTAGCAGCAGTTTCTCTGCAGAGTCTAAATTCACCTTCAACCCTACTGTATTCTTGCCTAGTAATCCAGGTAACCAGGATGCTGGCATTACAGTCTGTAGGCTCAATCAGTATTGTCAATTCCTGATTCCTCATCCAGATTCTTCAAGAGGGGTTAGAATACTTGGCTGTTTAATTTCAGGCAACAAGCAATATGTTGTTGACATCTAGAATAGCGAAACTTCTTAGAAGGGTGGTGTGCTGAATTAGGAGTTGGGTTTGGGTCAGATGTTGCCTGTCATGTCTCATCTATTCTAAACAGCAATATGCAGTAATGCACATATTTATCACTCTGTGAGTTTGTTTGCACATGTCCCTTCTCAAAAGCATACAAAATTATTCTCACAAGTAACTTATTGCTAAGATATGCAAATGTAAACGTAGCAAAGTGTCATGGGACATGCACTTCGTGTAGCACCAGGTCAGCTTTTTAATCATTTATGAAATATAATTTTCTTTTCTACAATAGACTGCACCTCCCTTCCTGGTCTACTGCAGCAAAATTTTGCATACATTAAATTGATAAAATTACCCAGAAGTGGAAGCCTATGCAGGACATCAAAGTTCATTTTTCTGTGCAACACATTCAATATCCTCTTGGTGATATGTTCTGGTTGTGTATATTATGGGATGCAAGGTGGTCAGTTTGAGGAATAAAGGTCCAAATACTCATACCCATGTCATAGGCACAAGCCAGCAGGAGATGCTGTCAGCAGTGAGTGTGATTTGGGGCTTCAGATCAGAGTGAACAACACAGCCTCATGAGGTTGTTTCCTGATTACTGGTCTGCAGCCCTTCTCCCTGCAGCACTGTGCTGCTGAAACTCAGATCAGCAGAAAATGTGCTTATTGGGAAGTTTCACTGCTGCACTGAGCCCGGGCACTTGCTGAAAGCCTGAAACCTCCAGAAGCTGCTGTTTCTTTCCTTGGTCTGCACATGAAGAGCACCGTGCTGAACCAGACTTCAGTTGCCAGCCATGTTGACTGTAATTGGTTGCACTATGGTATGGTTGAAGGAAACAGCTGTTAAATAATGTGACGATAATATTATTTTGGGTACTGTTGTTCTAGCAGGTGGTGCATGAACTTTTAGATACAGAAGTTGGTAGAGGGTTTAAGGTAAATATTAGGGATATTATACAGTAATTACACACTATGAACAGTGGCTGACAAGCACACCTGTCTGCTTGGAATTTTGTAAATTTTTTTTTTGAATTTGCCTGATAAGCTGAGGAAACTCTTGGGGCTGCAATACATCTGAGCGGATTTATTCCGTATTTCATGCAGAGAAAAACAAAGGAGCAGCTATATGAATTTCAGTCATTACAGAACACCACACTTACAATGCTGGCTTTTTATAACAGATGAAGCCAAAAGTGCTTATCAGTAACAATGCTCTCCTGATTTGTCTTTAGGCAGAGGGTAAATGCCATCAATTTCTTCTCTCATTTAGTTTCACACATGGATTTCTGCCTGTGAAAGTTGGAAGAGAGCCTATGCCTTCTATTAGAAGGAAACTGATAGTCTTGCAATTGCTGGCAGAGTACACACCAAGTACATTCTCCCTTATTTCTAGTCAAAAGCTCTCTACACAGGGTCATGAAGGGAAGCATCACCATTGTAATGCATACACTTTCCTGCTGTACCAGATAATTCTTTCCAAATGCCACGCTCCAGTTAATGTCTGATGAGTTGTGCCCTTCCCATGGTTATCAGAGGTGTCACCTGCTCTTGAAAGCTGATTCACAAGGAGAGGTTTGACCCTTGTACATGTACACACAGAAGGTCTCAGAAATGCTTCACTCTACAACACAGAAACCATTAGAGTCATCACCTGTGAGATTATCAAAAATTACTGCTCTGTGGTGATTTTTCGTGACACTTCCATGTGATCTGAAGAAGTATTTGGCTGAAGAAGGTTTTTGTTTGAAATGCAGTGATGTTTGGCACCATTAGTGTTGACAGTTGTCCCAGTTTCCCTTCAGCTCTGTGTGGAATTCCAAGACCTGTACCTGTGTAGTGTTAACTCTAGAAAACAGCTCTAGCAAAGGAAGTGTAACATTTGTCATTGCTTTAGGACTTTCAGGCAAAATGAAAACTAACCATTAGACTGCCTGCAAGATGCATTTATAAATGTTTAGTTGAAAAAGAACCATTGTGTCAAGAAGAAAAATCCTGGATGATATAGCCTGGGCTTTGTTATATAAAAGCTCAGTTTGTAAGGCTGCAGTGGTACTTTCCAATCCTGTTCTCTGAGATATCATACAATGCAGCACACAGGAGACAAAGTACAGATTCACAGACTCCTTTGGGCAAATATTTCTAGCTTTAAAACATTTAAGAATCTTTCTTAGAGAAACTTTGCCTATTTTTCTTGGTACTGCAGTGTATAATTACCTCTGTGGTAAAGCAATTTTGGTTATTCAATAAGAACAATTGAATGAAATAATCTGTGTTTAATATTTCTATTTTAACTTGACATCTGTGCAAATTCAGAAGTTGAACATAGTCAAAGAAGACTATTATCTGGCTATATATACCCAGAAATTTGAAAGGCTTGCTATAGGATTCCTTTATTTTAAAAAGGCAATTTTCTTCCACCTGGGACAACAATATATACCACAACTATTTATCCAAACTAAAACTGAAAAATACAGTGTTTCCAAAGCCCACTGGCCATCCAGACAAATGTAGATATCATTACTGCCACCTATTGCTACAAGGAAAGAATTGAAGATGTTTTCATATTTGTATATTTCCACATGGGGATAAAATTGGAAAATAACAAGCTTGTTCCCGTTAAGGCATTTGTAAATAAACATGTTTTGATATCTTCTTTGACAGCTTTATTTTCAGAGCTATATAAAATTGGCTAGTACAAGTGTTAAGAAAATCCAGCATTGTCATGGACACCTGGTAAAAAATAGTACTAAACTAGAGAGGAACTCCAGGCACCACACAACTTGGCATCACAGTAACTTGTTTCTACATAATTGGCACTATAATCCCAAGCCTTGAGCCAGGTGTCCAGATATTCTTTAAATGTACATAGGGAGAGGTAGGGCCTCCAGAGGCCTTAATGGGTGAGAGTTGTTTCACTTGTCAAAATTATTACAGCAGTTCTATGTTTCATACAGACTAGAAAATGGTCTTGCCACACAGGTTGTCCCACAGAAGGAAAAGGCTCCAAAATGTGATAATGGAGTGGATGATGGGAGTTTGGTTAGGAGCACATGAATGCTTGCTACCAGACAAGTAGTTGGAAGTAGTTACGGATTTTTTGTTTCCTCATTAAAGCCCAGGAGTAAGAATTGCAGAGAAAAAGAGAATAATCTAATACCTCATCTTCTCAGCCTATTTTCAGTTTTACTGAATTGTTTAAATTTCAAAATTACAGTGATGCACAGGGTCATATAATGTCACCACAATATTCATTTGAGCAGGAACAGAAGGCTCTGAAGATCTTTTTATGAAAGGACACTAAGTGGCAGCAATTACTGCTGTGATCTAAGTGAGTGGTATGTGAACAGGCAATCAGAGGTCTAGAGCTGTCAAAGTCTTTCATTCCCATTCATCTAATTGTAAATAACAGTAAAGAACTCTGAGATTTTTACTATGATCTTTTTTAAAACCATTGAGAAGTTCTGGAAACTAGGAACAATGTTGGTCAGGAACAGAAAAAGAAAAAGATAAATGAGTGATGAGGTATTGACAAAAGGAAGAAAAGATTCATAACACTTCACTAAGGCTATTTCTTAAGCAAGTCCTCCTGGTAGGTGCCCTGCCTTCCAGTTCAGCTCTGGAAGAGACCTCATTTCTGGGCCACCCTCACAGGACCAAAACCTGTTTGGAAAAATGAATCTCCTGGCTATACAGCAGCTAATATATATTGACTTTTCCTTTATCCAAAGCATCAATAAATTCAGCTAAAGAAAACCTCAATACCTATGCAGCCACTTCTTTTATGAACTGCATACCTTGGACATTTGTATTATTTGTGAGTGTAGTAACAAATAGGAAGGAAATAAGGTCTCTCTCTGTGAAAATCATAATTTGTTTACGTTTCTTCCCATAACCAGGAGAAAACCCTTTATCACACATTATATGGTTCATTTCAGTGCTCTGATCCAGAGATGTCTCATGTGAACTCAATCCATAGCTGAAGCTTATTATGCACCTAATATTAATCTTAATGCCTATTTCTATGTAAGGAAAATATTATTATCATTAGACAGGAACTGCATGATTTAGAAAAAGCCTTTAACTCAACATTTTAAGGTTTATCCTACACAACAGTTGGATTGTTAGCACTAAAGAGAAAAATGTACTAGAAAGCCTTTATTAGAGTGGAAACAATGTCAACTGAAGCCAATGTAATCCTTCCACTGACCTCAAGGGCCTTTGTCTGAATCCTGCTTCTTTTGCATCCTCATGAGAATGCAAAATCCATCTAATTTAATTTCTCTGTGGATGTGTTGAAACTATCTTTGAGAAAAAACCACTTAGCATTCTGCAAGGACTTCACTGTTGCCTTCACTGTCAGCCAATGAATTTTCAGTGATTCACATGTAAATTTTGGGTTACTACACCCAGACTGGGACAAACATATCTTGTGGAATTTTGTTGTCCATGGCTTCTAGGAATCACCACTGCCCTGGAGGAGGCTGGCTATGGGCTGCAATGCTGGGTGCCATTTAGAGGAAGTTACTCAACTTCTGCTCTGACTTGGTGGGTGGAGAAAGGCCTCTTTTCTCCCTGCAGAACTACTCTAAACATAAATCATCAGAGGCAAAATTCAGGTAGGAAAGAACATCAGGAGATCTCCAGTCCAACCTTCTGATTAAAGCATGATCAGATACACCAGACCAGTCTTTCCAGGGATTTATGTAGTCATGTCTTGAAATACTCCAGGGATGGTGACCATAAAACCACTCTGGGAATCCTATTCCTGTCTCTGTTGCCATGGTNTTTTTTTAATATCCATTCTTAACTCCCTTATTGCAACTCACACCTGTTTTTTAAATGATAGATTCTGTCCTTTGAATGAAAGTGAGTATGTGTCTTCTGTGTATTCAAAAAAATCAGCCAGAACCTACTTTTAAAAATCTAAGGCTTCATTTCATCAGTTTGTACAGAACTGTGTTTTCTCTTTAACTCACCTTTGGTTAACAAACAGTTGAAGCTTCGGTGGTCCTCATGTTGAGGAAATCAATCATCATTAAAAGTAGGAATACTCCATTATCTCCATTATAAGTCATGCTGGCATAACTGCTATCAACTGGAATGTTCATATATGGTACTGTCAGAGTTTAGAAGCTCAAGAGAACAGAAATGTGATAATATATTAAATCCTGGTCTGAGCCAGCAAGGCAAAGAATGAAACATATCAGACATAAATCTGAAATAATGTACTTTGAGTTTTTGCTGATACCAAATTAAGGGTTCGGGGTTATTACACCTGTGAATTCAGACCTATATGGAGCTATTATAACTGGAAATATTTCATATACTGATAGTATTAAAAAGCTGTTTGGACTGGCAAAGAACAGCTGTCCCTGTGTTGGAAACACTTGAAGTCTTTTGATAAAATGAGAAAATGTAGGCAAAAGCAAACAATCACAAAATTAAACATGGCAGAAATGAAGTCTGTGGTGTGTATAAGTTTGCTGCAAAATTGAAAGGCAGACTAAAACACAGACAGTGATAGTTTTTCAATACTCACAGGTTTAAGGAAAAGCATAGATTTTGTGTTTGGTATTATTACAGGTGTGTTTCAAAAAGGTGAAGGGTAGACAGTGTCTGTATTTGCTGTAGAAGTGCTTTCCTTAGTCAAATAGATTAACCTTAGCTGGAGTAACTCTAGCTGGTAGTTCTGTTATTCACATCAATGGTTAAATCTTTGCTTAAGCCTCAGAAGCATTTTTATGAAATTATGTCTTATAGTAATCAACTTGAGTTTAACTCTCTATTGTATAAATAAAACGCTGTTTGTTTAGCTTACTTTGGTTTTATGGAATATGAATCCACATTCATGTTCCAAAAGCAAATAGAGAAGTTTTTTTGACGATGTAGATGCTATTATTTGTCTCATCACATCTTACAGATCTCTGCTGTTAACTAAGCAATGTAATCTATTTGTTCTTTACTCACAAGGAATTTTTTGTTTAGCCGTAGATCTTTTCTTTTTTGACTGTTTTCTTACAGATCCTAAGAAATTATATAACCCAAAGTACCTACATTATTCTAAATTAGTGCAAAGCACCTTTTTCCAATAATTTTCTGTAACCTACTTAAAATTAGTTATCAATGTGAAGTGGTAGCCAATGAACCAGACCCAGTTTTCTTGAGAAAACTGGACGATTCATGGTTGAATTCACCAGAGATACTCCTTTCTTTTGTAGATGGATGTTTCAAGTCCAGTCAGTAAAAACAGACAAAAAGTTATGAAGTCCTGATTGATCATATCACATGAAACTTTTTTGAGATGGTACTGAATTTCAAGCTTTAGAGCAAGTGGCATCATCACATGTTTTTCAATCTTTTTTTAATAGTTTTTTAATCTAATGAGGAACACAGTGTGACCTCTGGAAGGTTATTTATGGTCATTAATCCAGGTGAGCAATTTAGA
>VXAX01005253.1:754684-998523 GCA_013399835.1 Leptocoma aspasia | reverse complement strand
TATATATATGTATATATATAATTCCTATCATTTTATCTGACACTGTCAATACAGTCATCTAGATTTGCTCATTCCTACTGAGATTTCTGAGTCCTCTTCAGGTGACATAATTCTCATTCTTTTACCACCTACATAGCTACTAAATATTGTGTTACACCTCTCCAGTGCTGAACTGCAGGGCATTTCAATTTTAACCTCATTTCAAGATGAAGATAGGCTATTTATTCCTACTATTTTCATCATAAGCATTCAAGGCCCGTGATAGAATTTAAGAGGTGAAAGCTCTCACTAGCTGCCAGCTGCTATGGACTATGTCAAAGACTCTCTAAACTCCACATAGACAGTTCTCTCACCACTTTCTTCAATCTTTCATAAACTTCCTTGCAGTCAAAAGGAGGGGAAGCAAGACAGTCTTTGACCTTGGATACATTATTTTTCATAGACTCAGACTAATTCAGGATGGAAGGGACCTCTAGACACCTCTGGTATAATGATCTTCCCAAAGCAGGGTCAGCCTTCAGATCAGAACAAGTTGTTTGGGATTTATCCAGTCAGGTCTTGAAAACCAACAAAGATGAAGACCACATGGCTTCTCCACTTCTTGATTTAGAAACCTGCTACTAATTCACTTAATAACATCAGAAAGAAACTGACGGAAAAGGTAATTAAAACTGCAGATTCTTGAACCTAAGTCCTTTTTAACCATTGTGAGCCTTTTCAGAGAAGACACTCTGACTGGCATATGCAGTGAACATGAGTTGTGCCACATGCATGGTTTTACTCCATGCACAGAGAAAATCTTCAAGCACATGGGATGTACACACAGCCTAGATATTATAAAAGATACAAGTAGATTATTGATCATTCTTTCCTACTTGGAAATTATATGCAGCATCCTCTTAGTCAACTTTCATCCTTCAGGCAGCTTTATTTTGATATTTGTAGCTAAGAAAATTAAAGAAATCTAGAAATGGTTTCACAAGCAATATCAACAAGTGGCAATTAAATTGTGGGATTTTTCTTTTTTTTTCTCAATTGTTCACACCTTTGCGTTTCTTGAGCCAGTTTTTATGTTAGTTACGCCTTGTCTTGTCACTGAGCAAAAGACTTTGAAGGTTTCTCTACTCTCATTTCTATGTGGCTCTGATATTTCTGCATACAAAAACAGTTGGAGTAGTACTGGTACAGACTGACAAAGCTGTATTTATGAAATCAGTGTCAAGGATGTTTCCATAGCTCTGGTGGTCATTGCTTGATGAATGGTTGGAGAGAAGACCAGGGTATGTTTGAGAGTATTTATCTAGAGGAACTAAATATAACAGACTCCAGAAGCCCTCAGTTCTGGATACATCCAGTAACTTGTAATGCACCTGGGCCTGCCAAGTCCTCCCCTCAACCCCATTGAACCCTTTCTGCTCTGCACCTGGCTGGCAGTGCTCAGTGCAAGGGCAGAGCAGTGCCCTTGCTCCTCTGCAGTCTTTAGAGCTTTCAACAAGCTGTCTCTGGAGAACAGAGCTTTTAGTGCATAGTGTAAACTGGGGACAATCACACAGCAGAGCTGCTGGAAGGCACACCCTGCACGGTGACCCTGTGCTTCTCCTCCTCTCCTGCCATGTGAATCCGTGCACCTTGCACATCCCCAGGCGTGTGACCCCAAACCAGCAGCATCTTACTTGATAAACTTGTTTACCTTCTGGCTTAAAATAGCCCACGACTTCTACTTGCTGTAAAAGCAGTTTAAAACAGCCTGTTTGAGGTCTGAGGCAGGGTTATGGGTCCATCAGGTTGCCCCAGGGACTGAGGGGTTGTGCTGCTGTGTGCAAGGCCATACGCCCTGTGGTGCCTGCCCCCAGCTACATCCTGCCTCTGAGCAAAATGAGCAAAGCCAACAGTGAGGAACATCCCTCAGGTGGGAAAGGTTTTACAGTTTGTGCACATCTGTATCAAGTATCAGCCTGAATTAGTCATGGAAGGATAAGCACAGATCTAATTTTACCACTCAACTTTCTGAACATTACAGACACAAACCGAATGAAGAATATATTTGATGACACATACGGTCGTCAAGTGCATTTGTGACTGTCTTTTCTGGTGGCTATGAAAATGTATAGTCTGTTTAATGATGAAATACCATAGCAGATATTCAAATTGTTTGAACTGATCTTTAAAAAAAAAGATAGAAAAGGCACTGTCTTGTAATGAGCAATCCCTGGGTGCTGTATTGTTATACACATGGCAGTAGCTCATAAAGATGAATTTCTCTGTTTGATCAGTTTTATTCTTGGTGAAATGCTAATGACTGTATAATTCAAATTCTTAATTTTCCTAAACTGGGGAAAAGAGTTTGGAGTGCTGTTGAATGTATCACTGATTTTAGGAAGCCACAAAAAGACCCAAATGTACTTGTGTATAACTCCAAACTTTTTACCCACGTGAGAAGTGTGGAGTCAGCTTGTGCCTGTTAAAATTTGTGATGACAAAGTTTAAAATACTTAATTCAGCTGTCAAAACTATTACTTGCTTACCTACTTCCATGAAAAATTATTGCTGTATTTTCAAGTCATGAATCAACCACAAAGACTATTCAACAGGAAATCACAATCCCAACTCTTATCACAAAACTGTTATCAGAAACCAAAGACCATATTGTCACTAGCAAATATAGAAACCATCTGAGCAGTAGCTCTTTCAAAAATTGTCTCATCATTTGAGGGATTAGACATAACATTACATTTAGAATTGCATAGAATCTCCTATGCTAATTCAACCAGATTCAACAAACCACAAAATTCCAAACTCAAACAAAACACAACCAGGTTTCATAATATAAACTAATATATTTATTCCTACAGTTTGTCTCACAACTTCACCCATATGAAATCAGGAAAGGAAAGATTATAGTATGATAAATGATATGCCAAGTGATTGCAGGGGACAGGAAAAACAGAACTCAGAGTCTGGAAGATTTTGGGTGAAATAGGCTCTAGGACAGATGTTCCTTTTATTACACAAATAACTAGAACTGCTGCTGAACCAGACTGTAATAGGTAGCCTGTAAGTTGTGCAGAAGACAGTATTTCATACTGAAATACTGGCATAACTTTAAATTTCCATTCCAGATAGTTATTCATAATGAGATCCTGTTCCTTACAGGAATATATGTCTTATACAGATATGTGTATATGCATTCTACATTATTTCCAAATGTGCAGAGAATTATTCAAACAAATTTCTTATTTATCCTGTGTTTCCTCAGCTGCCTCTACACAAATTATAAAAATAATCTTAGAATACTTCATAATTTCATATGAGTCTCAGCAAGGACTAGAAAGTGTGGAATCCAGAATGTTAAGAAAAGTGTAGGTTTCCTTCTTCTGTAAATAAGGATGTGAAATTTAGGTGATGACTGAGCTCATATCATGCAAGCAATAAACATATTATAATTGCTATTGCTATATTATTCCTGCATAATGTTTAGAAGTCCTTTAGAAGTCCTTCTCTACTTTAAAATTGGAAAAAATACTCTGGTGTAACAGATTTTCCTTTTGCAGCACTTCACTTTTTTGATTATTCCATTTATGAGCACATTGTGGAAAAACTTTCCTAGGAAATGTTTAAATTGGAATAATGAAGCCACCTCTTATCTAAAAGAGATAACAGAGGTGGGAGTGTTTGCAGTTCATTTGCAGACATTCAGGAGCTTATTTTGCCAGTTTATGGTTCCTTATCCTTTGAGATAAGTGGAAAATTCAGCCCAAGGGCCAAAACTGTTGCTCAAGCTGCTCAGCTGCTGCTCTGCTACTCTGGCAATGCCGCACCAAGAACAGTTTCAGAACTGCATGAAGTGCAGCTGGCAGTGACAAGGCAGTGCCACACAGCACTGCCACATCACACTGACCAAGTCACAGGTGAGCCAAACCTGAGCCCGATCCAGCTGGCAAAGCGATGAGATGGATTTTCCCTGAACAGGTCCACACCAATGGCAATAATTCTGGACCAAGAAAGAGGGTGGGAATGCCCGACAGTGGTGGGAAAAAGTTGTTTCTATCCCTCTTCACAGCAGCATGAACTTAGGCCAATGGAAAATAATCCTGAAAGTGCAACTCTCTGGGGCAGTATTGTTCTCTTGTGCCAAGAACAACAGAGTTGAGCTGATGCTTCAGCCTGTCGTAATCTCCACCTTCCCTTATTATCCCTGCTCCTTTCCCCAGCATGGTACTTGGTTACAGACAGCCAAGTGGGGATCTGGGAGTGAAAGCAGAGCTGCTGGACATGCTCAGTTAGCACAAGACAGATCACAGGACTCTGCTGTATGTGAGTGACCATGCATGGCACATTAGCAGGGTCTGGCAGACAGAATAAACCACCTATGTTTCCAATTAAATAACTTCTGTCAAATGTGGAGTCCTTGAAGCAATCATGCACCTTCTAGATGCAAATCTGCCTTCTCATTTTTACTGCTGCTATAAAGAATAAAGAACATAATCTTGAAAACCAGACCCATGTCAATGCTAACCATATGAAAACAAAACCACAGTAAATGGAAACCCAGAAAGCCTCTTTAGTATGCATGGTTTCCCAGGGCAGCAAAAATATGTAGATAAAAATAATTTGCCTCTATGTATTATATGGTTTTCATTAGGTTTGTAATGATTTAAGTGACTTAGTCCTCATACCCAAATTGGGAAAACTTTAAAATTGCAGATTTCCTTTGGGTACAAAATGCAATGTTTTTCTTTCCTTATTTTCCAGGGACATCAAACCTGACAACATACTACTGGATGAACACGGTAAGTGAGTATTGCTTTCTCTCAAAATCTCTAATTCCTGAGATCTCAGTGGCATGCTCATGACATGCTTTGTAAATCAACCTCCAATGTTGAATTTCTACCTAAATCTGGGCTTTCTCAGAAAGCTCCCTCAGAGCACCTTGTGGATTTTGTAGTTTTCCCTCCTATTGCCAGAGAAATGTGCAGATCAGAAATTTTCAAGGTCTGAATACAAAGGAATTTAATATGAATTAAGAGCAGCAGGGATATTTGGTAAAAAGAAGTCTGTGAATCACCATTACCGGTTTTTAGGTGTCTACCAACAGAACAGTACCAAGCACTTTATTTTCTCTTTTAGAACTTCTGAAGTGCCTTTGAAGGGCTAAGAAATTCCACATAGCAAATTATTTCTCATGTAGATATATAAAATAAACTTTCTAAAATCTAGACAGGTATTTTGGAAATTTGACTACAAAGTTTGTCTCCCTACATTAAAAAGGAATAGACAACAATAAACAGCTTTGAGCTTTTACTACTCATTCCATGTTCTTAAAGATAAAAGGCATGGTATGAAAGAAAAGCAGCTGATTTCTTTAAACTTAAATTTTAAACATATCCTCTCTCCAAGAAGTATTTAGCTAAAATGTCATGTATCTTCTTACAACTGCTTATAAGGAAAACATGAGAAATATAGGTAAAGGAGGCATTAATCTTGTATCAGTTAGAACAGAAATACATAGAGGAAAAAGCCTAGTTATAAAAAGGAGGCATGTACTTGCTACTGTGGGAAAGTCTTGTGCTTTGTTTACTTCCAAAATTGATTAAAAGCAGAAAATCGCTGAGAAACTAGAATATTGAAATTATGTCAATGATGGCATTTTGTTTCAAAATCCATTGCAGAGCTGCTGGGTATACAAGCTAAACTTGATTAAAGAGGTAACATTCTGCATAGATTATGTTTGTTCCTGGGAACGTGAAAGCGAATAAAGCTAAGTAATATTGGAACGTCAGCAATTTAATGCTTCAGACCCATAAGTGTTAATGTTCCCAAGACTCTAGTATCAGCAAACAAGCATGAAATAGAAATATTTTGCCTTTGAGTCCTGGTGAATTGAAGATATCAACAGCAACACAAAATGAGTATGAGTATGTTAAATCTCTGATTGACAGCCTCCAAAAGCACAGTCACCTTTATCTCTCCTTGCCCCTCATCAAGGTCAATTAGTGCACAAAACCAGCCTCTTGTGAGAGCTTTCCTATGGAAAGCTATGGAGACTCAGGAGACTCAGGCATCACAAAGAAGAACCTACACCAGAGTGAGCACTACGAGGCAAAATGAAATGGTTTTTTGTGATTATAAACTATTCCGCAACAAAGTTGTCTGTAGGCAGCTTGGAAATTTTGGGATGGATGGCCTCTTTTCTGCAAAGCAGCAGAATACTGCTCCCTCATAGCACACCTGCAGACAAGAAGTGAAGCAGACCTCTCCAGACAAGCACACAAACCTTGGTCAGTGGAAGTTATCAATTCATGGTTTCAAACAGGTTCAAAGACCTGTCACGTGGCTGGGGGAAGGAATTCCCTGAAGCCTTTAAAGGTTCCATACACTTCAACTCACTAAATGTGGTGATATCAGTGGGACAAGTGTCTGTCCCATCCTAATTAGCTCAGGCTTACTTTCCAGAAGTGAAGTTCTTTTGCAAGAAGAAAGCTATTCTTGAAGTCCTTAACAGCTCTGATTAAGTTGCAGCATAGTGACATCATTTTAACAAAATAATCAGATTTCACTTAATGGAAAAATGTGCTGAATATAGGCACCACAAATATATTTGGTTGCAGAGTAAGCATAACAAATTCACCTAATATGTGCCTAATCAGGTGCATAGGAAGGAACTTTATTTTAGTCTGTGGCCTCTAAGATAGCACAACAGTTTCCTATATGCTTGACTTTACCCCTAGGTCTTTCTTACAGTTCATTAAACAAATTATGCTTACACAAAGTATCATGTCATTGGATATGCACAACATTTCTGACTGAGACTTTGTCTCAGTGACTTAGATTTCTTTGGCCTTACTGAAGAAACCTATTCTGGCTAAAGTCAAAATTTAATGTTACACCATTCACATTGCCTTACATCTTCAAGGAGTTAAATTGACTAACTTTCATAACATATGCCAAGAATACATATTATAGCTATTTGTGCTCAGTAAAACTAGTTTCACTGTAATTCACCTGTATGGCTTAGAGAACATACCTCAGGCTTAGGGAACATACCTCAGGAATACAGAACTAATGAAAACAGAAGATTTTTCTTAAAAGTGATCAATCTAATTTACAAATTAAAAACAAAAGAAAAGAAAAGAAAAAACAAAACAAAACAAACCAAAAAAAACAAACAAAAAAAAAAACTGGGCTGGGAACACTAACTCTTGTTATGGCAGCCTAACACTTCCCTTCTCTTATAAAGGGATGCCTTTCATTGGCTCACAGTTTTTCTCTGCTGTGTGTAGTGGGCTTCCTGGCCTGGGCATCTTAGGAAAAAAGTGTAAATAAAATGCAAGCAGGTTTTTTGAAAAAATTGTAGAAAAGTGGACAAACCATTTCATTGAAAACTTCTACTGTGTCTCCCATTTGGAAAAACAGTTTAAGTTTAGCAGTGGGAAGTACCTTCTTCCTTTCCTCCTTCAAAATCAGCTCAGATCTGGCCAAATTAGGTTCCTCTGAGAATTTCAGTTCACACATGCATAGCTGCAAAACTAGAGGTTGGCTGATACATTTCGTCTGGACTTTGAGCAGGATCTAAGTTAGATTGTTGGAGCAACACGACATTTTATTGAGACTGCTCTTCCTCCATCAAGCAGCATGGTAAAATTTGTTACACTCTTTTCATCTTTGGCAGCAAACATGATTAAAAACCTCCCTCTCTTAACAACTGCATCATGCCCAAACCCTGATCCATTCTGTGGATTGAATGAGACTGAAACCTTGATAAAAAAAACCCCACACAATTTTGTCACTCAGGAGTCTAGTTCAACACATGACATATTAATCCTAATCTGAGTGCAGAGCTAAAATGGGGAAGGGAGTACCTACTCCTGTCCTCCATGGCATTGCCAGATGTGCCAGATGCCACAGTTAGGATAGTATCTGCATCACTCCACAACACTAGGCCTTGGGCAAAGATGCAAAACCTAACAGAAGGCTTGTCAAATTAAAGCTTTACATATTTTCAAGCTGGATTTCTATTGTTTACCAGCCTATAACAAACCAGGATTAACAACTATTACTTCACAGTGGTGGAGCAATTGAACCTATCATAAACTATCCCAGGAAAAAGTGATAGAAGGTTTGGGCCATTCAACCTCACTAGTGCAGTTTAAATCGTCTGTCTGGCTGCTCAGGCAGCACATTCTCAGGCTGACTTCTGCCACTTACTGTTCATTTTGCCACCTGCTGTCAAATGAGTGATGATTTGGGATCTGGTCCTGTTACATACACATCTTCTGCTACTATGAGTCTAATTTTATAGTTATTGTGTGATAAAAATACCATTTTTCTTCTCTCCTCCCTCTTTGCCCTGAGAAGACTCGGAAAAAGTCAGGCTGATGGTAACCTGTAGTGGATGCAATTGTAGACAGTGTCACAAGTACCTGAGATGTGAGGGGTGACTGTAGCTGGAGACGAGGCAAATTTCACACATAGCTTCACTTTCTGCTTCTACATGTTACTTACTGTTCTGAGAAGACAGAGAGAATAATACAATAACAGAATGGTTCTGGTTGGAAGGGACCTTCAAGATCATTTTGTTCCAACCTTCCTGCTGTGGGCAGGAACCTTCAGCTAGACCAGCCAGGGGGCTCAGAGCTCCACCCAACCTGGCCTTGGACACTGCCAGGGATGGCCCATCCCCAGCCTCCCTGGGCAACCTGTGCCAGTGTCTCAGCACACTCCGGGGCGTCTCTCAGGGGCAGAGCAGAGAGGAATCACGTCCCTCAGCCTGCTGCCTGTGCCTCTTTTGATGCAGTCCAGGACAGGGGCAGCTTTCTGGGCCACAAATGCACACTGCTCTGGCATGTCCAGCTTTCCATCCACAAGAACCCCGAGTTCTTCCCGCAGGGCTGCTCTCAGTGAGTTATCTCCCAGTGTGTGCTCATGTCTGATTGCCCCCAGCCAGGAGCAGTACCTTCCACTTGGACTTGCTAAACTTCGTGAGGTTCCTGTGGGCCCACTTCTTAACTTTGTTCATGGCAGGAGCAGATTCAGGAGTGATCAGCAAAAACAATTCAGGAGTGCAGACAGGTAGTGGGTGCAACCACACAAGAAGAGTATTCCGTCACTGTGCTTCCAAATTGATTTTTCTAGTTAAGAGTAACACTTAATATTAAGTTTCTATTAATGTTGTGTTGTCCAATTTTGTTTCTTTCCATTATCACTTAAATGTTATATAAAGTGAGGAATATTTGTATGATGTGCTATTTTAACTTCTGTTTCTACTTTGTATGATTGCAGGACACGTTCATATCACTGACTTTAACGTAGCAACCATAGTGAAAGGTTCAGAAAAAGCTTCTTCTATGGCTGGCACAAAGCCCTATATGGGTAAGTTTTCGATACATTTAAAAATGTAAGAAAAGTTATATATTAAGGCTGACTAATGGTATAGCAAAAGGATTTTATGTTGTAAAAGCATAAAGTAGATGTGATCAACTTCTTTTTTTGACAGTATATATGTGTGTCAGCAGTGAAAATCTTCAGAGATGGAGGATGTTGTTTGGATGTTATTTTACACAGGAGCTTGATCTCTACACTCTTCTAGTCAGGTTCTGTTATAGATATATAATATATTCTTGTGGTGCAAATATATCATATATTCTTGTCTTAAGATGTGGTGATCTACAGAAAGTAACAGAGCTGAATTTCTCCTGAATTTGAAATCAAAAAACCAAACAGAACCTGGTTAGGTGAAATGAGCAGCCCAGCACAGGCATGGGACACAGAGCATTAGGAAGTCAAGGGAAAGATGAGAGACAGGGAAAATATTTTACCTTTTCACACTAATGGATCTGGTCTAAGTTCACATCAGCTCATGTTCAGTTGTTCCACTCCTGAAGCCTCCTCCCCACTCATCAGATCTCCACCATATCCATCAACCTCACAAGAAGAAACAGTACCAAAAATTTCTCTTCTTTCCTTTATGAAAGTTATCACACCATCCACCAACTTACTTTCTCTTCATTGCACCTTCCTCATCTCTTAGAAATGCAAAGATGTAGTTTGCATCTTTATCAGTCCAGTTGCAGTCTTAACCATTCAGAAAGAGTCAGAAGAATTACCCTTGCATTTATTTGGATCTGTAAGAAGACAGAAAAGGTTTTAGAGCCGTAAAAATCCTCTGTTTCAGATGAAAAGTAATGGGTAAGGATTCTCTGTCACAGTTTGGATACCAAAGCTTCAACAAACCAAATATTACACATGTGACAGATATGGCCAGACATTCATTGGTGCTGCTTTCCTCTTTTAGTTTATACCTTTCATTTTGTGAATAATTCTAACTTTAGAGAAATGCTACAAGGACTTTTCAGTTGCAGTGACTTCTGGTTGTAAGGCTGTATCAAAGGCTTTCTGTGTGGCTTCTCCTGAGATATTTAGACTATGAGACAAATAGAAAAAAAAAAAAACAACCCAGAACTGGGGAGGTCAGCTCTATGGTTGCTTGTAAGCTTCTATCACCAGGAATTTAAACCACAATTTAACCTTGGTGTTACAAGACAAAGTCACCTTCAAGCATGGTATTGCTGAGTACCAGAACCAAGGAAACCTAGCAGTTTCTGTAAGACAGGTCTTGTGCTATGCTGATTTTCACAATGATGACAGTATGAGATGTGATGAAAGCTTTTTTCCCCTCTTGAAGGTTTATAAAGTCTTACTCTCATGTGGATCCTCTTATGTTTAATCAGATATGAGAGGACTCTCCAGCCTTTCCCTTAGCAGAGGCACTTATAGGATTTCTCATTTCTTGCTATGGCAAATTTAAGGAAATAAACAGAAAAGCTTTATCTCTAAAGCCTCCATTCCTCTTTGAAATCTGATTGAAATAGGCTGAGAAATTGCTAGGGAGTGATTTGTTCACATGCAGCATGACCAAATAAAAATGGAAAAAACCAGAGTGAATTGATACTGTGTTGTAAAAATGCCCTAGCTGTTCTGATTAAGATGCCAATCTTGTAATGCTAAGCATGGTGTGAGTCAGCTCCTGCAGCCTTTGCTTAATCCCACTTCACATTAGTCTTTTAGCCCTGAAGTCTTTGCTCAATCCCACTTCACATCAGCCCCAAATATTTCAGCCTGAAATATTCCCTATTTCCCTGCTTAAGAAATGTTTGTGCAGAATGCACTGTACCTGAATCTGAATGTTTCTCTAGAAAACTTGTCAATTTCCATGTCCTCCCCCTCCCAGCCAATTCATTCAGACAAGTGAAGTACCTGCCATGCATAGGATCAAAGACAGGGACAGCAGGATATGTGAAAAGAGCAAGGCCAGCAGCCTGGCCAGGCATGATACTTCCAGCTGCTCCTGCAGCTTTTCCTCTCAAAGCCAGTGACCTGAAATGCTGAAATGAAATCAACTTCTTAGAGTTTGGGGGTCCTCTGAGTTTGTCTTGTGCTGTTCAGGTGACTGGGACTGTGGAAGGCAATGTGTGCCTTCTGCTGATTTGGGAAACCTGTGTGTCACCTGTGCCTGATTTTACCTTCACAAATTCACTGCTCAAACCTTTTACAATACCTGTGGTTGGGGGTATTGTCAAGGCTTTATTGTAGGAATTGCTCTTTGTAAACTTGTAGGGTTTCAGGCTGTCATCCTACCCTGGCAAGCAATACAAAATGTCCTTTGAGACCAGGCTGGATTTTGGCAGGCACAGCTGCTGCCAGCAAGTGACCACAAGCACTGTGGAGGACCCTCCATTCTGCCCTGGGATGTGACCAGGAAAGCCACAGGGCAGGGCAGGACATGGCCCCTGGGTGCATGTGCTGGTCTGTCCAGCTGAGACTCTTTCTTCCTGCAGAAGGAAATTACTTTGGCCCCTTGTGAGAAAGGGAAGTGTGTGTTTGCCTGACTGGAAGCACCTGCGTAAGGCCTTGCTACTTTCAACACTGTTCCATCTTTACGAGTGCGCAACAAACAAACAAACAAACAAACAAACAAACAAACAAACAAACACACAAACACCAAAAAAAAAAGGGGAAAAAAGGACATTTCTTAAACTGCTCTCTCATTAACAAGGCTGGAAGAAATATCTGTGTGTCTCAAATATGCTCTGTGCTGGGTACCCATCTGCAGTGATGGCCCTCTACCCTGCAAGAGAGTGCTCAGCTACAAACCTAAAAGTTAAACAGTAAAACACATGTAGAAAACATGACAGGCGTCACCTTTCTTTTATTCCTCACTTTGGAAAATTTATGTGTGATTGAGTCCTATAGCATATGATTTTTCCTTACTGAAATATTTTGGAATTATCAATTTCTATACATCTGTGTATTATTTCTGAGTGTTGCAAAACCTTTCCATTCACAGGTTATATTTTGGAGGGCTTAAGGTTTGTTTGGGGTTTTTTTAATGTGGTTTTTTTGTGTGTGGTTTGTTGCTGTTATTGCTTATTTTTGTTTTGTTTTTTGGGAGCTTTTGGTTTTAGTGGTAGGAGGGTTTAGGGGGCCTTTGAGGTTTTTCTCAGCCAAGGACTGAAGATATTCAAATGATGCACTGTGACTTTACCTCAAATCAAACCAATAAAATACATTTTATTACACAAATACACCTGACAAAAATCCAAAGTCAATAAAATCAGTCATAAATTATGTGAAAGGTTTCAGCTACCCCATTCCTATCTCACAGGCTTGTTATCTCAGGTTTTCACAGCTCCTTTCATAGGCTGCTGTCATGGTGAAGAATGACTGTATTCCTGAGATTACCAGAGTATTGTGGATTTACACTGGTCCACTGAACTTCTAAAATGCATGAGTCATCCATATTTATTAATTAATACTCTGTAGGTGTACTATTGAACTCAGAGGAAAGCCAGTGAATGTCCTGATATAAACCTTTCACATAGAAAAAATTATCCCATAGAGCTAAATTTGTTCCTCAGATGCTTAAAATATAGCAAGGAAAATTTTGAGTTGAGTTTTCAAAAGTGGTTATTCTTTGGTTTTTCTTGCACTCATATTAAGTAGTGCTCTGAAATTAAATATTGTTTTGCAGCTCATTGCATTTTGAATGCTGTTAAGGCAGTGTTTAGGTTTTTAAAAGTCCTGCCTTTATCCTATAGGGGATTTGACTGCCTGTCTGCAGAGTTCCTCTGGTCATTTCATTACCTGACCTTTTGATCCCAGGGAAATCTCACAATGTCAGCATGACAAGGGAGGCCTCTCTTTGTTCTGATAAGCAAGAACGAAGAGTGGCTGTGTGAGACTTTGAGGTGCTGAAGTAAATACTCCCCACACTGATGGGATTTCACCTCTTGCTAGGAGCTAGGTGGCTGAAGGGATTAAACACTGAGCTGCAAGCAGGCATTCAGGTTTTGGTTCCACTGGGACACTAATGGGTAGGAACAAGCAGCTGAGGAACCTCAGGAGAGCAGGAAAGAAGTTATTACCTCCAGCTGCTCTTCACCTCTGTGCTCTCTGACCTGCTACAATCCTTTAAGATCTTCCAGCAAAACTACTAATACAGTCATTTCTTTGACTATTTCAGTTAACAAATACCCCACTCTGAGTTCAAGAGGTGGTTTTGGTTTGGGCTTTTTATTTGTTAATCTGTTTGTTTATTTATTTATTACCTGCCTAAAAGGGCCTGGTGTGTTGTGGAGCTCTGCAGGCAGATCTCAGGGGAGCAGAGGTCCAGCAGAGGTGGCAAATAGCCCCCAGCAGGGCCCTTCTGCCCCCTGGATAACTCCTGGTTTTCAGTCAGGTCATCCCACCAGGTCTTTGCATGCATAAACTGGTGCAAAGATATTTTCTAACCTGGTGGGAGTATGTGATGCAGGAGCATGTAGTAGTCCTTCTGGTGCGTCCTGAAAATCCCCAGTTACACAGACCCGCTAATTTCAGTACTGGGCAGAGCAGCTGCTGTCTATACACTGGAGCAATCTTCCAAACACCAAATGGATATTTTAGGACAAAATCCCTTCTAAAAATTGCTAGAAAAGCTGGCCCTGCAGCCACTGTGAGCTTCTGTATGGAGTAATGGAGGTGCTTGTGTACAATTCCATGTTCAATAATGGGAGACCATGACATGCTCATTGCTGCTGGGCTTTCTTTCAACAGGGTTGAGGTTGTTTTTCTGAGGCTGATCCAGATGTTCAGCCACTAAGGGCTTCTCTGTGCAAGGTCAAGAAGTGAGTTCTGTACAGTGGTTGAGTAAAGCAGAGGGTTGTATGAGGACAGCAGGCTGAATATGGGCAGGAGAGGTTATATAGCCATATGGAAAACTAATAAGGCATTCTAAATGCCGAGTCTGTTTTCAGGTAATGGTATCTAAATTATTTACTTTGATTGAATAATTGCATTAAATATGAGTATTAAAACTATTGAGGTGTATAATGTGAATAATGGTGCAAAATCAGTTACATGGCTGTAACTAGTATAAACCTCACACTAGAAAATTGCCATCCCAGCATGCCCAGTCTTTAAGCAGCATTTTGCCTTATAAAATAGAAGTTAGCATCTGGCTAGTCTAAAGCTCTGAGTCAGAAGGCTGACCATTATAATTTAGACCTTTTTAGCACATAAGAAAATAAACACTAGGAGCTAAATTGATAGTTTACCAAATCCACATTTCTGTTCAGGGAGAGGGAAATTGTTTTCTTCCATTTTGCTCTTGAAACAGCTTCTACTTTGGACAGAAGATCGCTGGTTATTATTGTAGTTTGATTTCTGTTTTTTATTTAAACCATAATCCAGAAAAATTACTAACCCCTGAATTTACTTCTCAGGGGAAAGTGAAAATTACATTCTCATCACAGTGCTGAGAAGCAATTAATATTTCACTGAAACATCTCAGTTCAAGGTTCTTGGAATATTATTCCAAAATTCAAGTTCATTTTTTATTCAGCTCAATCTGTCATGCCTTAAGCCTGATTCAGCAAGGTGAAACTATTAATGTGTTCTATACAACATCATTCACACGTTTAAAATTTGCAAACATCTAACCTTTTAACAGCTTGTCCTGTGCTAGTCAATCAAAAATTGCTTATGCTGTGTGTATTGTATATATGTGTACATATCAATTTATATACACAATTTCTTTCCCCAAGATCAGGGACTGATATGTGGAAGGAGAGTGATACCTGGAAGTGTGATTTTATGCTGAACCTCAGTTAATGATGCTGGAATGTATTTTCTAATCTGAAATCTCGGGCATTGCAATAAGACCCATGCCACTGAAATATGTTTTGTTGCAATGACTACAGAAGAGCATGCTGCTTTGCAACCCCTCCAGTAAACCACAAACCTCTGATTCCCCTTACTGACATGTAGGGTCTCTGCTGAGATGCAAATAGACATCAGAGAGCTGTAGCTAGACAACTGGATGAGCAGCGTCAGGGATTTCATTCTTAAGAGATGTTTTGGACATATCCACCTGAACTGGATCATTAAAAAAATAAAAGAGACAAAGCCACTAGGGTTTTCTGTTTGTTTGTTTCATTTTCAGTTTCTAATATTGATAACACTGTCACAGGGCATTGTGCAGGAACTGATGACCAGATGTCATTGGCAACATTTACCTTTTCATTGATGGTCAGCTCCTTACTGTAATCCTTCTTGCAAGACTGACTTGCAAGTTATTACTCAACTAGACTGATTTGTTAGTATGTAGATGCTCCATCAGAAGTAACAGCAGCTTTTCTTTTTGCCAACCACACCAAGAGATAGACCTCAAATTAATCATTTTATCATGGACAGCATTTTAAAACTCACCTTTGAGCACCAAATTAAAAACAGTCTGAATTTCAGAGACCCAGAGCACTTACAATTTATGAAGTTGTGATACCACTGAATACTCAGCAGATTTTCAGAAACCCTATTTAAAACATTTTATTCTTTGTACAAAATGGACTTTTGCAATAGAAAAAAAGAGAGAAGATTTGGTTTAGCATTATTTGCATTTATGTTGATATTTTCTTGTATTTCAAGCTCATGAATCATATTGTTAGATACTAATATGTTTCCACAAATAAAGGTAGATAATTACCAACCAGGTACATAAAATTTCCTTTTTTATTACTTTATTTTTGTTACAGATCTCTAGGAAAATATGTATACAATATGAGATGCATCATCTACATCATTCACATTGCAGATCATATGACTGGCATGAAAATTCCAGTGGATAGTTATATACATGAATGGATTTGTCAGAAATTGCTCCCTTTTGCACAAACCTGTAGAACAGGAGTAAGGATATCCCAGTACACCACTGCTTCTGAGATGGATGCAGACCCACTAGATTTGCTTTCACATTCAATTTGTTCATATGTTGTCCTCTAGTATGATTTTATTTTAGAGAGAAAAAACATTTAATTTCTTCCTACTGCAGTCTGCAGTAGTATGGCATTATTAAAAAGATACAGCACAAAAGCATTAAAAGATACATCTCTGAAGAGGATTTATTTTAATTTATTAGTTGGAAAATAGTATTGACTGGAAATTTGTATTGAGGACAACCAAGAAATGCAGTGAAGTGCACAATACAGTACAAATGTGGATTCATTTATATAACTTTTCAAGAAAGCAAAGCAGGTAAACAATAAAAGAATGAAAGTGTATTATTAAGAGAAAAATATAGATGCAGAAAAGAAACAATAGAAGGACTTCTAGCTCGGCTAGTTGCCAGTTAATATGTGCGACTACTCATCATTATATAAGACAAAGCGACATTCCTGATTTTATTTGCTCTGTTAAAATTAGTACAGATGTCCCATCTTGGAATGACATTGGTATTTAAAGGATGTTTCTTTGTCAGTTTCAAAAAGTAGCATGAAAGGTGTCAGATCACACTTTGCAAAACATGAAAAGCAATAACCCAAACAAAAAGACTGCAGTGCTTCTGAGTTCCAGACGTTTAAAAGTTCCTGGTACTTTGGGTGACAGGTTTTCCAGGTGTCTGAGCATCTGAGCAGAGGTGGAGAGCCAATGCAGTTCATGATGGCTGCCAAGAGGAAGAAGCTGTAAAGATCCCATTGAGGGCTTCTGGCCTCTGTCAGCCCACTCAGATGTGCTGTGAGGAGCTGTCTGCTCGAGCTTCATCAGGATCACAGGACTGGGGGGGACTCGTGTCAGCAGGGCCCCCAGGAGCCTCTGCTCCAACTCTGCTCAAAGCAAGGTGAGCAGCGAGGCTGGACCGGGTTCCTGCTCTTGAGTCATTCTTCAGGCAGCTCTAGGAATATGAAAGAAAGAAATTTCATATCAAAGAAACTGAGTCAGGGGGAGCTGTGAGGATCTGTGGGATCTACCAATTGCAACACTTCTCTACTTTTCTTTGAATTCACTCTTGCTGCTAGACTTGCTATTACTTGATTTATCTTCCCTGTTTAAAAGTTGAGCTTCTGCCATGCAAACATCTATTCCCTTTCCCCTAAGTGCATGCGATTGTAGCTACAGCTCTTGGCCAAAACAAACTGCAGGATTAAACCCAATATTAAACCTATTTATTTTCCAGAAAGGCCTTTGTTCAGTGGAAACTTCTAAAGGAAAAAGATATGAAACTCTTGTTCTTCCAGGTGCTCTCACTCTTGCTCACACAAACTCTTGAAGGCAGAATACTTCTGCCTATATAGATGCATGGGGGTAAAAGATGAAGTTTTCTTCTCCTCTTAAATCTGTTATGGCAAGAGAAGATATGTTCACAGCAGGTGCACACAGCAGAGCTGTTGCCCTTGTTCCAAGCTGGCAAACTCAAATCTGATCATCCTTTTGAAGAATCTACCCAGAGCAGGCTGCAGGATGGCTGTCCAAGCTGACCCTAGCATCAAGTTCAAATTTTAAAAGATTACAAATAGCCTATTTAAGTAACAATGTTAAAGAAAATCAATGCAGAATTTAATCTTTCAGAGTTTTTATTTGCTTTTATCCTAACCAATTTGCACTCTGAATTGATTCTCCAGGCATAGTTATTTCTTACAGCAACACCTAATATTATGTCATAGCTCTATGACATATGAGCTATGTATTTCATAGCTCTACTTTTTCAGAGCTTGGCTAATTCCATGACTTGGAGGGTCTGCTGTCTTTCTGTAAGATCATGCTCTGTTTCTGAATGAGCAGGCAAACTCCAGAAGTCTGCACACAGCCTGGAACCCTTCGTTTGCACCTAATGTCTCAGTTCAAAAAGACTTTTGGACACATTAAGCACAAGCGTAGTGTGAAATGGGTATTTAACAGCCTTGTCAAACTAGAGAAAGGTCTTCTGGCTTCAACATGGTTGAGATTTCACCCTGAGAAAAAACCTGTATATAGGATACTGCAAACCATATTGGACCCTCTGCCAGTCCCCCCCTCATGGGAAGAGAGTGTTCACAATCGCTTCACTGGAGCTGATGGAATGCAGAGAGGCATTCCAGCTGGACTGAAAATAATGCTGTTAAAGTGGGCAAAAAGGGGCTATCTGCTTTAAAAATCAGGACCTTAACTGCTCATATTCTGACCTCAGAATGCCATCGGCTTAAGGTGAGAAAACAGGTTCAAAACTCCAGGGCAAAATAAAGCATTTTCTGCTGATCTGCGTAATGTAGAATGAGTTGACCTTGAGGATTTTAGAACAATAAAATAAATAAAAGTCAATAGCTCAGTCACTAAATTAGCAAAACAGCTGCACTATTCTGGCAATGTCATAGGTTACACCAATAAAGTACTTTCACCTCTATCTCCTATCTCACAGAAATCAGATAGTGATTTGTCTCATTATTAAAATGTTAAAGCTATAAAAGAAATAGTGAAACCAGCATTAAATCTGCATAGTTCAGTAAAAATGCCAAAAGGCTATTTTCTGTAATGGGATATTGTACATACCTAGGCATGGTGGGCAAAAACCATAACGAATGGGGCTAAGTCAAGCAAACCTTCACTACAAGGTTCCTGTGGTGATATTCAAAATATAAGTTTGGTGCCTGATGTGCAATTTAAGTGCATTGACCCACTAAAGTAATAAAAAGAATCCTGCTTATGCTCTCACCACCTATCTGATAGACTGCACACCTGTAAGATGTGCCTACACACCAGCAGCATGCAAGTAAGAGTTAAAATACACATGAAGATATAGCATGCCAAGGGGAGCTATGTCATCTGGAGGTGAGAAAGAGTTAACTCAGTGTAATGACTCTTATGGCATTGTTGATTTGTGTCATACTGGATCACAGCACAAGTTTTCCTCTGCCAGAGATCCTCTGGTCATCTATTCTCCAAACACAGGTATTCCAGAAAAAGTGTTTGTTTAGGTGCCTGCAGATCTCATACCAAACATGTTTAGACATGGTCCTGCTGGTCAAAGAGTATAAGACCACTTTCATACATTCACTGCTTTTTATTCTATAGATTAGAGTTTTGCTATAACTAATGAATGGATGCTGAAATTTTCTATTATATTTGGCTCTTGAAGACTTTCTGAAGTCAGGTCTGGAGTTGTAAATTATTAGGTTGCCATCCATAATGCAAGGACTGCAAAAACTCCTCTAAAAGGAATGCCTTTCCATTTATTAAAAGTGTTTCTCTAAATGCCATGAATAGTCAAATCCCAAACTGCCAGTCAGAAGTGTGACCAGACTACATCATTCACAAAGTGAGGCCATGGTAGTAAGGGAGTAATGTGGTACATTAGTCTCAGTATCATGGCCAGAAGAGTTTCACATGGTAATTGTAATCTAGCATGATGTTATGGCAGGGGACAGTGCTGTTTAGGAAATCTCCAGTGAAAGTGTTGTTTTAACAAAGTGCACTGAGATTCTGCTGTTAAATCATTAGAAAAGCATGACCAAGTTTTCATTTATTTCATTTCATTTCATTTCATTTCATTTCATTTCATTTCATTTCATTTCATTTCATTTCATCATATCCACTCTTATTTATATCTGGTTTTCTGAAGAAATTACAGTAACATCATTTAGTACAGGTTTTTTCATGAAATTAGACAAAGCAGATCCTTGTTTTGAAGATATGTTTTCTTTTCATCCACAGAAGTTACTTTTATGGAAGTCATTACTCCATTGACAGAGTGTTTTCTTCCAGTTGTGACAGTTTCTCACATCATAAAATCAGTGCCAGGATTTCTATTTAAGTACCATTTTCCTATGTTGAATACTTTTAGTACCTGTCTGATTAGTTGTATCCAAATGTAGAATGAGATTTACCATATTCAACACCTTCATCAGTCATGAAGAATCATCTCGCTTGCAGATATTTTTCCCATAATATGTTCACATTACCCTAAATGTTTTAAGTCACACTTCAGACCAAGAAATCCCCTCCTAGTACTTATTTTTATTCACATAACTTAAAACTTAAACAAATCAAGTAAGAATTAACATATGAAATTTCAGACTTTTTAAATACCCTGAGCAGTGAAGGTTGCTTGTTATCAGTTAAAAAAGGCACTGAAACTACACCCTGAAAATGCTGTGCTTCTAAATCTATTTAATTCCAGTTTGTTGAGTCCTTGTTCATTTTTCAGCTGTGAAATAATACCCATAGTCTAACCTTAATCAAATGCTTTTTTGTTCAATTTGATTTACTATTTTAGCTCCAGAAGTGTTCCAGGCTTTTATGGATGGAGGTCCAGGATACTCGTACCCAGTAGACTGGTGGTCACTAGGAATTACAGCATATGAATTACTGAGGGGTTGGGTAAGAATGATGGAGTTTGTTGTTATCTAACAAAAAATCTCAAGTTTTCAGTGTCCCTTCAGGATAAAATTCAAGTGTACAAGGCCCAGGTCAGGAATGCTGTCCTGGTTCTTTCTCAGCTGAAAACACTCTTGGGAAAGTTTCACCCCATATTCAAATGCATTATGAAAATTTGCCTCAGTTTGGCTCAGGAAAGGCCTAATGTTTAACAGCTTCTTTATAATGCTGAATTGCAAACAATGGTATTTTTGTCAAATAGAAGTTGAGTTACTTCATACTCTATTTTTATCTTTGATTCTCTTGGAAAGAGATCTAATGTAATATCCTAAGATGATTGGCCCAACTACAGAAAATGCTTATCTGCCAGTGCATTTGTTTCTTATCTAATCAATTATGTGAATAAGCTTAATGAAAAATCTTCCTGAGCATGCTCGAATATCACAGAAGATAATGGAAAATTCTTTTCCATTTTGGTTCAAAGAATTTCAGTCAGTTGCTTAAATATTTACTATTCCCCACAAAAACCAATAATTTAGATACTATTTCAAGATGATGACGTGACTAAAGCAGCTGTTTGGGGTTTTTTAAAAATTATTTTTCATGCCTGTTTTGGAAAGGGGATTTTATTGCATTGCAGTGTGTTTTTTTATATTATGACACTAACACAGTTTGGCTACCTTGTCTTGCCCAACAATCCATCCCACAGAGATCTCACAATTTCATGTATGATAACAGATAAAGGAAAATAGAAATAAAGAATAATTATTATTCTTACTTTTAAATGGAAAATTTAATTTCAGAGTGTCTGCATATTGTTACGTCAGAAGCTACATTTTTTCAAATGCCTAAAATTTGGCCAGTCTATTTTGTATTTCCATAGAAATTACAGAAGTCATGCTCCTGAGACAAAGATCTCCCCCATGCAAAGACTCTTTCATCTCTCAAAGTAGAGGAGTGTTAAACACCTTTCTTAACAAAAACAACAAATTAACAATTATCATTTTTTCTCTACTGTAATTCTCAAACCTTAGGGACTTTTTAGGCTGACATTCTTCCTGGAATGGAGGAGTTAAAGTCTGGCAGTGACAAGCATGATACATCCTCAATCCTAGTCACAGACAGTAGTTCTAGCTGCACTTACAGTAAATTAAGAGAACATCCTGATGATTTTATATCAACCCTTTTGCCAGTGAGTGTCTCCAAGAAAGGAGAGCAATGAATGATTATTAATGAAAGCTGAACTCCCAAGACTAATCACAAAAGATCACTTTGATGTGACAAATTCATTTTAATAAATGAAAAATTATATAGAATGATATCCCTTTGACAAGATCCCTACAGTCTTTCCTGAATAAGTCAATCTGGCTACAAACAAAACCAAGTTGAGACTGAATAAATTTTTTCTTAGTTTTTTTTTTTTAAATAAAAAGATTGCCATCTGAACCTGCTCAAGTCACGCAAGCCAGCTGCTTGTTTTCTCCTGAAGAGCAGCTCTTGGCTACTGAGCAAGGCAGAGAACATCTTGGCAGCTCACACCACTGTGTGGACAAGGAAAAGGTGTCTATTTTCTAAATTTTTCTAGTCTAAACAAGGCCTAGACTGAGGCGAGTCTGACAAGAGAAGCAGCAGTGTGTTGAGGAAATGTGCTGAACCCGAGGCACGTTGCTGCCTCAACAGCTGCGAGCTCCGAAGCCCCATCTGCCAGAGCAGCAGATGGCTGTGAAGGCACAGTTTGCACACAAGGCAAAGCTAAACCTGCAGGCAGCCCCTGCTGCTCCACGTTCCCACAGCTCTGTCCAGCTGCAAGGAAACAGCCCCACTGCCACCAAGAACACGGGCCAGCAGCACAGCCCTGGGCAAGGAGGAGGCTGTGGCATGGGGCAGAGCCACAGGACGCAGGGCTTCCTGCAGCTGCAGCCTGGTGCATGCTGCTGCATGGGACAGCCAGGAGACAAGGAAGGAAGGAGAATGAGAAATAAGAAACATCACAAATTTGATTTTCCACCTCGGAGCTGTGCACAGCGTATGATGCTGACAGCCTGAATTCAAGTGGTGATAAGTAAAAGAAAAATAAGTAAAAATGAGTTGTGTTTGATTGAGCTGAATTTTTGTTTTTATTTGCCTCTGCTGCTCAGGGTGATCAAGGCATTCCAGCCATTCTCATTTCTGGCTTCCCACTGCTGGGCAGCCAAAACCATGTTCTGCTTGAAGTGAGCCTGTAGATACAGGAGCATGTTGTCTCCAGTGCAGAGCTTTCTGCACCATTTTTTGATTACCCATAGTACAGCTAACATTTCTCAATAAGTTATAAGGACATTTTTCTCATCCAGCTGCTGGTAAAAAAGCTAGGAAGAAAAAAACCTGTTCATACAGTTTTGCATCAAACATCGATCTTTTCACAAAGTCCATGAAATTAAACTGTAATTAAACGGTATGATGCAAACCATGCCATGTCAGTCTGTTCCTGAGCTATAGACAGCTGCTAAAATGCTAAAATACATGTATATGCCATTAATTCAGTAGAGACAAAGAGAAGGATTCCCAGATTCTGACTTTCACTGCAATGTGAACAATTAAAAACAAACTTTGATAAAAAACCCTGAACAAAAGCAAACCATTTTTTTTTCTTTTTCCACAAAATAGAACCGAAGGGATCCTTAAGTTGATTAAATAGCTGAAAAACAGGGGAGATAGAGGTATGAAGGGCCTCAAAAGACCAAACTTATAATGGCCATTTGTAGTTGGAATTAACTAATAAAAATATTTAAAATCTCTGCAAATCTCAAAAAATCAAGATTTTAGAATGTTAATAATCTTGAAAATAGGGTAAACTTTAGGGATTTTCCTGTCAGGAAAAAGGTATGGCCAGAAACATCCTTAACAGAAAAACTTTTAATGGTTCATAATTCCTTATAGTTGCTAATTTTGGAGTTAATTGCCATTTTCAACAATTTATGTACATTCTGTCTCAATGATCATGTTGATCACATTGTTACATCAAGTTAAGTCAGCAGTAGGTTGCTTCTAGGTGACAGAAAGATGTAAAAGTTTCATTTTTAATAACTGTTTTATGGCAACATTACCATGTAGGCAAAAGCATATGACAGACTATTTCTAATGACAATTTTGAACTCAAGTTAGGAAAATTATGTATTTAAAGCAGACATTTAGATCCTGTTGAGTTCATATGGACATGGTATAGCTAAATGATAACGGGGTAGCTGAATGTGAATCAAAGCAAAAAATTTAGACCCACCTTGAATTTATTTTTAGAGCACCCAGTGCCTTGGAAGGCACTTGGTTTCATACATATGAAAGGTAAATATATGCGTGAATCTTCCCAGAATAAGAATATGTCCTGGGTCTTTATGAAGAGTGACTACAATTCCTTAACAGATTAGATAACTAACACCCATAAATATTAAGTTATAATCTTCTACCAGTACATACTAGCAAAAGGCAAGGGATGATTCAGTTTGTAGTCAAGGTAATGAGCGTCTGCCCTTTGCTGTTCAGGATATTGGATTAATAGGTAACTCTATGTTGTTTATGAATTATGATGCATTAATTTGCACACTGCTGCTAGAATGGCATTTAGCTGCAGATCTCATATCACATATTTATCACCTGCTGGGTACAACTTAATTCACTAGCAATCCACTCTCTGCACTTGTTTACAAAAATACATTAAGTATAATTATAACAAGTTTCTTCAAACATACAAGTATGTGCACAGAAAATAACAAGAATATAAATTTATATGTAGTACTTTATTTCCAAATTCTACATGTAATAAAAGCTAAATCTGAGAAAACTTAATGAACAAGGCACTGCAAAGACCAGAGCTTTTCTTCATCTACAGAAGAATTTAGGCACTGCAAACACATGACAGCAGATCCACATAGTGTATTAATTTTGGATTTTAAAAAAATCAAAGGAGAAGGATTGGGATTTGGAGTCTTCTCATTTACTGTGATTCTGACACAGACTTTTGTAAGCATTTTTTAGTTTCTTTATCTACTACTCAGTAAAATTAGGATGACAAAGCTCCTTTCAGCCACCTCTTCTCAATTTTGTCAGTTTAGGTTGCAAGAACTGATTACTAGTATTACAGGCAAAAAGTAGTAAACAATCCATATTTCACATAGAATGCCCCAGGAACAAAATTATTTATTCATCTCATTTGAACTGATACTTCCTTTCATGAGAGAAAAATTTGCAGAGGAAATGCATCTATGAGTAATTACGTTCATTACAACCAAAGAAAAGCACATACATGAAGGATTAGACTCAACATTGTTATACAATGTTTTTGTGGTTTTGATATTTTCAAGATAAACAATACTGAGCTCAGGAAAATGTGACTAGTCTGCACTTGTTATCCATTCTTTCTGACTTGATATTGATTTAACTTTATCCCAGAGGCCCTATGAAATTCATTCAGCCACCCCCATTGATGAGATACTCAACATGTTCAAGATCGAAAGAGTTCACTACTCATCCACATGGTGCAAGGGCATGATAGCACTACTGAAAAAGGTAAGAAAGCACAAATACCTTCTGTCCTCTGTTCTCTCCTCTTCCAGAAGCCTCTCCAACTCTGGAAAAGGCATCGGACAAACACACACATTAGGTAGTCAACAATTCAAGGATAAGAGAGCAGAGCTTATTTCTAACCTGTTCTGAATCTGAGTGTTGGTGTATTTTCTCTTCAGAGGGTGCAGTATTCTTAGGTTAGACTCAGGCTTTTCATGGCCTCAAAGAAGTAAAAATTTAATATTTCTTTTATTTTAAAGCTGATTCACTAGTGATAGTAAAGTTTGGGGATCAGTAATTCCTTGTCTGTGCCCTAGCCCCATTTCCCCCCAGCTATGGATATGCAAGTGGGACAGGGAAGGAAGGGAAGGAAGGACCATTCTGCCCTCTGAATTTCCGCTGCTGTTTCCAGACAGGGAGATTAGAAATTAAAATGGCTGTATCTCTGCCTGTCCCATATTGCTGTAGTTGCAACAACAAAAGCTGAGCCACTTTGCTGTAAACATCACTAAGCTATAAGGCAGGGCTCTTTCTGAATGCTTCCGACCCTAAAAATTGTTTTCTTCTTAAAATCCCTTTTGTTTGCTTTAATTGCCTGGCTGCACTACAAAGATAATCTCTCTCTTTTAGGTTTTCTGATGATTTCAGATCATCAATATTGATACTTGAACAGGAAATATTTGTGAATGTCTGAATAGAGTAATAAAAAATATGTCTTTTACAGCAATTAGCAATGTAGTTTTATAATTGCTGCCAAGATGCTGAGTGTAACTGTATCTTCCAAAAAATTAAAGGGAAAATACAAATTGTTGGGTGGCATTGATCTGTGATGTTTCATTTTGTATGGGCTCTTGTGTATTTGTAAGCAGACTTTTGTTGCTAATACATTTATACACTTCATGCCTGCAGCAGCCATCTGGTGGCAATTAAACTCTTCTCATATCCTATGAGTTATTACTTTTAATTTTTTTTTTAAATTAGGACTTCTAACATCTGTTAGAAGGTTCCCTAGCCATATTTGTACTTTAAAATACGTATCACACAATTTACCTATGTGATACATTTACTCCTCTATATGGCATCCAGACCCTTAGAAAATGCCTTGTGCTTGATCACAGCTCCTCACTAAGGACCCAGAGTGCCGCCTTTCAAGCCTTGCAGACATCCAAAACTCTCCATACCTAGCTGATGTCAACTGGGATGCTGTTCTAGAGAAAGCTGTGACCCCAGGCTTTGTTCCTAACGTAAGTTGATATTCCAGGTGAATAGTGTTCGTAAATTCCGACTTTAATTATCACTGCTGTTTTACTTGTTTATGCTTGTATTTATTGCTCTTCAGTGATTTACTTTGGATTCTACTTTCATTTACTCAGTCACAGCTAAGGGAAAATTCATCCCATTTCAATAGATCGCAACAAAAACTAATTAATCTTGGTTCACTTTTCGTTCTTTTTCAAATAAAAGAAAAACCTTTTCCAGACTTTGCATTTCAGCTGTTGCATCTCAGAACAAATGATTGTTCTTAGCATTGCATCTCAGAACAAATGATTGCCAGAGTTAACTCTGAGGCAAAGAATACCAAGGAGACTGTTGTAGCTGTGAAAGGTAGACATTTGAATAGCATTTGAAAAACTTTTTAACATCCCAGTATGCTGTTACTTTTTCACTTAAAAAATAGTGTTCCAAAAGGCTGACCTATTTCCTTTGTGACAGTTTCTTGCAATAAAACATTCCAATTCTGTGAGGCAATCTGGTGGTTTCTTTTTTACTGTGGTCCCATTTTGTTAGTATTTTCTAGCTATTTCCTTTTTGCTCATTTTTAAGTTAAATGTATTTGAGGGCTATGAATAAAAAGCAATGACTGTGGTGTTAATATGCTGTTTCATTTTTTTCAGTCATATCACACTATAATTATTGTCCAAACAACATACTTGTAGCATACCAAGGTTTGTTTCTGGGTTTTTTTATTATGCAACTGCAAATAAAGATGAGGAAGGTGGAATAGGTGGTCCCTGTCTTCATCCAGGTGCACATTAGAGATCATGATAAACATGATGGGGACAGGATCCAGCCCTTCAGAAGCTGAAGGTGAGAGAGCATTGCCTAATGGAACAAAGGTAGCTAGGTGTGTTGCCAAGACCCTGCTCTCCATGTTTGCTGGGCTTCCTGGCACCTGACCAGAGCCTCTCTGGAAGCAACATCCTGCAGGAGAAGACACTGGTGGGTGGGCAAGCAGGATCTGCCTCAGGGGACTGGGAGAGAGACCAGGAACACAGCAGGTAACGAGCACAACAGGAGAAGGGAAAAGCAGGCCCCTCTTACAGGCACTCCAGAGCAATGTTCACCTCTGGGGAAATTCCCTCCTTTCACTTTGTAGCTCAATCCTAGTGCAAGAGAGAATGGAGAGGTGAATGTCATATCTACCAGGCCACAACTCTTTCACTCTTACTTGATGACCTCCCAACACCCTCTCAGGTCACAGCCTGCACAGCAAAGCAATGCAGAACAAAGCTCCTTCTTGGCCCGGTGGACTCCCTTCTCCTGGTCTGTGGATCTACAAGATGAGTGGAGACTGACTTTCCTCTTTTCCTTTTTTCAAGCTAGAGCTGCTCTTTGAGATATCAGAGGTGTGGACTTGCTTCTCAGGCAAAATTCAATTGATTATTTACACTTCCTACTCCCAGCTAAAACTTTAATCCACAACTGCCAGCATGTGGAAAACTTCACAACACAATATTTTATAAGGGAGATCCAGCTCCCCATATCCAAAGATACAACATACACGGGGTACCAAGAGTCTCAGACTCTGCAAAGACAGCTTTTCTTTTCACATTTGGATTTACTTTATTTGTGTTTTGGCAGCATCTATAAAACTAAAGGGGAAATCTGTAATATGTGAAGCAAAATAATATTCTACATTTAAAAGGAAACAGGAGTAAAATGTTTCATTTATCTATCCAGATTAATCTGAAAGTCCCATTACAAGCTCTACCAGACTCTTCCATGAAGAGTCTGATATTGCAGGGCTTGTTCCACCTGGTCAATCAACTGTGTCAGGAAAAACAGTGAGGTGAGAACCAAAGTGTCTTTTCTAGCCTGACATTTCTTTTTCTAGAAACTTTGCTGTTTCCTGAGACCAAGTCTGGTCACACATTTTCCAGGAAATCTTGCTTTGTAGCACCAGCAAAACTTTCACTGATTAATTAAGCCACACAACAAAATATTTCTTGTTTTTCAGCCTTTGGTGAGAAGGTGAATTGGGGCCCTGTGACCTGTGTTTTGAAACCAGAGAGTTTTATAAGTTTTGACAGCTTGCCATGACTGTCAGGACCTTGTCTGCCTTCTACAGCTAAGAGAGCATACAAGAGGCCCATGGGAGCAATGTCCCATAGCTTAATTCCTACCTTAGAGTTTGGTTCCATAAAAATAGTTCCTTCTTAACTAGCACATGTGTTTCTTATGGCTTAGTTAGTTTCTTCATTTTCATCTTGGAGTCACAAATTGTTGTAGAGTTTTCTTTAAATATAGTTTGCTTTTGTTTTTAAAGCTTCAGAATTAAAGTGATACATTTTTTAAGTACTCAATCAAATCTAAAAACTATGGATGCTCAAGGAAGGAACTGATATTGATGAAACCTAAGATATTTATTCTTGTTTATTTATTAATAAATATAAATACACTGTAAACTGCCAGTAATGAAAACCAAATATGTTCTACTAAAGCTGGCTGGATAATATGCAGGAAAAGGCATCAGTTATTTAAATATTATGCTCTGACTATACAGAGTTTGCTAGGAATAAAAATTATGGAGTGATCTCTAAACCAAATGTTTCTTGTAGGACACCGCAAATTATACAAGTAGTTTCTGATGTGATTTTACTGCTTAGTTTCTTTGCTTACTATAAATATCTGTCATTTATATATAACTTATTTTAGTACTTCCACCTTGACAGTGACAGTGGTGTGATTGAACTCTCAGAAGTCCCAGAGGAAAACAGGTTGTTTTTAACATCTTCCATTTCATGATTCAAATTGTTTGCAATTTTTTTGTGAAGGACTTCCTGGTATAACAAAGAATCTTAAAACTTGATTCAAGCATCACAAATTAACATAACATTTTTTAATGAAGAATCCAAAATATTTAAGTAGTGTGTGTGATGAGTAAAGAAAACTTTAATAAAGTGTATAGGATAGAATAGAAAAAGAATAATAGATTAGAATAAAGCACCTGATTGGGAAAAGCCAACAAGGATTCACCAAAGACAAATGGGACTTTCCAAACCTTATCATATGCAATGACAAGGTAACCTGCTCAGGTGGTATGGGGCAAGTGGTTCTCATTGTTTACCTGGATTTCTCTAAGGCTTTTGATACAGTTTCCCACTGCCTCCTTTTTGAGAAATATATGTGTTATGGCATAGAAAAGTGATCCATGTCATGGGTGGGGAACTGACTGATGGCCTGCACGGGGGGAGGTGGAAAAAGCTCCTTCTCAAACTGGGAGCCTGTCACAAGTGGGGTCCCCCAGGGATCAATACTGGGTCCAACACTGCTTAACACCTTAACAAGTGATATGCATGATGGGATCAGGTGTACCCTGAGGAAGTCCACTGATGACACCAAACTGAGTGGGGAAGTAGACACCTTGGGAGAACTACCCTGCAGGTAGACCTTTGGGAGGAGTGGGCTAACAAGAACCTCATGAAGTTCAACAAGTGTAAGGTCTTAAACATGGGAAAATGTAGTCCAGGGGTGTAGCACAAGGTGGGATCTATCCAGCTGAGGAACAGCTCCAGCAGCTCTGGAGGTCCAGGTGGACAGTAAATTCAATATGAGTGACCAGGGTGCTGCCATGGCAAAGAAAGCCAACAGGATGTTGAGTTGCACCAACAACAGAGATAAAGAAGTCATTGCCCCACCCTAGTCAGCACTTGCCAAGCCACACCTGAAATACTGTGTTCAGTTTTGGTCCCCATTACACAAAAAAGATGTGGACAGGCTGGAAAGGGTCCAGAGAAGGGCCACAGAGACGATCAGAGAAGTGGGAAATAGGCCATAAGAGGAAAGGCTGAGAGAAATGGGCTTGTAGAGCCTTGAGAAAAGAAGGATTAGGGGAGGCCTTATCACCATGGCCCATTACTTAAAGGCTAGCTACAAAGATGGAGACTCCCTTTTTACAGGGATCACATGGAAAAGACAAGGGGTATTGGTACAAGTTACTCCTGGGAAGATTCCAGTTGGACACAAGAGAAAAAATGTTCACAACAGAATCAGCCATTTCAATAATCTGCCCATGAAAACAGTGGCTTCTCTAAAACTGGACTCTTTTAAGATTCAGCTGGACAGGTTGCTGGGCCATCTTGTCCAAACTGGGGATTGTGGTTTTGCCCAGAAAAGTTTGACCAGATGATCCTTGAGATCCTTTCCAACCTGGGATTCTGTAATTCTGTGAAACCTTTTTTATATAAATGCTGCAAACCAAAACAGGCCTGCTGCTTCCTTTGTTCTCATGGACAGCATCTAAGTAAATGAATCCACTGCAACGCTTCAGAAAATCAGATCTCAACAAGGTCTTAGAGGTACTCCCCAGCTCTTCCACATTATTACCAGTGTCATTTATGTTGTACAGCACTAACTGATATTCTGATGAAGACCCTGGGCCAGATTAATCTCTCTCACTGGGGTAACATAACTTTAGTCACTCTAGGAATATATCTGTTTATAACTAGGAAGAGGATCTAACTCTTTATAATTGCTTTATAATATGATTTTTTATCTTATCTCCGCTATTCAAACTTTGAGCATCACTCCAGGTCTAAAAAGACAGTTTTCATTTTACAGATGTGATTGAGGAGCTGTTAACTGCTGTTAACACTTGCCAAGCAAATTAAGAAAACACAATGATGCTTCAAAGAGTAACTTTCAATCCTTTTGTACCAGAAAGGAAGACTGAACTGTGATCCCACATTTGAACTTGAAGAAATGATTTTGGAGTCCAAGCCTCTCCATAAAAAGAAAAAGCGACTTGCCAAAAACAAATCCAAAGATGGAGCTAAGGAAACTTGCCCACTGGTAAGATGGGGACTGTGACTGCAGTCAGTGACATTTTGTTTGCACTCTAATAGGCAAACTCAGCTAAGTTCAGCTTTATCACCTCTGAAAATAGACTCAACCTCTCTGTCTGTCATTTTATACATTGCATAAATCATCTCCAAAGCAAGATGAAAAGCAACCATTTATTTCAGTCAAATAGTAACAACGCCTTTAAGCTATACTAATTTTTAATTATCACAGATGCTCATTTAAAGTATGAAAAAGTGTTGCCAGTTGCGAAAAACACTTCCCACACATGGACAAATAGTTACAAAGAGTGTTTATTCGCTACTACTACCAAAAATGAAAAGTATGCAGTGAAAAGTCTTGTTATTTATAAATACGTTAAAGCTGTCTCTTCCTCTCTTGACTAATGTGTTCCATGTAGAAAAGTGCATTGTGTGAACAGTCAAGAGTACTGAGAAGATTAATAATAATTTCCAGACTTGAATTATCATTCCAGTGAGGTTTCATAAATTATGTTGCTACTCCTAACGATTTTGAATGTTCATGCAACCTGTTCTTCCTAGAGCTATCAGATGTTAAAATCCTCAGGAATTCTTTGTGGGCAACTTCTTCCAAAAGAATGAGATTGATTGTGCTATCACAGCCCAATTTAATGAGTCTTCGAAATGCCTCTTGATAACATTCATTCATGAGCATTTTGTTCAGTGTTGTTTGTGTTGTTGTGATTTTTGTCTATGATTTCTCATCTTTTTTAATCAACCTATTCATGCTGTTTTTTAAAGAACGTACACCTGCAGCAGTGCTTGGAAACCGTTAGGAAAGAATTCATCATATTCAACAGAGAGAAGTAAGTGCATTTCTTAATGCCTCTTTAGCATTCAGTACTAAAATTAAATTGAGAACTATTTTTTTTCTCACAGTGTAAGGGAAGGTGATCACAGCAGCAGAGCCTAAAAGACAGGATTTCCATTGATTTCTTCCTCTTATAGTCTCTGGTGTGATGGTTTTGTAGTTCTTGCATCTCTGCAAGCAAGCAGAAGACCTTGTGATGAAAGTATGTTAGAAATATAAGGTAAATGTTACTGAAACTCCCCAGAGGAACAGTCAGTAATTAAGCAGAGGAATACAATAAAAGGTACTGCTTTTTCACAACTCAAACAAAACCAAGGGAAGTCATAACTCATGAAATTTTTGTGATATGAACAGCACTGTTCTGACTTGGAAAAGCTGTTCATACTTCCCCACTATTAAAAAAAAAGAAAAGTGTATTTCAACATAAACTATTTCAACAAAGCTAAATATTATACCTATACCAGACATGAGGCAAGAACTTCTAATCTAAGGGTCAGTCAGGATTGACAGAAGCACAAGACAGATTCCCAAGGACATAAATAATATCTTCCTGGTTCAATTAATGCACTGCATTTCTTATAATTTACTGCCTCTGAGTTGCAGTCATTATGGACCTGTTTGTAGTAGCAGATACAATTCATAACAATGGAGTTGTTTGTGTCTTTTGTCAAATTATTGCATTTCATTCAAGTGTATTCCATGTTTTTATTTGACCTAATTATATATGCAAGCCTTTCTAATAGAGTTGTGTGATGTTAAAAAGTAATTTAAAAGTTGTGACTATTTTACTTAATGCATACAATGCAGGTAATTACTGTCTCTGTAATTAAAACTGAGAAAGGAACTGTCAGCTTTGCACAGTTCACACAACAGCACAAAGGAAATTATGCCGTGATCAACCCTTCTTCCTGTTACAGTTTGTGGGACATTTCTATGACTGATACTGACTGCTCACAGAAACTACAAGGTCTTAGAAAGAAAAGGAAGGTCCAGCAGATTCTTCATGTTATTTTGTATGATCTCTAGCACAAGAAAGCCATTGGTTTCTGTAAAAGCCATAAAGAAGAGAAGGCAGACCAAGTCAGCCCATAGAAGGTTTTAAGAAGCATCTTGGTGGATTCTCTGAATCAGTTGAACTAGTGAATGCTTGAACTTTGTAGTTTAACCCACAAAAATCAAAATTATTAAGACCATAATAACAAGATTAGAAAAATATTATGTTGATTAATCAATTTAATGAGTTTCCTAGAAGCTATTCATACAAGTAGTTAATTTCCGGGTATTAGTCTCCCACCTACTCTAGAGTCATATATGAGGCATATCCAATGCACAGCAATTTTTTGGAAATCAGAACACCAGATTTTGTAACACACTCAAAATTTCATTGGTGTGTTCACTACCTTGAACAATTTCTCTTGTCATGGTTTTACTGTGTTATTCTTAAATCTTTTTATGCATAGGAAATTTTTTTTTGTTTGTTTCATATTGCACAACTACAGTAACAACACAAGCTATAAAGAACTCTGAGAGGCTGATGAGAGATCAAGAAGTTTAAATGGAGTACAAGTAAAATGGAAGCAAAAGGTAAACCACATGCACTTCAACCAGAAAAGCATGTGTTTTGATCATTGCTTGATTGGCTTTGACAAGGTAAAGGAAGAATATTTAGTATAGACCTAAAACAGATCCTGCATTGTCTAAAGCCAGATCACAACCACTTCCCTTTTAAATTGCATCATAGCTTAAGAAAGACATAGAGAGACTTCTGTAATATTTTTCAAGGAAAAAAATGTTAAGAAGGGGGGAAGCAGATGGCAAATGTTTGAAGTGCAAAGTGAATTCAAGTTAATGAGAAGAAAATAGGAGCAATGGCAGGCACAGATGCCATCATACCAGGAGAAGCTGCACAGTACACGCCAGAGGATCTCAGGGTGGGTTTCCTTAGATCTTCTGTGCCCTCAGGACTGGATGTACAGGCTGAGGCTGTGCTTACATGTGTATCCAAAGCCACACGGCCCATCAAGTTCTTAAGAACAGCTGCAGATGCTGATAGACATGAACCATTTGTTCCTACTAATATAATACCTATTAAAATGTTATTGTATCATTAGGTGAGGTGTCAATCCCAAACAGGGCTTTAAATCACTCTCAGATTAGTGCAGCCAGATGTTTTGACATTTTTCCATGCTCCTCTATATGGTAACTGTTGAAACTATCTGTGTATTTGCTTAGATCTTCATTATATTCAGCAGCAAAGATCTACATTTTATTGTCACTTAAGCCTTCCGCTCAGTTTACTTCAGTGTCACAGAACACTACATAAATACTAATAAAGCATGGGAAAATATAGCATGTCTTTCAAGGGCAAAAATGAGACCCCCCTCCCAAACTACAAGGATTCAGGGAAAAAATTGAGATGCTTCTAACTGAGCAAACATAAAGTCAAGTATTAATACGTAGTTAATTTTGTGGTGTTAACCATCCCAGTTCCACAACATCTTGCAATCCAATACTTGTAAAATATCTGCTATGAAAAGCAAAATCTGATTTTATTGAATGGTTTGCTGGTAGTTCTACACTGTGCTTCTTTTCCACTGTGTGTTTTTCATCCTGCAACAGACACTGCAAATCTTGCAAAGTGTCATACATGCTTTCCTGTCAAAAAGCTCAGGAGACTATCAGAAACTCTTAGACTGCAGGCAAGAGGAGCAGGGAGAGGTAGAGAAAAGGCTCACTATGCTAAAAAGAATTTAAACATAATGGAAGAGACTGAAGTATGTTAAAAGTTTTGGTTAATGAAGACAAAGAATGTGCACATTTTCTTTATTGCTTTCTATATTTAAGTAATGGATAGGAATGTTTTAAGCAAGGGTTTCATGGACAAAGACATGAAATTAGTGATTGTCAGCAGTTGGTAAAAAAGTTAGATTTGTATCCCTTACACAACCCTGATCAGAAGGCATTCTGTTGAATATTATTTCAGTGAATGTGAGCTACAAAGTAAAATGTGTGTGTGTGTGTTTTGATATGACATGGGGGTATGGCATCTGTTCACAGTGACATTATCTTCCAGTACCTTCAGGAGGGGGGCACACACTGCCGTGATCCAAAGTAAAATAACATAGCAAAATCCTTTTGCAGGATTTGTTTTCTATTGTTAAAAGTGTCAGTGTAGTCTCTTAGCTTTGAACACATAAACTAAATAAACTCTGATATACAAATGGTCCACACACTGATTAGCTTGAAAATATTATCTGAAGTAGGTTTCAGGGATCTATTTGGCTCCTTTTTGTGGCAAAATAATTATTTTTTGTTTTAATTCCATTTCTGTACATAGATTTTTTTTTATATCCAGAAATGCAGCACCAAACATTTTGCAGTATCTTAATGTGTATTCCCATAGACTTGCCAGCAAATTTTCAAGAATTTGATATCATTTAGAAGCTGTAGGCTACATTTTCAAGTTTTCTTTTTTTAATTTTGTCTGTGTGTCTGTGGTGGGGGAGATTGTACAGATAAAGCCACACTGTTTGCTTGTAGCTTTATTAAAAACCTGAGCACAGATTGTTTTGCTATGTTGGTGCTGTTATCACTAAACAGATCTTTACAACTACATTTACATACTGTAAATGTAGTTGTACATTTACAACTACATCTCTTTGTGAATATCTAAAACCTGAAATGACCAGAAATTAAGAAAAAGACCCAATATTTGCATGTAATGAAATAATTTTTCTTACTCCTCACGGTCCTGAGCCTCTTCTTCTCCCTGAAAGACACCTTTAAGATTGCAGATGAGAGAAAACAAAGGTCAGAGAAGAATACACAAGAAATATTTGCTTCTCATGCAGAATAATCCTTCAGTTAGATGCTTCACAAACTTAATCAAAATTATCAGGCTGATAAAGAAAGCAAAATCAAACATCCACATTTTACTGAGTAGAATATGTATTTCATATATCCAATGCATATAAAAATGGGTTAGAATTCTGCAAAACTATTTTAACAAATGCAATGAACTGATTGGGAAAATACCCATGTTTTTAATAATTCCTGTAAAAACATTTCAATCATTGCTAGTGATTTTGAATTTGGAGGTTTTTTAGTTAATACTAATATTCTGCAATAGCATTGTTATGATATTCAGCTGTCTTGTCCCCACTGATCTGAACAGACTCGTCTCTGTCCTAAGCTACTGATACACCTTACTCCTCTTCTCGGTATTTGTTCAATGCTAGCACACTAAAAAAATCTTAAAAGCACATTACCTTGTCTTTTCTTGCTACCATTCCTACCATTTGAGCTTTTATAGTTCTCTTATAAATGATCCTGAACAGCTCGAGGTGAACAGACAGCTCTCTGTTGCAAGAATAAACAGCAAACTTGAGGGAGCATATTTTAAGCATATTAAGATGCTTAAAATCCTGTTGTCTGATTTTTTCCATATCATATGTGAAAAGCTTAATTAATATGCTCTGCATTTTTTATAAGATCAAATTTATTATCTATCTCACTTTAGTTCTTTTTCTTTCCTTTTAATTGTCTTTTAAGATTCAAATCCAGAGTCCCTGAGTACTCTCTTCCATTTCAGTTTGATTGAAATTGAATATTCATAATGATTTGCAGTGTACTTCATTGAATGTATTTTTCTTAATACATATTTTATGTCACTTAGTGTCTCTGGAGATATTTATCATAATCCTTCTAATATCTGAATCCTTTTTGGATGAGACTGCAGTCCTTTTCTTGCCCCTTCTGCTGACCTTAATTCAGTTCAAATCCATTTCTTTTTGAGCATTTCTAGTGGTTGCACTGCTCTTCACTGAACCTTTCTTCTCCCTTTTGTAATGGATATGTCTTTTGGAGATTGCTCTTGCAATTGGAAAGATGCTCTTCAGAATGTGATGATTGAACCTGGTTTGTGTTTGGGTAGTAATAACTGTTGCTTGCTCACATGAGCCCTTTCACTTCTGCCTCTGATCTTCAAATGTCACTCTCTTCTTCGTGAGCCAAGCTACCTAAAAGTTTGAGCATATCAGGTCCAAACTGGTAATTTTTCTCTAAGTATACCTTCAAATTCACTTTTTTTGGACAAATGAGTGGTCATACAAATGCCATTGTTTCAATAATGTGTTCCCTTCACATTTTCATGAAGGGAAAGAACCTACAAAGGGTAATGAGTATCTGGAACCTAATTTTAAAAGTCTTCCAGCAAAAATGGTCAAAGTTTTCCCAAAGAAGTAATTGTATCGTTATAATGGCTACACTCCACCATCCAGTTTTGGGGATGGAAGTTGCATGGGGGTGCATATGCCAGAACATTCTCCACATTGAAATGTGGTCCTGGAAGGATCAGGATAACAGATGCAGATCCTCAGCACTGGAGGCCAGAAATTAGTTTCAATTCACAGAAAACTAAACACAAATACAACTCACAAAAACTAATTGGAAGTAAATTCACAGGCAGAGAAAGAGGAGTCTTCATTTGTACATCTCAGACTTTGGAGGAGAAGCACAACTGTATAATTCTGACTACCAAATATTTTATTTTTTTAAGCAGGTTAAATGGGACAAATCATATTTGTGATAAATAAAGGCTGCTTAACAGGTCATGACTGTTCCATTGCCATAGGGAATTACCTCCATGAGGTAATTACCTTCATCTCTCTTTATGTCCCACACTAACATAAATTTTCACTTGTTATGAGTCTCCATAAACTGAGTCATGAAGACTGAACTCCTTGTCCTATTTTAAGAAAGCAATTTGTGGGCAGTGGCTGAAGCACTGCAGAAACAAGCCAGTAATGGGATAACATTATTACTGCCAGTGACTCTGATGTCCATGTATCTGTTGAATACATTCATAGATGAGTTGGAAAGGAAGGTGAATGGTGAGGTCACAAAGTTCATTTCTGATACCAGAGTAGTCACAAACAAATCTGACTGCAAAGAGCTGCAGTAGATAATGATAGCTTTGGTTCTGAGTTGCAGGGTGAGAAAATGGCAGCTCAAATTGAGTACTGATAAGTGCAAATAAGTTGGAAGAAGAAAATCTAAATTTTACCTTTAGGATAATAAGCTCAAAGCTTCAGTTATGAAGGAGGGAGAGTTTGGAAAGACTGTGGATAGCACAGTGCTTAGTGGAAGACTAAAAGGTATTGATATGCTCCTGCAAAAAACAGCTACAGATAAATATATGCTCATATATATATACCTGCATCTTCCATTCTGTTTACTTATCTCAAAAAGGTTAAAAAGGACTTAGAAAGGTTCCTTATCTCAAAAAGTTTTAAAAGTACTTAGAAAGGTTTCAAGAAAAACAGGATTGGCCAGGAAGGTGACATGGGTCATGTTGAAGGGTTTAATAAACTTGAACTAATTTAAACTCAGAGAAGAGGCAACTGAAAAGACAGAAACAGGATAAATAATAAAATGTTCTGAAACTTATTGAGAAGATGACTAAGCAATGATTATTCACTTTTTGTGGTAACCCAAGGTCACAAAGTTATCAGGCTGCAGGTTTATAAGAAAACCAGCCATGCTTTTTTTGTGAAATGCAGGATGTTGCTGAGTGGTGATCTGGATGTTAAACATACAAAAATATTCAGAAGAGGATTAGAGAAATTCATGGGAAAAAATCCATCAAAGCCCTTGTGATGTGAGGCTTCTGATGCAGTCATTGGTTCAGCAAATCTGGAAATGTCAGAAGTGAGGGGAATTTGCCAGTGCAGACGTTTGTCTCCATTCATCTTATTCATCAACAGCATGCACTAGTGTCTGAAATGGGCCACTATGAGAGAGGTGGAATTGCTGGGTATGTGCATTCACGGCTTCTTACAGCTTACAAGGTTTTCATTTTCATATAGTCTTCACAACAGCAGAAGTGTTGAACAATAATATGTATATATATACAAGTATGCCTATATTGCATATATGCAAGCATGTATGCATATACATATATATATATCCTTTTGGAAACAGGAAAAGAAATATAGACTTAGTTCAGTAAGAGATTTAGGTAAGATTCAGACTGTCCATTGCTGTGTTCCAGGACACATCCCCCATCCTTTGGGAAGACCTCCCACGTGGAGGTAATTTTCCTGTGTCCCACCTGGGGCTCAATACATGCTGCTGCTGTGGGTGCACCTCACTGACTAACCAAGATGACATGGTGTTCAGCAGGGTGGCTTCTGGGAATCCCTGAAGCATTATGAAATTATGCTGAGCAATCACAAGTGAACTCCTGGTTCAGTCTCTTTTTGGGGGTCCACCCTACAGGGAATGGAAGAGCTGCACAGTTGATCAGACTTCTTGTGGAGCTAAGTTTGGGACTGGGGCAGAGAAATCTTGCATAATGAATAGGTGGAGAGGGATGAGCCTGCAGAGGGGTGAGTGCAAGCTGTGGCTGTTCCCTGGCAACTCACAGCCTTTAATTCCTGGAAGTCTGGTGCTGTGAGAAGGGTAGGGCTGAACTTGCCTAATCTAGATGCATATGGAGTTTATTGTTTCTTGTCAGCTCAAATAATTAGGCAGAGCCAAACTGACTTTAGTGGTGTGTTGACTCTGTCTGGGTGCCAGGTCCCCACCAAAGTCACTTTATCATGGCCCTCCTCAGCTGGGTAGGGGAAAGAAAACACAACAAAAGGCTCGTGGGTTGAGGAAAGGAGAGGGAGAGAGAGAGATCCCTCGCCAGTTACTGTCATGGGCAAAACAGGCTCAGCTTGGGGAAGGTTAATTTAATTTACTGCCGATAACTAAAAGACCAGAATAGTAAGAAATAAACCCCAAATCTTAAACCCACCTTCCCCCCACCCCTCCCTTCTTCCTGGGCTCAACTTCACTCCCAAAACCTCTGCCTCCTCCCTGAGAGGGGCATATGGGGATGGGGAATGCAGTCAGTTCACTGTGTGGTGTCTCTGCTGCTGCTTCCTCCTCACACTCTTCCCTTGCTCTGGTGTGAATTTCCTCCCACAGACTGCATTTCTTCATGAACTGCTGCAGAGTGGGTCCCTTGACCTCCATATGATCTATCCATCTGCAGGTAGCTGAACAAAAGGGTGAGCCTACATCCTGCAGGATACACACCAAAGGCAGGCTAGGAAATTAATGTCTTTTTTGATAATGGTGGTTGGCCCACACTGCTGAGAAATATCCTTATTTGTGGACAGTAGCCTATAGCCTTAAAACTGGATTTTGGCTAACTAGAAAGAAAATTTTTTCCCTGTCATCCCAAAACAGTATATTATTGGGAAATTTCATAGCTGCTTTCCTGTTCCTTGTAGATGTGGATCTGCAAACACTTTAAACTAGAAAATTTGTTCCCATTTTAAAATGTGGCTGAACAAGATAGGCATTGGTTAGGATGCACCTGGTCTTGAAGAGACAACAGCCCACTTCTAAGAGACACCTATTTTACTCATCTGAACCTGGCTTTAATATTAGTGTTAACTGGTTGGTTTAGTCACACTGGTTTTCTTAAATGACTGTACATAATTTGAAGTCTTAATTTATTTACTTCTTGTATTTACTTATTTTACTTTATCAAATCCCAGATAAACCTCAGATCTCAAGACAGTACAGGTCAACATACTATAGCACCCAGTACAGTTTTTCACTTGACTTCTGCATACCAGTATTTCACATGTCACTCACAGTGTAGGTGCACCTGAGCCCACTAGGTTTGATTATAAATTTCTGGTTGATAGAAAATTATATTCACAGCCATTTACTGAGTGTAATTACCCAACAGGAACCATCAACGTGAATCAATTATCCAGACTCTAAGAATATTTCCATGAGGACTTTTGGAAAGGGTGGGAGTAAATGCCATGAGTGTCAGTGGTAAAAGAGGACATATGTGCTACATGGGGATACTGCCCCCAAAATTTTACTTTTCACATTCAGCTGCAATAAAGCATAACTTTTCATCTGAAAATCATTCACGTGAATTTAAATGGAGTTAAAATATAGCTATTTGAATAATTACTTGGTAGTCTACTGAGCTATCCAAACACATACATCACAGTGTACAAGGAAAACAAACATGAGATTTTGACTGTTTCTATCAAAGCAGTGGGCACCAAAAGAGCATGTTTGCAGTCAAAGACAGACTGAGTGAAATAGTGGTTAGACACAGAACAACTCCTACCCCACAGGCTGTACACGAGGTTTTTCAGAGACATCTGGAATAAATGGGAATTAGATGACAAAGTATTTTTCAAGATATAGACCAAGTCATGCAGAAAAGCCACTCCTGGCAGAGGCAGAGCCTGAATATGCTACAGGTACATCTGCATGGATGAGCAGGCAATGACACCCCTGCTCTCCTTGGTGATTTCATTACCCAGCTCTTTGCAGAGTTTATCACCCTGTGCTGTGTTACAGACTGATGGGACCATTCAATTTCTGCATGCCTGAACTGTGTGGATGCAAATTAGCTCTAATCCAGAAGTAAATTTGCTAAGCAGTGCAGTCTGTGGTGAGCTTGTAGAGCCACTAAACAGGAAGGGCCTTGAATCTGTTTCTCAAAGAGGGAAGGCATATATGTTTTTCTAGAGATGCAACAAGCATGTATACCTTTAACTTAATGTATCTAAAAATAATTTCTTTAGTTTAAGGTCCTTTACTACTCAGTGAGGAGAGACTTGTATCTCCCAAGACTGATTTGTAACACATATATTAGATATCTTGGACCCGAAGAAATTAATAGAGGTTGGTGACCCTATTTACCCTGTAGAGAGAGCCTGAACTAATCTTCAAGTTGTCTACAGGCATAAAATCTATCCCACATTTGTGCACTGAGATAATTTCTAAACACCAGTTCTGCAGGCACAGGCACTCTGTGGTCTGAGCCCCCTCCCTGTGTCAGGTAGTCAAGGGCATCTCCTGCAGCACAAAACATCACTTGTGGGGCAGCTGCATTTGACTGTATGTCCAAACCCATGGGGACAGGAGATCAAGAACAAGCAAGCCATAGCTGTAAACATTATCAAGGAAGTGCCAAAGATTCATGACATCCACTCTTGGCTAGTGGTTAGATGGAGTTACTGCTTGGACCCAGGTTTCCCAAAACACACACCTGCTGTAACACAGACAGCGGGGAGGATTGTGCTCCATTTAAAACTGCTCTGCACACACACATTGCTTCTCTACACAAACTCCAGATCAAGGGGAACTTATCTAAGTTTGCAGACTAATTTTCACTTTGGAGTTGTGTGACTCAGCTCTGATGTTGCTGAGTGATGAGTGTTGTCTCTGCTTCAGCAGCTCCTTGATTCTGCCCTTGTCTGTCTCAAGCTTCCTCTGGCATAGAGCAAGATTGTGCCTTCCTTGTTTACTCAGAAATGCTTAGAAAATTCATACACTTTTCAGTGATTTCTGTTTTCCTGAAAGGACCTCTGACATCACTCTCTGCAGAGACTGCAGAAAAGCTCACTATTAACTCTCCCATGCTTTCTGCTCCTCTGCTAGGTGTAAAGTGGGATTTTTAATAGACAAACCAAAAAGCACATTAGCTATATACAGCTGTCTTTTGAGATAGTTTTAATTAGCTACATAATTACTTAGTTTAATTAATTAGATCTCCATGGTTGGGATTTTTTTGAATCCTTCCTCATTTTAAAAGTGTTTAACTCTCCTTCCTTCATTTCTGCTCTTTCTTTTTTCCTTATCCTGCATCCACCTTCGCTGCTGTTTTCTACCTATTTTTCAAAGGCAGTATACAGGCAGTCTTCCATACTGCTCCACTGTTAGCGTGCTCCCTGGCATAATTTTTCCCAGGCCAAAATCACTCTTTGACGCAAATCCCTTCATGTTTCAGGGGTTATCATAGACCAAAGGCTGCCCAACAAGCAGCTGGAATGCAACAACTCTGGTTTGCACGTTAGAAATTAGCCATAAGGATGTGAGGCAGTCTGTGCCACTCACTCAGCTCCCAGGCATTGATCCCTACCTTTGGGAGAGGATGGAACTGATGTCTAAAATAAAGGAATTACATTCCTATGCAGTGCTCTATTTGCTGCCTGTTATGACACTCCTCCCAGATACCACTGGGGAATAGGAAACGGATGAATAATTTGTCAGGTGTTCAGGTTACCAGGTAACTTAAGCAGGATTAAAAATTATTTCTGCTATATGTTGTTATGAAATTAGAGCACATCTTTTCAAATTGGGGAATTCCATCGTACTCGGACAAACTTGACTCTGTTCCTTAAGATTTACACTGAGCAAAGTTACTATTTTCTTCTTTATGAATGGAAGTGTAAATTAAGCAACTTGGCAGAATTTCTGATAAACTCATAGGCTCATTTTTGCTAACTTTTTTAAAAGAAAAGCAAATCTAGGAATTTACAGTGCTTGATGACAAATTTTCTGGCTATTTTGTTTTGAAAAGTAAAAATACTCTGCCCAATATGCTTATTCAGTTAAAAAATAACTTGATTGGGATCCCTCGCTCACTTCTTCCTTCTTTATTTCACCTTCTCACTAAAAGATATAGTTGAATGAAAACCTGGCACAAGAGAACTAGTGAGCAGAATAAAGAATAAATGACACTCATTTACAATCATAAAATACTGCCAGCTTCTTCCGTTTTCACAAAAATAGAACACAGCAAGGACCAATTTATAAGAGAAACCTTAAAACATGCAGGCAGAAAATTATTAAGTGACTGCATATCAAAGTCCGTTCTTATTCCCGACAGAGGAAAGCAGATGACAAGCCAAGCTGCTTATTGTCCCAGAAATCATGGTCCATTATCAGTGTTTCCACAATCCTTGCCTGCAGTTGATATTAAAATGATGGCAGAAAAATAATGGGTGAAGCTTTCAAAGTGGAATGTGAGATGCACCTGCATACAGCCCATTATTTTTGAAAAGATGCAGGACCTATATTTTACTGCCAAAATCTTGCCCTGCTTTACTGAAGTGCATGAGCTGCTATAAAGTTTAGACAGGGGTTTTATAAATGATCAGGCTTTGCATGATTTTGGGGAAGTGACTCTTTTTCTGGCTAAAACATGAGAGGTCGTGGGTGGGTGAACATTTTTTCCTCAGTGCCAAGCCAAGGGAAGAGTCCTTTTGGGGCTGCTGGGTGAGCTGATGCAGAAAATGAGCTAGTATGACCAACATTGTTAATTTCCACCTGTCGACCATCTACTTACCACTGAACACTTATTATTTAGGACTGAGATGTAAACCAAAATATCCCTTTCCTGAGGGTTATTCCAACATGTAAAGTTCAAACTCCCCAGCAGCTTTGTGGTTGTAATTTTTATCACACCCAGTGTGAGTACTTTTGAATCCTCACAGTGCAAATACTTCTGTTCTTTCTAAAACATGTTTCTCTGCCTAAAACTGCTTAAAAATGTGAGTAATAGAGTAACAGAGATATAGTCTTGTTCCACAACAAGGAAACCTTGTTGCCATGGTTAGACTCCAAAGTCCCATTAAGTTTTCCTTTTTATACCTTTTGAATGGAAATAAAGGAGATAGATGGGGATATAGCTTGTGGAGCTCCAGACTGCCACAAATGTTACAAACTCTTTGGGTTGAGCATTTCATCTTTCTTTTGTGTGGAACCAAGCCTTGAAGCCAGTTTCGATAACCAGCTGCTAACTTCCATTTCCTTAGGAAGCAATTTCTGGACCATTTGGTAAAAGTGCTTAGTTATCAGCCAAATTAGTTGTGCTCAGGGACAGGCAGTGTTGGCATGGGAATAGTTAAAGAGTCACCAACTTGAGGAAGAAATTGTGTTGACCACTTGTGATTTATTCATCCAGTCATTTTTTGGTTATATTTGTATACAAATTTGGATGCACCAATACCACACAGAATAAAAATTGAAATTAGAAACAACCAATGGGCAAGAGCAGTGGATACCAAACTCATGCTTGTCTGCCCTCAGTGCCAAAATATCTCTCACTCCATCCTTGGCTATCTTAGCAACTTGCTCCCATCTTGGCTGGACATGCTGGGTGCCCCCAGCTCTGACAGGATCCCTGTGAGACATTGCTACTGTTGGGATCTTCTTATTTGTGGAGTCCCTCTACAGAATTATACCACCCTGTAAAAATTATTTGGATGGAAGTTTTTCAACATGATAATATCCAGCAATTTTAGTTATATGTTTAGTTATAGTTATATAGCATAACTTCCAGGTTTTCTATTGTCTATGGCTGGGATATAAAAAATAGTGCATATCTCTGTCCCTTTCTGGCTTCTTTTAAGTCCTTCACAAAATGTCATTGCTAGATGTTTTCTATTGAGAATGAAAAGTTTCTAGTGCTGTTATTTGCCAACCAATTCTAAAAATATGGGATTTGGACATCAGGACATTTGTTGATTTTTTAAAAATCGCCTTGTGACTTCTGTGTCTGTGGTCCAGTAGACAAAATACAAGACATGGTCAGAGACAAGTAGATGAAATAGTTCCTTCCTGAGCACAGTCATTCCTCATGACAGATCTGTCATTTTTTTCCTCTGATTTCGACATGTTCAGAATTAGGTTTATGGCAAGGCCATCTGCACAAGCCATCAGCATTACTTCTGTGTAGCTGCTAAATCATACAACTGAGATGGGTTTCTGACTATTTAGCAAACTGTCCTCCAGGATTCATGAATTTCAAAAAGCCAACATAGACATGCCTCATCTGTTCTGATCTCAGTACCCATTCCTTGTGAAGAATAACTGGGATAAATATTCCACAGATTTATCAATTCCTCAGGACTTATCCCAAGGGATGTAAAAGTTTTCATTAATAGGCTTTTGTTTCCTACAATAAAACTAGTATCTATAATTCATTTTATTACACTCTTCTTTTCCCCAGACCAAAAGCAAAAGCATCTGTTTTCTCCAGCAAAGTGAAATATCAAAAACCAAGGTAAAATGCTAGATCTAGAAATGGCAAAGCAAATCCACTACCAGCTCAGGATGTTCTGTTTCCTCCACACTCAGGACACTTGAATTGCAACTTTGCCAAACTCACTTGCACATTTTTCATAATAAAAAGAGTTTCCTTTAGGATGCGGTGAGTGTGGGAGTCTCAGGGGAGGGGCACCTCTGCCTGGCTTGAGTTCTCTTTTGTCAGTAGAAGGTCTCTTTTGTCCTCTTATGGTTGCTGAGAGCAGCCCCACAGTTTGAAACAACTCTTTGCATTTCTGAGGCTTCAGTTTCACCCTGACAGCGTGGCAAGGCCCACTGAGGAATGCACCAGCTGCACAAAGGTGATACCAGGCACCAAGCAAACAGCCAGGAGTGACAGGCAGTGTAACACATGGCTCTCAAGCACAGCAACTGCATTTTGCAAAGCCTGATGCCAGTGCTCTGTACTGCTGTAATGGGTTTGGACCTAGTATTTTTCCCTCCCCTCTGAATTCCCTTCCACTGACTGATATCAGATTCAAGATCCTGTATCAGAAATCAATGCTGCAGGACTGCTACTATAATATCTGAGTATTGAGAAATAAGAACCTTAAAAACCAATTCATGGCTCACACAGGCTCTTTCTCTTTAGCAGAAATGCTGACAAAACCAAGATTTGAGTGGAGGTTCAGTTACTGTTCTTGATGCCTTCCTGTAGTGGCTGGTACAGCCTCTTTCTTCCTCACTGCTGGAGAGGAGTCTGTGCAATGCTCAGTGCCACACACTATCAATATTGCATGGATCAGTGGTGAAGGGAAGGAAAACTCTTTGTTGGTTCAGCAGAACCACTCTTAGTTCCCAGCATAATTGCCTCTGAGACTACTTATGTATTTCTACAGAACTGCAATGGAATAAGTGTAACAGACAGTGTTCAAACTCATTTTCATCCTCTTTCTCCTGCAGGTTTTTTTTTGTTCCATATGACTATACCCACTAGAACCACTTGATCACTTTTTCATCCGTAGCTGGCCATTTTATTATTTATTCTCAGCCAACAGTATTCAGCCCAGGAACAGGTACTTGCTTCAGATCCACCACAAAGTTTCCATCAATCCATTCATTTTCCCTGGGCCTTTATAAAGTTATCACAGCCTGTAGCTGCATCAGCTTAAAGGCAAGATAAGTCATTCACTGGAGAGCAGCTTCCTACAAATGATTTATTTCATTAGTGTCATTTTTGAACAGAATGGCCCAGACTGCATTTATTTTGCCATGATTACAGGAAACATGTCAAGGTACTCACATTTTTAAAAGCTTAGAATATATGACAGAAAAGTGCTCTGGGTTTGACACCAAGGAATCAAGAATGCACCAAGAAGAGAGACATTTCACTTCTGTAACTGTCCAATATTTTAACTGAAGAGACTGTGCACATATATTTCTCTGTGTCTTGACCTGAGTCTGTAGTTTTGAGCTTGAGAGAAATACAAACCAATTGCTTTATTTTATTTTTTCTGAAACTGCAGTGCTTGGGGAGAAGGGCTTAGTCTTAGCAAATCTGCAATTTTGACATTTATGTTGAATCTGCAACTTTTCATTCTCTGTCATTGAACTTATCCTACTATGCAGCCCAAAGACAAACTTCAGTATTCTTCTTCATCTAGAGAACAAAGCCGAGCTGTAAGCAATTCCCTACTGGTCCCAAGTTTGCTACTGGCTTTCATTAGATGTTTGTGGTTTTCATTCTGTCCTGCCACAGTTGTTGCAGTCTTTTTCTGTTCAATATTTTATTTTCCATGCTAGCTTTTAGCCAGTCTGTTCTCTTTACTTTTGTATTTTTATATATTCAATAATGCATACAGGCATAATTATACATGCAGTATAATTACATTTTGGTTGATTACACATGCCACCTTCTTTTCTAATTATCACAGACAGCAGACTGTAATTCCTTGTTTCATTCAGCCCTGTGAGACACAGAGCAGTACATAGAGACACAAAGTTCTCAGCTTCCATCATTCTTGATAGCAGCTGCCCTGACATCTGATGAGAGGAGCTGAGACACAGAAAAGTGCTGCAATTTGTTCAAAGGGTGACAGAGGTGGAAACAGAATCAGCATCTCCTGGTTCTTAGTCCAGATTCCCATCCCTGAGAGTACACTGGTTAGCGGGTTTTTGTATGCCGACAATAATTAAACCCCTAGAGTCAAATCCTTAATGTAATTTTAAGAACTGAATAGAGTGATTGATAAATTATTAAAGAGTAAAATAGCAGTTAAATTTTAACCTCATCATCAGGTTAATAACCTATTGCTTACTTTGATAGTTTGAAATATATGTAGTGAATCTAGATACAGAAAAAGAAAGTGTCTGAAAAGGGAATACAGTGAAGCACTGCTAAAATAATATATTTCTTTAGCACTTCCAAATCCCCATATTCTGTTTCAATAGTAGACCTGGGAGGCAGGAACAGGATAAAAGAAAATAATGGAAATAAATCAGCATTATTAACCACCTCTGTAGAGGGTGAAAAGATTGAGGCTGGCCAGAGGTATCTTTTGAACTCAGCATGGGCTTTATTTCTCTCCTTTTTCCACTGTCCTCCTTACATGCATTCTGCCTTTGTGCCTGTTCAAGTGGTTCTCGAAAAAAAATTAAAAATTGGTGTTTTCTTGCTTCATGTTATTGTTGAGAGAATTCTTATTTTTCTTTTAGATTGAGTAGTGCAGTAAATGCTCATTTTTCAGCATTTTACAAACAAAGGAAATATGCAATCCCAGGGAGAAAGCACTTATGTGTCTTAGACCAATGAAATGATTCCTCTGAAATCGATAGAGCCAAAGTTTTTCTCACTCCACTATTTAGCAGTTTGCAAGGTTTCCCACCCACACTTTGCAGCATGAGTTTCCAAGCACTGCAGTCTTCTCTTGATGCCCACAAATACATTAGTCTTGTATCAGTAGCTCAGATCCCAAGATGTTTCAAGTCTCAAGTTGAACTCTATTGCTCTCCTGGTAGTCTTGGATCTTTTTTGAAGATCTTGTTAAAAAATCCAAACCAACAAACAAACAAAAAACACCCTAACCCAACAAACAACCAAAGTCATCACATCTGCTGTCTTCCATGCTGACAAGACAGTTTGAAGAGTAAGTTACACTCTCCATTCAGCTGTGCAAAAGTTGTGATTTTCTTAGAGTCCTTGGGTGAAAATCCCTTGTCTTGATGCTTTGTCAACATTAATTTAAGCAACATGTTCTAAAGCTGTTTCACTGATGTTTTACTGCAGACAATAGACAAACTTCTCATAAGGAAAGGAATCTTCCTAAGATCATTTGTCATGAACATTGGCTTTTCAGCTGGGGACTCATACTTTCTGTGCTATCCCCTGATAATTCACTCATACATTGACCTATAAACTCAATGGTATCCATTGAATTTCTGGTGCACTTGAAAAACTTCACCAAAAATGCTTTTGGCAATTTGTTCCTCTAATTTGTTGTTTTCAGTCTGTCTTACAGTTTTTCATTTAATGTGTCTGCCCTTTTACACAGTGTTCCCATATTTTTTGCTTTAATTGCCTCCCCTATTCATCTGTTTAATTACAGTATTTTCATGTCCCATCACAGTCTCTTCTGAGTGTTCAGTATTGTGTGTCCATATTGCTTACACCACCTGGAAGTATTTAAGGCTTTGAAACTGACCCTTTAAATTTGATTTTTGCATGCTTTTCCACTAATGACTATTTTCTAGGTATTCTATGTTACTTGCAAAGTTAGGGTTTTTTTTTGGAGTGCACATATCGCACATATACTTTTATGATTGCTGTACCAAAGAGCTCTTCCATAATGTCTCTGGTGCCAAGTTTTGGTGCCTTTTTCAGGAATACTATTTCCCATTTTGAGAAAAGAAACAGTCAGAGAAAAAAATCCTTCAAAACAGTAGATGGTCATGTTTCAAAAAAAAAAAAAAGGGTTCCCACCACATAGCTTCCCCATGAATCTTTACATCTTTACATCTCTCCTGTATTTACACAGTGTTTGGAGGAAAATACTGAATATGACATGAATCACAGTAGAATCACAGAGATTGCTGTTGAGCAGAAATGCTGAGAAGCTCTTTGATAACACAGTTGGTGGGAACTGCAGGTGCTTCTAGGGCTGTTGCTGTTCTCTAGAAAACGATGTCAAAAGAACATAACTTTGCAGCCTCTAAGCATAGGATTCTGCTGCTGATGTTCCTTGAAACCATTCATGAGGTTTTGATAACATATGAAGTAATAACAAGAGGAATACTGAAAATACTTCTCTCACTTTTTTTTTTCCCTTCTTTTACTGATGAAGGTTACTGCTAATTTTGTAGGACAACAGAGGGGAGCAGCTGTTGTGTGCCCAGTCCACAGCTTTCATCAGCCTCCAGCTACCTGGAGGTTTCACCAAGTTACAGTCTGAGCAGAGATGCCAAAGCCAGAGAAAGCACTCTCCTCTGCTGGCCTTTTATGGTAGGCTTTAAAGGGAGCAGGATTTGTCCAAGACCTAATTGCACATATTTAGGGAGAAGCACTCATCAGTGTTTAGAGGAAATGGCAGCTCTAAAGCTCAAGCAGTTAATGCAGGTGAAACGATGCAGGAATGTTTTACACCCAGGAGTATGTGGCTATCCACAGGGCAGGCAGCAGCCGTCCTTCCCACACAGCTACCTGCACATGACAGCTCTATCAATGTTTTTAACCTCTGGCAGATCAAGAAGACAGCAGGATCAAAGTGGACACACCTCCAGCATTGACAGCAGAGCATCTCTCCAGAGCCACGAGAAGCTGCAGGACGGGCGCAACAACAATTTGCTGGGACAGGGCTGCACCAGGGGCTGCAGCAGTTAGTGAGCCACGGCCCCACGCTCCCACACCCAGAGGGGTCCCCCTGCACACCCCCTCCTCTGCACCCCTCGGGTCCTGGGACACCTCACCCCTCCAAAAGCAGGATCCCTGGCCAAGGACAAACCCCCACAGCACACTGGCTGAGATTTTCCACATACAACTCTGCTCTCCTCTTGACTCTGCCACTGGAAAAATGACCATCAGCAGCAAAATACAGTTTTTTAAGTAAGTGTGACTTTTGTTTTCAAAATCCTGGAAGAAAACTTGAAACAATTCATTAGGCAGCCTCTCAAAGATTGTCACATTCCCAGATACTTGCAAGAGACAACTGGGGCCAGCTTTTTCTTGAAGGCTTTAATATTACCCCCAATCTTTCTGTTAATTAAAATGGTCCAGTCTGAAATTTTGTGAAACTGCTGGACACAGCTGTTTCTAAGCACCTGCTGTTGAGTTTCTAACAGATGTATGTGATGTAAATACATTAATGTAGTGTCAAATAGGCCAAATGCTGAATAATTTCATTTAAATACCTGAACCTCATTGAAAACGTTGCAGTGTGAGTGTATTCACATTGTTCTTTAACATCATGTGTTCTGCTTTGTAGTAAAAGGTGTGACCCTGGCCAAGTCAAAGTTTTGCTAGTGACTTTAGTGGATGCAGGATCAGACACATTAGTTATTTATGGTAACCATGGCAAAGAAAGACCTTTTTATTTGTAACAATAGGCTGACTGAGACAGAGCTGAAAAGCAGCTTAGAAAGGCGAGCTAAAAACATTAAGAATTTGCTGAGATCCATAGCTAGGTGTTATAAAATGTTAAGTTACGTGTGTCTCTGTTTTCATGGATCTATTCTGGATGAAACTATCTTGAATAGAAAGAAACCTACTTTAGTCAAAATATTGCTGACATGAAATCCTTTCATTTTAAACAGCAGCCAAAATTCCAAACATTTATGATATTTTACAACTTGTACATCCATATTTTGATAATAAATGCATGTTCATTCTGTCTGATTGTGCTTTTGTTTTGAAGGGTTACCACCTGTAAGCAAATTTCATTTCAACTTTTTGAAACAAATAGGTTAGGTTTTTGGAAGTGAAAAACATTTTATTTGAAATAATCTATTTTTATGGCATCATTTCCATTCTATCTTTTGCAAAACAAAGTCCTTTGTAATTGAATCTGTTGTAAATTTTGTTTCATGTTATATGTAATTTTGGTCACAACTTTTTTGCAAATACAGATTTTTATCACTCCATGAAATGATATGGTGTTCCATATCACCAACAACAAACAGTTTACAAATGTACAAAGGTAAAGATTTTATGTCTGTCATGAGCATGGTGTTGGTCTCCTTGCTTAATTTGGTCCTAGACTGAAATAATCATACAATCAAGCAAAGGAACAAAATTTTTCTGGTCATAAGAGGACAAATTTTATTGCCCAGAATAAACTATTTACCATACATCCTTTTTTTTTTTTAATATTTGTTTCCCTTGGGAAGGGCCAAAGTAGATAAGATTTCACATTATTTCTGGAAACAGCTATTGTTCTGTTCCAATCAAAATGCATGGTGATCTTGGACCTTGATCTGCATCTGAAAGAAAATCTTTTATTTATTTGAGTAGTCCTACAGAAATAAAAGTTACTAGGTAAATATAAGTAAATATTTGCAGGATACATGATGTATCAGATGATATAGAAAGTTTCCAGCTGGAAAAACATAGGAGGAAAAGGCAATTGCACATTTGATTCTTTTTCTGTGATTACAGTGATTTTGAGCAAGAAGAGTTACTGTGTAGTTTTGTACATTAACCACATAGGGTGCCACTGTGCTAGCACCTTAACTGAGGCTGGGAAAACATTTTTGAAGTAAATGTCCTAACCTTACAAAATCCCTATGGCATTTTGGTACATATTTTAGCACCCAAATCAGATGCTTTTTGGATGATACAAAACCAGAAGATGTGTTCCAAGAGAGCACTTATTGCCATCTACCCAGCCTCAAGCCTGTAGACTACAGGAACAGGTGAGAGAAAATCTGAGATGGAACTTCCCCAAACGTGGCTCATGTGGATGTCAGGTCAGAGCCTCTCCTGTCCAGCTGCACTGCCAGCTAATGCACACACAGCCCCCAAGAAGCCTGGGTTTATAGAATGAGAACTGTAGAATGAAAGATCTACATAGTGCCAGATCATCAGTGACTGCAATAAAAATTGGAGGAGTTTACTGCAGATATAATTTAATTAGCAGCAGGATTCCACCAAATATTTGCAGCCTGATCTGTCTCTTGCTGGGTGTCTTTGCCAGTGCTTTACTAAGCTGTTTTTGAGAGGAGCCTGGTTATTCAATAGCTTGCATCTACTTAAATATATTTGCACAGAATATTGTGCATGAATGCAAGCTCACTCAGACACTTTAATTTCACGCTTGTTGCCACACGATCATTTCCCAAACGGTACTGCTTGCAAAAAAATGAAATCATGGCACCAATCAGCTTTATCCATAGTCCATGGCACTTCCACTGACTGCAAGCTGTACCTTATGCTGCATACAATTATCTGTGTCAACTTATTACACAGATCAGTGAATACCTTCAGCTATACCATGGACACCCAATATTGAATCAAAGAATCATGGAATGGTTGGGGTTGGAAGAGACATTTAAAGGTCATCCAGTCTGTCCAACTCTGCTGCAGTGAGCAGGGACACCTTCATCTAGATCAGGTTGCTCAGAGCCCCATCCAATATGGCCCTGAATGCTTCTAGGGATGGACCGCCATCTCTCTGGAACACCTACACTCTTATTTCATCCTTCCTTTCAACCAGTATAGCTGTAAGGATCTGTCTTGCCATGGGAAGCTCTGATAATGGTGCAGAAGAAAATGAAAGAGGTTATTTTTAATAGAATATGATTTGTGGGGTCAGAGCACGTGCAACAAGAAAAGTCAAAAAGCCTGGGAACACACCTGAGAAATGCTTCGTTCAGACTTTTCTCTCCTACTTTAGACAAGAGAAAAATGAATTAGCCAGATCCAGGCTCAAAAATAGAAAAGAAAAAGGGGGAAAATGCTTTTAGGATGTGATGCACTTTCCCTGTCTTGATTGTCTGTTTTAGCAGATGGTTCTCCCTGTAGCTCTGCCTCTGTGGGGTAAACATCAGTGCACACAGCTCAGATGTGGACATGCACATTGTGCACTGACATTTAGTCAGATGAATCTGGTTTGTGATGACACAGATAATTTGTCGAGTTGCAGTCTAATCCCTATGAAAAAACAGGGTCATTTCTGATCTGTTCAATGGGCGTAAGAGACTTTAAACAGTTTTCATCCTTAAGTGCAGAAGTGGTCTTAGAGTGACAAGAAAATACACAAACATACTCATCTTGCATTCCAGCAGAAGTGAAAACAGGGAAGTGCTAAATAAACATAGAAGGTTTTTACAATATACTCAGAGAGATGGAGGACAAAAAGAAAGCAGGGCAGTCATAAAACCAGAAGAAACTCCTTGGGACACATTTATTCTATACAGCTTTATTGTCTTGCAAAAGCAGAGAGTGACCTTGACTCCCAAAATCTCATCTGGTTTCTCCAAATCATTTAAAAGATAAAAGTATTTTTCTCATTTCTGTTCCAGGGAAGAGAGAAAGAAGTCTAACACAGCTGGAAAAGCAGTTTGCTGCTACCACAGTTTATTGCAGTGCCTCTTGCTCTGTAGTTGCAGTTCTGATCACACATGCACATTCCCACAGCATCACTCCACGTTAAACTCTGCCAGATTTACCTTCTGTTCAGTTTGCTCCTTCTACATTGTGTATTAAATATTGGCACAGTACTGTAAATGTTTAATTACCAACTGTCATAAAGTACAAATGGCTCCTTTCATCTGATGTCTTGACAAAAATGATTAATGTAATATTTCTAGAAGATTTTCCTGTAGATCTGGGGGAATTGGAAGGTTGGTTGTAAGTCTTGGCACATTATTTAAAATGACAGCTAACTACATTATAGAGGAAATAATAGGCACTGATCCATCCATTCCAGTCATTTAGATGTTTTCTGCTTGCAGGAACATGTGATCACAATTTCAAATTTATTTCTGACTGTTTAAACTAAACCTAAATATTGCTGTAATGGGGTGGACTGAGAAGCTGAAGTAGGCTGAATTAGACCCAAAGCATTTTTCTGTTTTCCACATGGATAGGTGTGCCAGTGATTCTGCTATGAAAAACATGGCTGCCAGCATAGGAGAAGCTTAGAGGTTTTGGACAGGAACATTTACGTTTTTGGTGAGAGCTGCAAAACAAGGAGATACTCAAAGTGTATTAATAAAAAAAGCTACAGATTTAATAGGCTGTCTCTGTTACCCTCACTGCTCTAGCACTGGCCCCAGGAGGACACCTGGAACAAACCACTGCCCTGCAAGTAATCTCCATTATTTCTATATTTGACCCAGATTCCATCCATGAAAAAGGGAGTCCATCTGTGCAGACTGTGAAGCAAAGGAAGGAAAGACCCCCCTGTCAGCAGTGCTGGGCTGCTCAGACTCTGCCTTCCAGTGCAGCAAAAGGGACAACAACTTCCACCACTTGCTGTAGTTGGTCATCAGTCCTGCTGGGGAAAACAGGAATTACTTTTTCCTACACATCGTGGCAGTTCAGTCCCTTAGCACATGCTATCAACACATCCTGTGATAGATTTTGAATGAGGGATGATGTAAAGCTTTTAGAGATCCTTCTGCTGCCCCACAAAATCTTCCATGATAGATTGGTGTGATTTTTGAAGAGGACCTTTGTGGTTCTTCTTCTGGAGAGCATACTAGTAGCTAAATGACTAATTTCTTATGCACTTTGTGCTTCATCATCTCAACTTTCATCAGAGTAGTTACTTTTGTTTATCTGTATTTTAGTGATTGAATCAGCTATGCTCTGGCCAGCAGGGAAAAATGTTTTGGTATTTTTAGCCTTCATTTAGCAATGCAAATGAGCTTCCTATAATCATGTTTGTGAGAAAACATACGCTACAATCAGGACCTCAATAATGACTGATATTAGCTATGCTCTATACATCAATGAAATTGGCTCAGAGTCACAATATCCTTTTTTTTTCCTTTTTAATTGGAAAGGAGAAATGTATCTAATCAATTAAACAATTTTTTTACAAAATTGCCCAAGTGGCCTCATGAGTCCTTCCAAAGAATCAAAACTATAATACAGGGCAGAGAGCTTTGCTATTGCATGTTTGTGGGTTTCCTTAAAAACAGCAAAGCAGGCATAAAAAACTACTGTTTCTTTCTATATCCATTAAGAGAAACACAACTGAGAACAATCATAAAATGCAAGTCCTTCTAAAATGTATGCCCAAGAATACAGAGTTATGTAAAACCAGTGCCCTTTAAATGGAATTAGATTTAGCCACAGACACTTTAATGGGCAAAACTATGTTGGAATTAGTGCTCTTGAGAATTTTTTGTTTCTTACTATCTGTTGTTTTGATGTGTGCTATAATACAGCCCTGGAATTTTCTAACAGTGATAATTTTGCAGTTGAAAAATCCCTCTTGGAAGAGTACTATAGAATTTAATTTGGACTTTCCTACACAGTTTTGTCGTGACTATAATATTCTCCAGCCTCTGTGCAAAGGTATGGAGGCAATTTTGTTGTGTTTAATTAGCAATGAGAGAATGCTCTAAGTCTGCTCTAAGTCCTGAGTCCTATCATAATAAATGCTATATCCACACATTAAGGTAAGTCAGACACTATTGCAACACCTGCAACTACTGCAACAATTTGAACTAGCTTTGTAAGGTATACCTTGAAACCAGGGATAAACTGGAAAAAGCTTTCAGGGCAGCAGGCAATAGTGAAATCAGCTTAACAAATGTAATGACCACCCACACAATAATTTATGGATTATTTTTCTACCTTCGGTTATGTTCAACATCTCCTTTAATGCCATAAATTTCCCATTTGTATCTTTGTATACCAGCAGCTGTAACCTGTGCCTCGTCCTCAGGCCAGCTCAGGGCAGCAGGAGCACACAAGGCTACTTCTGCTGAGCAGAAGATCACTGCATCTGCAGAGTCCAGCTGAAGGCAGATGTGGAGAGCTGAAATGAAGTATGTAAACATGATGAGAGCTGCCAACAGAGCTCATTGCTGCTTCTGCAGCCGCTTGTCAGGGCCCCACGTGGTTCTCCATAAATCCTGCCTTCCCCAAGGCGAGGTAGAGCACTCACTGCTCCAGGTGTGGGGTGCAAACATCTGCATGTGAGCACTGCAGCACAGAAATCCACCCCTGCTCAACAACATTCTGACTGACACAGAGCAATCTCTGCCCTTCCAAAGCCCAGCCAAACACCCCCAGACACATCCCCACCTCAGCGATGACCTGTCATCCAAAACACCTCATCTTCCACCTACTCTGTTACTGCTGAGTCACAAACTCCGGGAATTAAAGGTCTTGGAAATGCTTAGAGTCTTCTGAAGCCCCACCAAGTCCACCAGAGTGTTTCAAAGTGTTTCCTGTAGCCAGCATTCCTCTTACTTCAGTATTGAGCTTAATGTTACATTTTTCAGAGGTACGCATTAATACTGAACAGCCAAGAAAATAAAGTAAGGCTGCTTGTCTTGTCTTTCAACACACATTTTAAAGAGATTTCTAGAATGTTTTCCCCATCTTATAGGCACAGCTATTTGAGTAAGTGTCATAGCTTCTTTTTTTGCAAATGGGAGACATAACCACACAGTGTGGGCAGAGAAATCAGAGAAAATGTATGTAACTGACTGTGTGCTCTCAGACCATAGCACTAACTTTCATTACCTTCTTCTCATTATTTTCTTCAAGATAAAGTATCTGATAAAGTTTGTAGCAGCAATATTGAATCCTACAGGTCAAATTGTGGGACTATATTTTACAAAAAATACCATATCATATTAACAGTCTTTTATTCCACTTTTTCTTTTTATTTTGAATACTAATAGGTCCAGACAATAAGCCTTTTCTGGATCCTTCATTACTTCATATTACCCTCACTGTAATTTGTCTCCTCTATAAAACCAAATACTTCCCTGGCAACAAACACCACAAACATATTTCTCTGTTTTCCCCTCACAATATTTTTAGTTTTCCCACACAAATGAAGATTTCTGTGTCTCTAAGACATTGTGCTGTCCCTCTCTGGGAAAATCTTCTGTGTGAATTATGCTGACAGTTTACAATTGCCCAAAATGTACAATTTACAATTGTACAGTTTACAGGGCTGTAAACTGTAAGTAATGGATATGAGGCTCCATTATCATGTTTAAGATGCATGAAGTTGCTAATACTTCACACTATCATGTTTCATAATACTGTAAGGTCTTGGAGAAAAGGGAGTTAAAGATTTTTGGGGTTTTTTTAAGTGTGGGTGTGCACAACAGCTAAATGCACAGCAAAGCTCTGGGTATTTTAGAGCATAGCTTTAGCATGTTTGCACTACAGCAGTGTTTAACTCTGAGCCTGCTCCTGCCCAGCTTGAGTGTGTCAATGCTGATTTGCACCTTCCACTCCACAGTGCTGCCACTCTTGGTAGGACCAGGATCATCGGTTTTCTGATACAGTATCTGTAGCAGGGACACAGCCCTGCTGTTCTTGAAGAGCATACATATGTATGAACCAATTATTTGTATTTTTCTCCTTGAAGAAGGAAGACTTATTTGTACTAGCTGAGAAGACCAAATTAAATCTTTTCCATTTAGTGCACTTCAAAAATAATTATCTCACTTCCTATCAACTGTTTAAATCACTTCATAAATGAATGCTATGAGATTTAAAAGGTGCTGAAAATATGCTTGTTTTTTTCTTGAAGACATTTATTCCAAAACTCTTTCCATTAAAATAAAGCAGCCATCCTTCTGATCTTTATCTGTGATATGCTCATTATGCAGAATATACATATTAATCTATAATTAAAAGGGGTGGCTGTGAGAGATAGTTCATTTCCCCCATGTTCCTCAACAGCTTTGGAATATATATCCCTTTACAAATGACAAGCCACATCTACAGGAAAACATACATAGGATAACATTTATAACATAGAAAACAGATTTTTCCTGTCCATAGATGGCAGAAGCTTCAGTCTTCCAAGCTAAAGAATGTGCTGAAGTATTATGAGACATAACGCATACACATCTACAAGTGTGTTAAAAAATAAAATCTTGCTTTCTCTCCAGGGATGTGAGAGCTGCAGATCTTCTGCCAGAAAAATTAGAATGTATTTAGAGTGGGCTAGAGAGAAGGGAGTGCTTCTAGGAGACAGAAAAAATGCACAGGCCCAATATTTGGAATCTGACAATATTTTGTTGTTAAATCATGTCTTCCCAAAGAAGGGTGTTTTTCTTTACATAAACCAGCAAGACTAGACATAAAAAAAGCATTTAAACACATTTGTGTTGTTCCAGCCACAGCTTATTGCTACCTGGAGGTACTGTATTAATAGCAAAAGGTTTTCTTGCAAAAAGTTTGCACATGATGAGCTTTCTCTATGCTATCAGATAAATTTCTGTCTGTTTATATCAGAATTTAACAAAGTTTTTTTAAACTTCCCTTCTGCACCTCTCCATTTCTGCCCACTTTCAATGCCCAAGTGTTAAAGACCCTCTTTCTCTCAAGAATTTCCACTTAACTCTGAACTGCACATCTCTGCTTCTCACTGTGTCTTGTCTTCAACTAAAACAACATTTTATTATATTTAGTGACAATAATTCTTTGTACTTCAAAGAAAGGTCTTCATTTACCGTACTGGATGCTGTTTCAGCCCTGGGGATGTGAGACCATCATTGGCAATCCTTCCTAGAAATAGGCTGAGCTGGGTCCTGCTGGATCTTCTGGATGCAGAATTATGAGGTAGCTCTAACGAGAGATTTGAGTGGTTAAAATATTCATTTTTATTATGACACCACTGTCAAAAGTGCCATAAATTTAGATGCCTGAGGCACAGAGCCAAGGGAAATCCAGGACCATGTGCTTAGAGCCTGCCCTTTTACTTCACAGGGAGACCTCACAGCCTGCTCAGACAGCTCTGTCAGACACACAGAGCTCACCACTAACACGTGCTAGGCTCTGGGACATGTCTGCAAGTCCTGCCTTTCCTGGGGGAATGAGGTCTCCATCTAGCTCAGCCCTACAGCTGTTCTAGTGATAGTATGCTCCTACACCAGCAATTACCATGACAGCTTAACACTGAGAAAATTAATCCAGAAAATTAAAAAACTTTGAAACTTTCCAAAGCCCAGGGAACTTAAAATATGTCCTTCCAGGAGAGGGGGCCACACAGTAGTAAAAAAAGTCTTTTTTTTTTTTCCCCAGTCTCTGAGGAATCCCAGATTAATTTACAAATCTTCAATTCAGGGGGGAAGTGCTACGACAGAAAACACAGTGTCCTTATATAGAGGACTGTAAAGAAGAGCACAGTGAGTGCTGTACACAACACAAAATTAAGGAAAAATCTCTGAATGCATTCTGTTCAAGTATCACATCTATATTACTTGCTCTCAAGATTAATTACAGGACAAAAAGTTTCTGCTCTCTAATCAGTATTCATATGGAAGTGTTCAAACTGTAATTCAGAATCCTGAGAGACTGGAACGCTTCTCAGTTCCATCTTTTTAAAATGAGAATGAATTCCATTTTAGTGGTAGCTTTGATGTACTTCAGGCATTTATTTTCATATCAGTTAGAAGAAAATTTTTGCTTTAACAAATCTTAATGTCTGTATGTTTTTGGTTTTGTCTTTCATTAGATGACAAACATTTTCTTAGATGGCAAACATTTTTTTAGGCAAGTCCAACAGTTTTCTAAAAGCACGTTTAAAACATATCCTGAAATTAGGCTTGGTTTTGAATTTATGCTATTCAAAACACAACTACATTGAATGACCCCTTTTGTTGGATGAAGAATATGGCATAGTGAATGGAGTGAGTTTGAAATTATTTTTTTTAACAAAAAATGCAACTGGCAAGAGCATTCATTAACACTCATGCAGAATTTTGTTTTGTAAAAAGAACAGAAGTGTGTATCAGAGGGAAGATGGGGTGCATAAGGCCAAGAAAATTCACGTCATTTGCTGCAAAAACAAATTGGCAAGTGAACACCATTCAGCCAGCCTGTGAGGTAGTCCATCCACAAAATTTAGAGGAAAGAGAGGAATGTGCAGTGGCCCAAAATAAGGAGCACTATGTCCTCTTTCTTTTACCAAGAAATCATGTTACTGAAAAGGTCTCTCCACTGTAAAGGGAGCAAGGGAAGTCACTAGTGCTATTATAGATCCATTTCCATTAGAAGATCAAAGCAGCAGCATAAAAGCAAGTGTCAGCTGAAGCATTTTCTTCTACTTTCAAGGTAAATGGTAAAAGCTGCTGAATGGAAATCTATCAAAATGTTTTCTTCTGACATGTTGATGGTAATTATCCTGACTTATATTAACCTCATTAAAGAGTCATCAGTGTCTGCTAGAAAAGTGAAGAGTCTCTTCCCACAGTCCATCTGAAGGAAAGACTCAGGTAGTGAGAAGACTCAGGTAATGAAAAACTCAGGTCTTTTACTTTCTGCTAGGCATGAACAGGTGTATAGACAAACTAAACATGAACAAATGCATAGAAAAACATCACTTATACTGGAAATAGTTTTGGTCTCTTGCCTACTACTTCATATTTTAACCACTCAGTGATTGATGTTCTATCCAAGTCTTGTATACGACTCAAGTTGATTTATTTTCAAGAGACACAGCTTGCTCCATTCACCCCTTACTGAGAAGGAAGATAGAGAACTGCATTTTGTTATACTTCAAGGAATCTGACTTCTCTCTAACACCTTTCTCACCTGCTTTCCCCAACACTGCAAACTGATGCAAAGAAATAATCACAGCACAGGTTGGGCATTTTTGCAAAGGCACAGTCCAACACACATGGCACCTGAGCACAGCCCCAAGTTTACACTCTCTAAAGATTCATGTAAAATCCAAAGAAAATGCTCCACAGCCTCACCCACAGGCAGCTCCCAGGATCCCAGTTTATCCTATTCCTGGGACATTTTTGCACCCAGTCGAAAACAAGGTACCACAAGCTACCTGGGCAGAAGGACACAGGTCACAGATCCTGCTTGATCCTCTCCCACTGGCATTTTGCAACAAATTCAGGAAAACCATAGGAAACCTAAATGCAAAATTCTACCCAAACATTCTTTGGTATGTGGTTCACTGAGTGCTGCTGTGGTGTGTTTATGAACTGAAAGAGCTGGAGCAGTACCTGGAGAAGGAGCAAAGGTGGTGGTGGTGAAGCAGAACAGAAAATACCCGGGCTGAAAAGCTGAGTCTGGGAAAAGAGGAAGAGAGAAGCAAGGAATAAGGCTGAAGTCTGAGATTACACAGGGAGATTGGGCTGGAGGTTAAGGCTGAGACACACCAAGAGATGTGGAGCCTGGGACTGCTGGCAGAGCTTGGCCAGGAAGAGGCAGCACAGATGAAGGAGTCCAGGGATGAGTAAGTAAGGGGAGGAAAAGCACAAGAAGAAACAACCTGGAGGGCTTGGGGTGAAAGTGGATCTGTCAGGCCAGAACAAATTCTTGTGCAATGGATGCGAGGATTGCTGCCCAGCAGATCACATTCCCCTGCAGAGACTTAATTTTCTACTGTACATGGTGTTACAAAATGATGTGAATCTTCCAGCGAAGCACATCTCACCCTTCTGTAGTTTCCCATGGAGAAATAGAGGCAAATAGGGAAAATACAACCCCTGGCAACAGAGGTCTGTGCAAAAGAGCAAGCTCCTTCAGGCTTCCTGAAGAACCATGAGTGCAAATGAAGTACTGTATGATTAGAGCTCACCAGTTCCCATGAAAATATTTTCCAAAAGTATTATTTCAGGACAGAAGGCCTTGAAACAATCAAAGCACTCTCACAGCAGGGGCTTTTGGTGGCTCCAAAACTGGAGGGCAGGAAATCTGACACATAAGAAATGCCAGGATTCAGGGAGATGTGGAAAAGGCAGGTAGGAAAGGCTCCTCTCCACATTTCATGGAAACCAAGACATTCCTTGGAAAATGCAGGAAGCTGCAAAGATTCATTATCTGAAAGAATATGTTCTCTTGAAAAATTTCTACCAGCTGAAAGCAAAAAAGGAATCCTGGTTTTCTGGCTTCCTGACAGATTTAGTTATTTACACACAAAAATATTATTATGATATGGCTATGGAAAAACTGTGAAAAGATAGATGGCACCAGGAAAAGGAGGAACTGCACAAGAGCCCAAAAAACCAGGTTGAAAGTCCGGAGGGAGTTTAGCAGACCCAGTGGAAAACTTCTGATTTTCTTTCCTTAAAGGACCAGCAATATTTTCCAGAAAGGCTTTGTGTCTTCTACTGAGGCTTGTTTAAGAAATTAGCCCAGTGTTTCTATTACCCAAGTAATGAGAAAAGCAGCATCCCAGATTTATAGCAACAAAGATTTTTGGAACCGCAGTAGGATTTAGATAGAAGCAGTATGTGGTAAGGTCTCTTTCCAATGTCAACATCCTCTCTTCTCATTTGTTTATCAGTGGTGGGGCTTCAGCAAGGGTCCTGTCAAATGCATCTACAGAGAAAACTTCCGTCTGTCCATGCTTAATGGCCTTTCCTAGAGACTGGATTAGACAGTCCTCAGGCAGAGGAGAGCACCCAACACACTCCTCACTTTATATGAGGTCCCTGATCATGGAGTTGTTGAAAGGGAAGCATCATCTTCACTTTGGAAGAAAGGTTTTAAAAAGAAAGGTCTCACTTGCATGGTAGAAACCAATGCTCTTGCCTACTTGCATCCCAGTGCTACAGACCTTGAATGAGAAACACATATTCATGGGGTTCTGAGGCAATCAGAGCCTGTTGAAGGTACTCACTGCTCAGGTGAGGTCCTCTGAAGTACTCACATACTTCAGAAATGTCATGAGTACTCGTTAGTTTTGAATACAAAAAGCAGAAAAAAAATGAGGCTTGCTCATCTTTGATTCCATTATCTGTCAAGACTGGATGTTCCTAGTTTTCCCTTTATTTGTTTCGGATCATGTATTATTTCAATAGTTACCACCAGGTCTCAAAAAACCCAACAGAAACCATTTATAAAAACCAGCAATTCCCAGACTGTAAATGCCATGGGACTGTGATACTCTGCAACAGAACAACATTCCACTTCATTAATGTATACTGATGGGAAAGAGAAACAGCAAGCAAAAGCAGAGCCCTGCGTCCCTCCCAAGGCAGCAGAGGTAACAACAAAACTACACTTGCAAAATCCCACAGACCTACTGCACAATAAGGTGTGAGAGTCCTGTGTCTTGTGAAAATGAGCAGTTGATAGGCAGTGATTTGGAGCAATTTTCTCCTGAGTAACCAGCAGCCACTCCACCACAGGGGTAGGCTGTTGCTGTGCCTCTGCTCAGGGAGAAGTGGCTCCACAGGCAGCTCAGAGAAGGGATCAGGCACCCAGCATTGATGTAACAGGAAATGAGCACTGTGCTGGCTGATGCCATCAGACCCTAAGTAAAGCAGGAGTACAGGATTTTTCATTCTCATACTCTTCTAATCAATGTCTGCATTCAGCAGGAAGGGAAGTGAAAGAAATCCCAATTTTCTAAGCTTCCTTCAAGGTGATTTCATAAGGTTTGATGTGTAAATACTGATAGTCTTTTAAGTATATCCATGTTAAAACTAACTTCTTGCAGTCCTATATTTTATACAGGTATTCAGCACCTGTCTTCCTCTAATTTAGATTATATTTCTGAAAATATATTTCACCTTTTAATCTTGGCTTATTACACAGTTTTATCAGAGGTGAGACATTCACATGGAATGTAGCCCACAAGAAGGAAACACTCCTGGGCACTGCCAGTGTCCCAGTGGACATTGAAGTGGACAATTGCATGACCAGATAATTTTATGCCTCAGTTGGGATTCAGGAGCAAGCATGGGAGATCCTTGTTTCTGAACACAATTTGGTCACTTGTAACAGGAGCCCCACCAGCAAGCACACAAATACATGTGTAGTGGTGTGCAGCAGATCCTGCACATGAATGCTTAGAGGCAAAAAATAAGGAGCAGCTGAGGGTAGGAATAAAGCCAAGCCTTTCACCTATAGCTTCAGAAATCATCTATTCCTTTTACACACAACAGCCCTGTGAAATGAGACATGGGGTACTCCCATTTTACCTGTTGGAGATGTCTGGTGTGTGCCTGGTAAGCAGAAAACGTGTGTGCCTGAGCTTAAGGGGATATGTCAAACTTAGCAAGTGAATGGTACTTAACAAAAGTAAGATATTTCAAGCCATACCCTTCTCTTCAGGGTATGGCTTGAAATAAAAAAACGAGCTGACACTTCATAAAAAACAAAACAAAACAAAAAAAAAAAAAAAAAAAAAAAAAACAAAAAAAAAAAAAAAAAAAAAAAAAAAAAAAAAAAAAAAAAAAAACAAAAACCAAAAAACAATGTAGGGACTGCAGACCAGGAGGGCAAGGGAAGCAAATCCCAGAAGAGATCCAGGGCTTCTGAGCTCCTCCTCTGGCAGGGCCGATGCTGGTCCCCACCAGCACAGATGCTGCTTTGGTGGGGGAAGAGTCATTCCCCAGCCCCTGCTTCCCTGCACAGAGGGGAATAGGAGGGAATGACTCTGCAAAGCCAGGCATCTTGGATCTGATCACTAATGTTTTATTCTGACAGTACGCTGTCACTGTAAGACAATATTAATAATACTTTCTTACCTGTGTGCCAGGTAATTAATTGTTCTGATTTCCTGAGTTTGCAAGAATTCATTCTCATCCTGTGTTCAGTTACACTAGGAAATTCAGCTGCAAAGGAATTTTTAAGTTCCTTGGAAAAGGTTAATGATTGAGAAGTAGTTTTCTATTTTTAATATTTTCCTGGGGTCATAATTTAAGACAGCATAGAATGTTTTGTTAGAATCACACATGCCTGCTAATGTCAGCGAAGGGAACAGATCGAGTATTGAAATCCAAGATATGTAGTTTTTTAGTGCACATGAACACAACTCTCAAGTCCCTCCACATACTCTAAAGACTTTCAGACTTGCCTAGATCAGATAATATTTCTAGTCTTTGGCTGTCTTGTAAAGTGCATAAATGGAAGCTGAAAGCAATGACAAAAATATTTTATTCTCCTGTACTGTTAATGTCAAGACATTGTGTTTACTATTTTTGATTCTTCCTTTTAAAATCCTACCCTTTTCATGTTACTATTTTTATTATGTGCCTTCCTTCCAAACAATACAGCTGTGTTGCTGTTGATTTTTTTCTCCTAGCTTATTAGGGTCAACAGGAGCCTAATACATCCTACTGGAACTGCTCTCTTTAGATGGAATTAAAATTCAGCTGTCATTGAAGATCTTTTGGTATTTACATCAAAAGAAGGTAACATAAAGATGCAGAGAAAATTGTAATCCTTTTGAAATCCATAAAAGTTTTACCACTGATTCCCATGGAACCAGGATTTCACTCTCCCTAGTGTAGAAACTGTTCTGTCCTAGTAACCTCCTCCCTGAAGTCTGAGAGCCCTGGGATGGTTACAGTGTTCCCAAGGAGAGAGTGATCTGCAGTGCCTGCATGAAACTGGGAGCAGGTAAGGATAGAAGGCTCACCTGGAGATCAGACACATAAGAAGCCAGAGCCCTTTCAGAACTCAGTTTTAAGAGTACAAAGCCCTTTGTTGCTTCAGGTCCAGCTCCTGGTGGTTGAAGGGAAACAGGTCACCTACACAGAGAGAGACTGTAGCAGCATCTCCCTTTCACACTGTGACAATCCAGTTCAAACCCCACTGGTGAAACTCAATTGCATGTCATCTGAAATTGCCCATTTCCTATGAGATAGAGACTTTTTAACTTTATCAACTATCAGCTATTGTCTCCTATAGAAATCTTATCTAGATAATACATTTTGTTTATGTTCCATAAGAGTTATGTGGTAGATGGCAAAAATTCAGATGAGTCAGGTTGTATGGAGCATGAAACCCAAGCAGAACCAAGAGTCAGAGTCATCACTGGACCAGTTTGTTCTGGGAGTGAATTCTATCAGAGAATGTCATAATATTTTTTATTGCATCTTCTCTAAAGACTTCTTGGAACAGCAGATGTCTAGTTACCAAAATTGAAATTTAAATAAATGTGCCATATTCTAACAATATTCATCCTTAGGCTTCACTGTACTTATCTATTAGTATTTTATTTCCTAGCAATAAATTTCTCAATTTTTTTCACTATAAATAGAGATGAAAAGGTGGTAGTTACAACCAGCTACAGAATGTGCAGCAGCCTATGGCAGATATAAAAATTCTGAATTAAATCTCTGCATTTTAGTGGAATTCCAAGTATATTATTGCTCAGAAAAATCATAGAAGAATACTGGCAGATTCAGAAATCAAAATTTCTTAGAAAATGTTAATTTATACTTTAAAAAATAATTTTCATAATTCCTTATTCCTTTTGGTAAAGAAAAAAAATTGGGTTTTGTCTTTTCGGAATAAGGAAAATCAAACCTAGGCAATGTTAACCTTTTTTTTTTTTCAGAGTTTTCAAAATTAAAAACAAAAAGTTATTGAAGTAGAAGAATATCCCATAGGATGTAAACTACGGTTAGAAATTTTTCTAACTAATTTCACTGTATAATCTCAATAGTTACAAAACTCCAACTCTTTTTAAATAATTTAACATACTTATTGTGCTGAGATTTAACTGTTGCTTAACAATGGTCCACAGGTTCCATAAGCACCTATACTTCTGAAAAAGTAGGCTCATTTTCTGTATTTCTCTCCTTCAGGCTCTGTCTCAGCCAGCTGATGACAGCAATAGCCTGTATTGTGATAAAATTTCAGGGGCTGTGTTACACAAACCCTACAACAAACATGGGGAAAAGGTCTGGTATTAGACTGAGTCATCAAAAAGCTAAACAATTTATACAGGGTGTGCATGAGAGCACCTAAGCAGTCCTTCAAGTATTTAAGATGCACATTCTTTTTTTCAATGGCAAAATGCTCCTCCCATTAGAATGCAATAAAAGGAAGGTTAGAGATATCTCTAAAACTTGGTTTTACATTGTGTTCTGTATCACATAGTCTCCTCTAGAGATGCCACCCAAATCTGCTGCACTGCTGACCTTGCTTAGGTGAATGCAGCCTCAGCCCAAGCTGGCCTGACAGAGAACACAGTTCTTGTTATCAACATGTTTAGTGCTAAGAGGGGAAAATTTAGGATGCCAGCATTTTTCTTCAGGGGCATATTCATCTGGAAGTCTGTCACTGTTCCTTTCTGATCCTCCAATTGCTGTTAAATGACACTTGGTCTCAGCCATTTCTCAATATTTTATGGGGACCTTGGAACAATATAAAGAAAAATATTAACTTTTAGTTACAGAGCAAATCAGAAAAAATCTTGATTGTTCAGCCCAGGAACTTAAGTCTATATGGGATAAACAGAAACATGAGACTTACACCAAGTAGTCTGTGTCAAAGCTAAATGAAATTACCACTTAGACAAGTTTGGAATTTGGGGACCTGGAAGAAGTAGAGAATGACAGAAATAAAATATATGGACCTGGAGATGCAGTCCTCAGATCAGGGTTTTAAAATAAGCCTAAACTAATTGAATTAGTCACTTAATTAAATTAATTGAAGAACTGAAATTAATTTCCTGCTGTAATAGATTTTGTAATAGCTTCAGCTGAACAATTTATTTGCTCTGTTTGAGGTTTTTATGCAATTGATTGATCAGTGAACAATTTTTCAGTTTAACAGTAAATATCTGTAGTGGCTTGCATGATTTAATAGCCAAATAATTCAGCACTAATTTACTATGAGACCAAGAAAGACTAAAAAACACGGTGTTTCAGTTGTTGGCAGTTGCTATGGCTGAGTTATATAAACATGGGGGCCAGCATCTCTCCAGGAACAGTGGTAGCAGTCAGAACACTCATCTGTGCCAGGCCCTTCAGACTGGCTGACAAACTGTGCTTTGAAAAGACTAGAACCCAAATTCTCTGAACTGAATGAAAAACCTCCCAATGTCATTAGGAAATCTCAAATCAGGGTCTTTGTTTCACTGTTTCATTTCAGGCAATGTCTGTTGTCCATCACATTTCAGAAGGCAGAAATTCTTGGTAAACACTGATTTTGTTTCATTAGGACTATTTTTGTTCAGGATTTACTCTGCCTGGATTTCAGCACAGCAAACTGCCATAAATGTAGTTTCGGGTAAATTAGTTCTGTCCTACTCTTGCACTCATTTGAAAATACATGGGCTGTATCATCTAAACCCACAGTGCCATTTAACAGCAATAACAGCTCTGCTGAGAGTCATGATCTCTCTGTCCATGATTACTATTATTCCTAGCAAGTTCTGAGTATTTCATATGACTGTTTCAGCAAAATTCACCCAGGAATCCATCATTCTTGCTCATATTCCACATTGTTTGTGCTTCTCTGAAGCTGCATCCAGTTTTTAAAAGGAATTCAGGAATATGTCTATGGTACTAAAATTTTTATCACTGAATATAAATACAGTAATGGATTATTCAATTGAATCAGGAAGAAAAAAGGATGAAATAAGTAAATTCACAGTAACCTCGTGGGGATATTTTGGGGGAAGTTCATGACACTTTAAAAATGACATCTCATTCGTATCCCAGAAAAAATAAGCTGATTACGCTGCAAAGAAAAGAAGCCACAACAAGACCTTTGATAATATACCTTTCTCTGTTTGCAAAACCAAAATCCTAGAACCATGGAATAGTTTGGGTTGGAAGGGACCTTTTAAGTTCATCTGCCCTAGAGCCCTGCAATGAGCAAGGACATCTTTAACTAGATCAAGAGATTGCTAAAAGCCCCATCCAAAATAAGAGTTAAAATAAGAACAAGAGGACAACTATTCCATGAAATTTCTTGGTCGCATATAAACCTCAATTTTACATGGGCTGTTGTCACAGAAAACAAATGGTTAGAGCATTATTTATCAATGGAGAAAACCTGTAACAAACTTAGGATATATAAGCAGAGCAAAATACAGCAGCTTACCCTAACAGATCTACTTCAGGAAAAGAAAATAATGGTCTGATATTACCGACACTTTATATTCCCACAGAAAATGAATCACTGCTCCTTCACCCACTGATCCCTCATTTCGGAAACTGCACTGTCTAACTGATTGCAAATATTAAGCAGAACATACATACCAAGTGCCAAAATATTTTAATAATACATCATCTTAGAGATATAGGTGTATGAGTGAATTCTGACAAGTGAGAACACTCAAAAAGCTGCAAAGATATTGAAAAAGAGGGAGAAAAATGGTCCAGAGGTGAAAGTACTGAGCTGTTATTCTGTTCTCAGCTCTGCCACAGACTCCTGGTTTGACCTTGAGCAAACAGGTTTGTCATCAGCTGTCTCAGGTGCTAAACCAGACCTTGAATGTCTCAGCTCTCCCTCCATACAAGAAGAATGATCCTTCTCTAGAAAGCAGTTGTGATGATGCATTGTGAGAGGTTTGGACACTGTGGTGATAAGCACCGTACAGAAACAAACCATAGCGAGATAAAATTTGTGCTGTCAGTCACCAAACCATGAGGAGGTGTTTTTCAAAGTGACACTTTTGTATTATTTACTCTAAAAATGTAAATGTAGGAAATTTTTACTTTTCTCTTCAACTGTACAACAGTTGTACAGTAAGCATAGTAAACACAGACAGCCTAGAAAGCAGACAGGCATGAGTAAATGTGCAAACCCTGGGTGATGTCACACGGTGCTCCAATCCATACTCACACCTTTCCTTTGGTCCCCACGTGTGCTGAGGAGGAATGTGGCTCCAAGAGAACTCTCTGGCCAGAGTAGGAGACAAAGATAGACAAACTGCAGAAAAGACTCACTTTGAAGTAACTTGGCACACTTGTTTAAGTCCTACGTAAACCCCTCTTTATATAAAACAAAAAAAATTTTGCTCTACTTAGGAAATACACCTGTGGATCTCATTGCCAAAGGGTGCTGTAAGTCTCAACATGACATGGGTAAAAGGGTGGAGAAATAGATGAAAGAGAAACTCACTGAAAACACAGAAAACACATCACACTATCAGAGACCCAAACCAGCTGCAAACTGGGAGAGGATGAGACCTGCTGACCCAGTTCTTGGTTTTGCCTTAGCACCAACATATGGTATCACTGGGGACATGACACTGACTTCAAAAGACTTTCAGAGGGAGCACTTAAAGCCTTTCTTAAGGCATTTCAGCATAAACTTCCAAGGACACACATACACTTTCTTGTTGCCAAGACCTAAACCCCGTGGCTCCACAGAGAGCATTTTTGGTGATGTGCTTAGGCTGCACCATCAAGGCCAAGAGACCTTCATTCACATTCACTGATGTTCTGCTCTTTCTCCTCTAATACAGAACCCCCCATTTATGAAGCCATCCTCTTCTTTGAGATAAGGACACATTTTTTAAAGTCATCAATAGGAAACAGCCTGTATTTTAAAACAGGTATGATTATTCAGTGATGAAAATATCCATGTCACAGACAAAAATGCTGCCAGGTCACATCAGAACAAATGCACATATCGCACAACCCCTCTTGAGTTGTATTTCTCCAGGTATCAGATTTACCTCAGGAGAGAGGATAACAAACATACAAGGTAAATCCACTGATGGTACTAACTAAACAAACAACACTGCCATCAGCTCACAAATGGAGGAATAGTAGAGAACTACTAAATAAAAGTAGTTCTCTAGAACTAAAAAAGTAGTTCTCTAGAAATAAAAAGATGTACAGCTATCAGAAACACAAGCTCTTGCAATTACTGCTATTCACTCACGTATCGGTGTAGTTCAACACATCCTATAGAAAACAATAGCACCTTTTATTTCCACTGCAGTTCATTAATGCTAATTTGAGCCCTGGCATGATGGTGTGTTTGGAAGAGGTATCCATCTTACACTATGACTTCAGTTGTAATGTTTCAAAATGCTATTAAAATTAATTAATTATTAAAATAACCTCACTTGTCCCGTGATTTGCAAACATTGCCAAGTACAGCATCTCTCATGTTGCTTTGCACATGCATATTCTGAGTTTACAAAAAACTTGAGAAGTGTTATAAAGAGGCCTGCAGACCTTTCTTTCACATTGCATTTATTCTGCATCTTCTCCAGGTAAAGCCAAGCACACATTCTCTACCAGCTGGGGTGCACTCTGTTAATTTTGATAGAGCAAAGAGATCCAGACAGACAAAGATGTAAACATGTACAAGTACTAACCAAGGCTCAGAGGAATGAATGCAGATACCTTGATATGAGCACCATAGCAACAGCCTCCAGTAAATCTGGTTTTTATCCTCTCTTAAAGATATAAAGGAGGAGAACAAAACTCTTAAAGTGTTTGAAAAGTGAAAGCCAAAGTGAAATTAAATTTAACAATGCCATTTACCACTTTCCCTTTACCTGTACAGAGGAACTCTATTGAATGAAAAATACATTTATTTGTCACTCTTTTTAAGGGCATTAAAGCATTTAGCTGTCTCTTCTGCAGAAAGAGAGGAACTGGACTTGTCACTGCTCTTTGAGACTAGCTTTGTTTCCCAAAGGACAAAATGGGAGCAGACAAAAAACTAACAGAGATACTCAGTTCTTGTCCAGATCTGATAAATCTCAGACTAGGGGAGCACTGCAGAGGGAGCTGCTTTTGCTGCCTCTCTGGCTGTGCAGCTGCTAAAGATACCTGGCCTTTCTTTATCTTCCTTTCTTTCTTCCTTTCTTCCTCTCCTCCTTTCCTTTCCTTTCCTTTCCTTTCCTTTCCTTTCCTTTCCTTTCCTTTCCTTTCCTTTCCTTTCCTTTCCTTTCCTTTCCTTTCCTTTCCTTTCCTTTCCTTTCCTTTCCTTTCCTTTCCTTTCCTTTCCTTTCCTTTCCTTTCCTTTCCTTTCCTTTCCTTTCCTTTCCTTTCCTTTCCTTTCCTTTCCTTTCCTTTCCTTTCCTTTCCTTTCCTTTCCTTTCCTTTCCTTTCCTTTCCTTCTTTTTCTCTTTTTTTTCCCACCATATTTCCTAAAATAAATCAAAAGGAGATGGACGCTGCAAGAAGGGAACAGTGTAGGGAAGGGACAGGACATGAGAGTGGGATGATCCAGGTAAGCAGAGTTCCAGGGCTGGGGCCAGGGTGCAGATGATGGCACACACAGCCTCAAACACACCCTGCCTGTTTCAGTCACCACTGAGGAGCAAAATGATGGTGTGGAGATGTAGCAAGTGGTGGTCACCAAAAACATCCCAGAGATGGGCTTGTTCTTGTCAGTCCACCTGTCTTCTTCACACCACCTGAAAGATTATGGACCAAGGGAAGGAACTGAGACAGGGAACAATATGTTTTCTCAATTTTTCTGTCAGTTAAGCCTGAACCAAAGCTTAATTTTTTTTTCATGTTGTCTTCCAGGTAACTTTGGATCTTGGAGCAGTAGCCTTTTTTTTTTTCTGGCAAGTTCAGAAGCTTATACTGCTTGCAAAAACATTTATAGAAAAAGGACTCACAATTCAGCCAGCTTGCATTTTAAGCCTTTCTAAGCCTTCTCTTCCCAGAAACTCCTTTTGTCTCACTTTGGGGATATGCACAGCCCAGCAGAGAAAAGCAATGCAAATGCTAAAGGATGTGCTTTTCCCTGCTGCCAAGTCAGTGAGCCTGCACAGAGCACAGGACAATGAATACAGCCCTGAGCAGCAGCACCACGGTTGCAAGCAGACCTGTCTAATAAAAACACTTGAAGTTTAAGCAAATGCTACTTTTGTAATCTTTCTGGAAACTAATCCAAGTTTGACTCAAGAAAAGGCAACCAGAATAGCTATTTTCCTACTATCAACTACAACCAACAATTATGTTCAGACAAAACACGAAGTGACTAATGCAAACCAACATAAGCAGAAACTCTGAACCCATCCCTTACTCCTGCCTCAGGATTGCCTCTGCCAGGCCAGGACCTTCATTGGTATTCAGGAGCTGCTGTGTGAAACAGAGCTTCAGGAGGGCTATCCACACACATATTTTTCAAGCTGTTATACTCTCTGCATGCTGATTGAAACCCTTCCTGATGAGTCTATCCATGCTCCTGAATTTTAGATCTGACATTATATTCATTTAATCTCATGGCAACAGGAACAGGTTTCTATTCACTGAAAAAAACCTGGCATCTCATCCCTATCTCTTTCTCCACACACATTTCACTGAAATAGTAGTGGTAGAATTGGCAGGATAGCTCTTAACTCCACACTAACTACTTTGCAATCATATTCTTTTTTTAAGTGATTACTTTCACAATAGAATTGAAAATAAAGCACTTTTGAAATGAAAATTATTCTTAAGAAGTAACTGAAAGTCTCAGTAATAAAGGTATTCTTTTTAATGACAACCCTGCATTATCTGAAGTGAAAGACTTTCAGTCCATTATTCAAATTGTTGCAAGCTCAAGAAATATATACTGCTGCTTTTTCCCCTCAATTGTTCTCACAGTCCTTCGTGAGGAAGGGCACTTGTGAAATAGCACCAGCTATTCTTCACCCCTCACTGGGAAGTGATGGCATCATCTACTCCTAACCAATGTTCATGGGATAAATGCCACGTGGTAGCATCTGCTGGAAAGACCACTCTCTTTTTCCTTAAATCTAGTTATTCTGTGCTTCATTTCCCCCTCTCTGAAATTTTAGTAGTGGCAGTTCCTTACCATTTTTCATCAAAACAAGTGCTGGACGAATGGAAATATTGAGAAGTCCATATTGCTAAAACACAAACAGTTGTTTTACAGAAGAGTAAGAATCACTGAAAGTGAGTAAAAGGAAGAGATGGAAATTATGTTTTGATGTACTTGCCTGCAGCGTGCAGCACTAGGCTGGTAGCTGTCATCTGGTAGTTGTCATTCCACCTGCAATTCTTTACACCCTGCAAGGCTGCTCGGTGTTACCAGACAGGCTGAACACAAAGGAGTTAGAATTATGCATTTTAGCTGTGGTGGGAATCAATGGAATGAAAATTCCCTAGTCACTGGGAGGGTATGCAAGGATGAATATAGCAGACATGGATTTCAGGTTTAATGATTTGTTTCCAGTTAAAATGCAGAAAGTATGCAGAGATGTATTTATTTCTTGTATTTATATGTTTAGGCTAAAGCAGAAAGAGATTTTTTTTGAAAAACAAAAAATGTAGCAGAAATGTATGAATCAACAAATGAACTTCAAGGGGTACCAATTAGGAAACATCTGTTAACACTGGTGGATCTGTGCTCAAGATCTGACTCCTAGTGAAGCTTTCAGAGACATGTAATATAATACCAGTGTTTCACCAAGCACATCCACATTCTTAGCTTGGCAGTTTTTTAATTCAAGCATCAGAGAGAAACTAAGGAAAAAAAAAACCAAACCAAACCATACAATTTCCTGTTGGGACTGATGGAAAGATATGATCAACACTTAATTTCTGTAATGCAATTGCATGGCACATGAGTAACTATTTGCATTTCAGCTCATGGCAGCAGCAGTTCCTGCACACAATGGCATCATCCTTAACCAGAGGGAGCAGATTTCTTGTGTCTTTTCAGCAATACAGCCATGCACTCACTCCCAGGCAAATCTATGTCCAAGAGAGCCTTGTAGGCTCTGTAGACATTAACTGTCATGAGTCTAAAGGTTTGTTGCTGTTCATTTTGATTAACACAACCTCTAGCAATAAAACCAAGACTCTCTCACAGCACGGTGAGTTACAGCTGAGCATGGCAGCATCCTGAGCATATTGGCCTCATAATATCCTTCAGTCTCCTGTAAAGTGTCTGTACCTGACTCCCCCAGGGCTCAGCCCCAGCCCTCACTCACAGAAGCTGGAGAAGGAGAAAGAGCTGTTGGGCATGAAAACTGGCTGCAATAAGTAAAATGCTTTCATCAAAAACACATTTCTCAATGTGACAATGCCAAAATTCAACTGTTTGCCAGAAATCTTTCATTCACTCGAAAATCTTGTTGTGATGGTTATAAAGTGACAGGCTAAAGTGTTGCTTGACAACAGCAGGTAAAGAGCACAGGGGTTACTCAGCTTCCCTTCAGACTGACTGCTCCAAGGGTCCAGAACACATCCAATGCAAAGCCCTCATGACTGTGTTGCCTCACTTTCTCTGCCCAATGAAATTAAGGCACTTGAATTTCTGGATTTTCAGACTTCAGACAACTTCCATTAAGGATTTTGGAGGATTTAGACAGTGTAAAGGCTACCTCTCTGGCAGTAACATAAATCAGCCTGGTGGGGGGGAACACCTCTGCTTTCAAGCCGACAGTGAGTGCCTCCATCCATACAGGCAGGAGAGGGCAATCAAGTTGCATCTTCACATGATTTCTAGGACTGTTTTATATATATTTGACTGTTTCTGGAGGATGGAACATTAAAATATCTTGTTTAAAAAACACTCACCTTGTAAAGACCTCATTAGGAAGGCATTAGAAAGAAAAAACTCATTAGGAAGGCATTAGAAAGAAAAAACCCAACTCTTAACTAAGGAAGTACCTGTAGATCTATGATTTCTCTAGCAAGTGTGATCTGTGTCAGCCAGTCAGCCACCCCCTGGCCAGCCCAGCCCCTCAAGTGATCACACACGAAATGCTGCTCTGGGAGCAGCACACAGCTGGAGAGCCTCCACTGAGCCACCCCCACCTAATTTCTAGATGACAAACATGTTTCAGGATCAATCAGACACCAAGCTGTGTAGTCCCACTGAAACTGGACTACTTTGGGACCACTGGCACATAACTGCTAATTTAAATTTAGGTAATTGTGGAAAATAACAGTTCAAGGCTTGTGAAATGTAGGTGTCTTTAGAGAAGAACGCATTGAAGATCGTATTTTGGATGTTGGATCCCTAAATACATATCCTATTATTAGTACTAATGCAAGGTCACATGATTGTGGATTTTGCCATGAAGAACTGGTTTAAAATGAACAACTCTTTTATCCAAGCATTTTGTAATATTTTGTAATATGTTTTGCCTCTGGTAAAAAAAAAAAAAAAAAAGTCCTATTTAAATAAAATCAGGGAAAAGGGAAAAAGATTTTCAGTTATTTAAAAGAATTGAGTAAAGGAAGAAAAAGGAAAGTTTTGGTTTTAAATGAAAGACATTCCTTCATTATAAACATTGACCACTTCTAATACTGTATTTATTAGAAATTGTTCCCACAGCAACTGCAGCCAAGAGCTGAAAAGTTCTGGTTTTGTTTGAAAAATGACTTAATAGCAGTAAAGCTCCTCTGCTTTGCTCAAATATATTTGTTAGTCTAACAAAACATAGTTGTTTTGTCTTCTAACCATGATATCTGGAACCTAGCATCTTTTCAGCAAAGAGGTTTAAGATGCACAATGAAAATGCACCTCTGCCTTGCAGAAGCCATACACAAAAAGGTCCAAGAGAAGGAGAAACCATCCCAGGTTAGTGCTGTACCTGTCTCTCAGTTATGAGGAAAGCCATGACATTTAGCTTCGATGAGACACCATGACATTTAGATGGTCAAAATACAGCAAAACAAATTGCAGCACACACCCTACACCCAGAGCGTGCCTTGACAGCCAGAACATGCTAGCAGGATTTTGTGCCACACTGAATTACTCTCTAGAGGTACATGACACTGAATCACTGTCTGCAGGGGTTGTATTAACCAAACCCTGACATCCTTATTTATGTAAATAATATCACATTTAAGGAACTATTCATATGCATAAAAATTGGAGAAGCCAGGAAGATGCCCAGTCATTTCTGCAGGGTTTTTTTTCTCCCCAAATTTTATAGAGCTTTTCATAAATCATAATCAGAAAATCATAATTTTCTTTTCACATGTCCTTTGCAAATATTACTTCCAAATGAAGTGCTCTCTTCATATACTTCAATTAGGAAGAAAACCTCTCAAACACAGACACAAAGGCAGCAATACAGTTACTCTCAGAATAAAGTAATTTCATAACCTCATTGTATTCCTTCCACAGTCTGGGCTTGGTATAAGAAATTAACTTTACTCTTAACAGCAACACACAAGATGCATTCAAAGATCTTTGTCAGCACATGCACCATTAGTGCTACAGTTTCCTGCTTTGCATCAAAAACCCAGAGGAAATCTGCTGACCCCACAGCTTTTCTATGCCTCCTTTGGAGAAGACAGCTCACAAATCCCCTTTCCACCACTGCACTGCTATTTAGGAGTGAATTTCCATGAAGGGCCATGTTGCATATTCAACAGCTGGCTGCAAACTGCCTTTTTCTACTGCTGGTAGGATTTTTCACTTGTTGTTCCTTTTACAAGTGAAATGAAGTGCATCAGGGCCTTGGTTCCCAGATCTTTATTCATCCACCACTGGGATTCACACAGGTTTCTTCCTTAACCCTCTCATGACAGAAAACTAAAACTGAATGAAAGGAGTTGACAAAAAAGCCCAGAGATTTTTTTAGTTTTTTTGCTCCCAGTATATGTGACAAATTGTCACATCTCCATTCAAAAAGACAGAGATTCTGGAGGGCAAGGTAGGAGCTGATCTGTAGGGAATCCCTTCATCCTGGGTGCTTTCTGAGCAGAGATGGCACAGAATGACTGTTTGGGTTTGCAGACACCGAAGATAAAACCCAATGCTATAAGCAGCTTCTTAGCACTGACACAGCTGGGACTATGTTCAGAGATTGCAAAGTAAACCTACATTTATATATGGTCTCACAGACCTCATTTAAAACAAACAACCAAACAACCAAACAACCAAACAACCAAAACCCAAAACCAAACACCTCCCCAAGGATTACCATCTTCAACTGGGAACAGAGAGTTTCTAGAAAGGTACAGACTTCACTAGCTGCTGCAGAGAGCCATTCTCCTCACACAAGGGAGAACCACATAATTCCAACTCTGTCTGAAACCCAGACCTGGGACTGAAACCAGTCCATGGAACACAGCACTTCATTTTTTCCACTATCTATGCAACCAGGAACATATTCTACAAAAAGTACTATATCCCTTCAAAAAGACATTCATGTTAAGAGCATGCTCGTTTGTTACATAAATAAGGTGAAAAGTTAGTCAACAGAACTGTGAATCTAACACTTATATCAATTAAATTGGTTAGATGTGGCTTTTCCTCTTCTCTCCTATGAAAAGATAGTTGCATTATTCTAGAACTTGTTCAAAGGCTTACATCTCTTTATAAAGCCACATAAGATAGATCCTGCAGCTTGTTTTTTTTTTAAACATGGCATACTGCATTTGGTTTTGAAAATTGTGTGCAGAAAAGCAATGTACAGTACCCCAGACTTGGCCACCAGCATTTCGTGTAGTGACAAAGCTACTCAGTGTTCATTAAACCATCATTTAACCATACAACTAAAGAAAAAACCAAACAAACAAAAAAACCAAAACAAACAAAACAAAACAAAAAAACCCAACAAAACCCAACCCCCCCCAACCAACCAACCAAACAAAAAAACCCCCCAAAAACAAAACAAACAAACAAACAAGCAAGCCACCAAAAAAAAGTGGGAATTCATGTGGATTTGAATCATCAGGAAACATCATGATCTCTAACATATTCCTTCTCCTGGAAAAAAGGGAGGTTTAGGAATGGATAAAGCAAGGACAAAAATGGTAATTTTAGAGTGATGACTTACTAGCCATCAACAGCAAATGAATAAAAATCTGTTGACAGACATGACAAGATTTAATTAGTAGTGATGGTCAAGACATAAGCAGAACAACAATATATTGGAAAAATGTGATAAACAATTGTACATTTATCCCATTTAGTACAGACATTGCACATCTACCTACTTAAGGCATTTTATAATAGCCTTTCAATTCATACTCCTGAAAGAAATATTTTACTTCTTCTGAAACACTGCATAGGGATATCTTTGCTCAGTTGAGTAACTATAAAACCACTCACATATTGCAACCAGCTGTCATTCTCAACTACACTGTATCAAGGACTAAATTCTATCAGCAATGTTCAAATCTACCAAGTTCTGTCCTCGGATTTGGAGTGCTATTTTGGCTCGGAATGATACCTGCCAATTCCAGATTTTAATTTATTTTCTTATTCGGTCATCTTTTTTCAAACAAAAGTGGTTGAATTATGCCAGAGAAGCTACCTCTTCTTCAACTATGCCAGAGAAGCTACCTCTCTTCTGAGTTAGCATAATTGAAGAAGATGCTCCAACGAAGTTGGCTTTTTCAAAATTCAGTTCCCTGTAAATGCCTGCCTTCTGCTCTCCAAAGGAATCTCCGAACCTTGGAGAAAAATTCCTTTTGATCAGTGTGACAGCTGAGGGGAGAAAAGTAACTAGTGGTTTTAGGTAACAAAACTGCTCAAACACAGAGTTAGACACAACCAGTTCTCATTAAATACATTAACAAGATTAACATTAAATTTAGGTCACAGTTTGTCTGCAACACAAAGGCAAAGAGTGAGCCCGCTGTATAGTCTTTTACAAGTGTGGAGTCTGAGTGACTTTCCCTGCCTTGCTCCCTGTGAATAACAAGAAAACAAGTAGGAAGATAGTACTAAAGACCTGAGCTGATGGCCTTTGCCAATCATTTTTACAAGAGGTCTTGAGTGGAGAAACAAATGTGGAAAACCCTAGATCCTACCTGGAGCACTCAGCTAGGAGGATAATGTTCATCACTTGCACAGTATTGCTATTCATATGAACTCACACAGCTCTCAACAGCCTGTGACAGTACAGCTTTACGACTCAGCAAGGAAAATAAGCTTTATGCTGGTACACCTAAGGCTGCACCAGCTACATAAGCACAGCACGGGGCAACAGATGAGTGAACTTGGCATTTGATGCTTTGAAAATCCCACTGTCAGTCTCTTGGGAAGCTGGAGCTGCTGACAAAAGGCAGTGTAATTATTGGCACTGGGTTGTACAAAGGTAACAGCATAAAAACATTCCCCAGAAGAAATGAAGGTGTTAAAATAGCAGCTGGGTAAATACCAGATAATGAAAGAAAGCAGTATGAGCTCCCCAGGTTCAAATAAGGCAGACAAGGATTTTGCAGAACTGACCTTATTAAAGAGACATTATCAGTTTAAAAATTCATCTAAACCCAAAACAGTTACAGTTACCAGTGAAGATAAAAGTTACCTATTAAACATAATTATTTCCACCAAATGTCAATCCTTTTACTTCCATTTTTACATTTTTCTGTAGTGAAGTGCCAGGTCCACATAGGTATTCTCACTTTTGTTTACAACAGATTGACTTTTGTTGACACAGATAGTCTCTCCCAGAACATCCATTTATTCACTCTTGGTATGAATTATTCTTCATTAGGCTTAGCATGTATATTCTACTTCATAATAAAGTAATACACAATACCAAAGTTAAAGAAATTAAATATAAATTTATGATAGGAAAGCTCAACCTATGTGTTTCACAGAAGCATTTTCACCTCAATCACTGCAGGACATTTTTAGTACATCTTCCCTGAAATATTTTTCATCACATGGGATCCTTTTTATAAAAAAACCACCAACCTCCAAAAAGTAATCTTTTAAATAAAAACTTGACAGACTGAGCAATATGTATTGCATGTAATCCAGTATCCAGGTATCCCAAGCCAAAAATACAGCAAGGTGAGCAGAAAGGTGGGTTGTTGATAATGCTGAAGAGCCTGTGCATAACAAAGCCTCCTGAAAATCCTCAACCCTGGGCACAAGGGCTGCTAGCTGCAAGCTAACATTACTGAAGCACATGTTGAAAAAAATCATAACAAAGCTACAGTTTATTAGTCTAGCATGGAGAGTAATTTCTTCAATAAAATTTACCATTGCCAGTAAGTTGTTATTTACTGTATGGATGAAATCATTGCCCAAGGACAGTTACTTTTGCTTGTTCTTTGTATGTTTTGGCTCCTTGTCCAATGGCTTCATGTTGAGGGAAGACGACAGTGCAATGGAGATGGGAGTACACAGGGGACTGTCAAGGGAAACAGGGGAAGCAATGCACTTCCAGGGAACACAATTGATTTGGACAATGCTTCAAATACTAAAGAACTTGGCCTTATGTTACTTCTTGTATTGAAGACTGTGAAGCCAAATGGGATTAATTTGAATGGTTTGTCCAGCACACATTCTTTGGGAGACTTCAGCTGTGAAATTAGGATGGTAATACCTGTGGCAGACACACAAAACTGCACAATCAACAGCTCGCACTCTGTCCTCTGAGCGACTCAAAGCTGAATCTAAGTCAACTCTTTACTGATGTGGGCTACTTCCTAGTTAGCACTTCTTTCACAAGGTACAAGAGATGTTAAGATCTGGATGTTTCTTTGAATATATATTGCATGATATGAGAGTGACTCACTCTATGAGAGTGACTTCCCCTGATAGAATTGTTACAGTCAGTGAACCGCTTCAAATTTGTGATGAGGTGTGAGAGAATTACAAATCAGCTTTCTATTGCTAGACATAGAGATTATCTATTAGGGATAATAATTTGATATTGTAATCAATATTCAGATGTTGCATTTTATTATTGTAACCTATTAGACCTTTGGTCTCCATGTCTTATCTGTGATGAGTTACTGTCATTTCCCTCTTATATTGTAACAGTGAAGAGTCTGGGCTTGCAAAGAAATCCTGGAAGGGACTGACATTCTTCAGCTTTCAAGTGCTCCTTGCAGCCATGAGCTGTCCAAGTTTTCCAATTGCTTTCTTGCCTAGGGGCAATTGCTTTCTTGCCTCTTTCTGTAACACCTGAGGCTGCTCCTAGTGCTCTGGCCCACTTTCAAGGCAGGACAGACCCTACTCTTTACCCACCTGTGCCTTGGGGATGAAATACCAGACACGGTTAAAACAGCAGCTCTGAACTCCCACAACCCAGACAGAGTCCTCTTTCTGTGACAGCAAATACTTCCATGAAAAGATTGAAGAATGCAATCAAATAGTAATTAGGATTGTCAGTCTAATTACTGCATACATTTTCTAATGCTAGTAGTGATAGGAAACACTAATTGTTGTTTGCTGTGGGATGAATATTTAAACTTGTCAGAGAAGTAGGGGAAAAAAATGCCAACTGCAGACACACGTGTATTGTAACATTCTAATTTTTAAATAATATGGCAACCTATTATTAAAAAGGCACAGAAGATCGCTACATGAAAAAATACAAAATATTTTATCATGGTGGCCTCAGAGCATAGCATTCAAATACAGTTACGACCCCCTCAAAACCGGCTTGAATAATATAAAATATTAACAAATACATGTGGTTATTTTAATTAGCTTTTTCCTGTTCCTCTTTTTAAGATTCATATTTATAGGATTCTTTGAGTCAACTAGACAGGTTTAAAAATTTACTCTTTTTGAAGCATAAAATTATATTCTCATCTATTTCAAGAAATTCAGGAATAAGAACTTCAAAAATACCTAAAATAGTGAAGATTGGCAGCACTGCAATCAAAAGAGCTTCTGAAGGCATTACATGCCCATTTACATTTTTTCACTTTTCTACTTCACCAAGAAAAAGACTGCAACAGGTTGTAAATATTTAACAGTTTGGAACTGTAGCCACACTCACAGTTCAACTGAAGTAAGTTTAGAAGCAGTGAAACACTGAAGTTACTCCAGGATGTAAGGCTAAGTACACAAGTATATGTTAAAGACCTGGACTACCAGCTGCCACTGTAGAACACAGACTGCAGAAGTAACATGTAAAGCCTATTAGGAACACAATGTTAAACAGTAAATTAACTAGAATAAGATAAAATCAGAGAACAGGGGACATGTGGTTCATCCACTTCATCTCTTCATGTCATCTGCTATACTGCAGCTTACCACAAAAATATAAATACAAGAATAGTAAATCAGTACTTACTATATACAATAAATAACCTTTCTATATAAATTATGAAAATACACCTATGGTAAAATCAGTGCAAAAATGACCAAAATGTAGTGAAGGAACACAGAGTCCTGCCTGCCAGAATATGCATCATAGAACACCCATATATCACCTAGTGCAAAGCACTGACAAGAATTAAAAAATGCAAGATGCACATCACTAACTGTGCCATTCTAAAATTACATCTATTTCCAATATCAGACAAATCAGGTTAAAACAACACACATGTTATTTGAACGGTACACTTCATTCTTCCTCATCATTTTACTGAATTTTAAATAACTTCCTCTTCCCTAACTGATACTTTAAATGGAAGTTGCTCTTATGAGTCCATGTTTGCACAAGCAGCCTTTTTAGAATTAAGAAAGTTCTTTTTCTTTTTTCTTGGAAAATTATGCGAAGCAAGTATTGGATCACTTGGCTCACGGAACAAAAATATCTTCTCCCCTGTGTCTAACAGCTCTATGGCTTCAGCAGTTGCAGAGTTCAGAGAAATAGGTGGATCAGGCTGTTCCACAGGAGGATGTGCAGGTGAACATCCCAGATGAATGAATGCTGCTTTTTCCAAGACAGCAAGTTGCTTCTTCTTTATCAAGCTACATTAATGAAAAAAATTGTGTTGAAAAGTGAAAACTGAGGCAAAAAATGCACAGCTTCCTATACCATACCTTGCCACAGAAGTGGTGACTTTGGAAGCTAAAGAAAATCATATTCAACAGAGAGAATTGTAGTTTTCATTCTAATCCCCAATAATTAACGTATCATTTTCTGAGATACAAAATTGCAAAAGGAAAGGTAATCTCCTAAGAAATAAATATAGGGAAGATGAGCAATGTATGTGAAAAATGTGAGAATTTTGTGGATATGTACAGAAAAATCTTTTTAGGTATTTACTATACTGCTTATTATGTGTAAATATGTTGTAGGAAACACAAGCACTAGACAGAACAATCTAGTTTTATCTAGAACTAATTAACATTCTAGTTAGTCACACTTATGAACTAATTTTCTGGTTTCTAACAGCTGTAAGATGAATCTTGGGACATAAAAAAAACTATAAACAAAAAACCCCCAGGTATGTTTGTTCTGGTTTTCTACTTACCTGTCTTTTCTCTTGTTTAGCGAGGGGATCTTTTCTAAACTTCTGTTTATCAGATCTTGCCTTATTTTGGTCTCCAGTGTTTGCCACAACTCTTGGTTCTTCCTGAAAGAGAAGGAAAGAAAAATTCCCAGCAGCAAATCCCCAAGTATACACATTTTTTTTTCCTCTCTGACTTTAGCTACGAAACCCACGACAGCAACAGCACAAATGCAGTCAGTAAGAGTGTTCAAGTACTTTTGCTGCCCTGCCACAGATCATTTAAATCAGCTAAGATCACACCTCATGGCATGGTACCAAGGACTCTTATCTGTTCCTTGACAACCCACATCTGCCAACGACTGGGCTCAGTGTCACAACATCTGCTTTTGTCTCCTTCCCAGGTCATGGCAGGGAGTTGGGGGAGCAGGTCTGGGAGCATCCCTTGGTGTTGCTGCACAGATTTCAGCTCATGTTAATGGGGCTAAAGGGGGGTGACAAAGGCCCTGAGTGTCTACCAGTCTCTGTGAGAAAAGGGAAACTCAGTGGCCACTTGGAACTTCAGTAATTAACTACAAAGGGACAGACATCTGCAAGGTTGTAACTTTCACTATTAGGAAGGAGGATCTCCTTTATATCTTTAAGAGCTACAGACACCTAAAAACCAGTGTACTATGAAAATTAAAAAAACAGTGGAAGGAAAATATTTTAACAAACTCCAATTCAGGCAACAGAAAGAAAATTATCAGAACAGGATTTATAAATCTATGAAATAACTGTTTCATTCATGAACTCATAAATTTTTCTAAGCTTTTTATCAATAAATGTATTATAGTTAAAATATTTCACAAAATAAGGTAGCAGTTTTAAAGTATTTTTACCCCAGAAAAATAGTTCAAAAGGAAACTTATGCACCTGTGACTTTTTTCAATAGCTGTCAATCTCATTGTCCAGCAAACAGATACACACTAAAGCAACAATCTTGTCTTGCAGTGGTCTACCAGAAAACATCACACCTACCTTTTCTTACAGCTGCCAGACTCATCTGCATTACTGTCACTTTCAACAACACCATCTGAGTATTTATTGATGGAATCGAGGACAGAAAGAACCTCACTCTGTGAGCTGGAGGGCAGCAACAAATTCAGGACCCTGTGCAACACCCCCATTGGCACCCTTGTCAGTTTAGCTAAATAACCTGCCAGACGGAGCTCCTAGAGGATTAAATGAGTAGAAGACAGAAAAATTTAGCATTGAAAATAAATGTTAGCCAATCTTAGTTACTGTTATTAAATGAATAGCCACTATGGAAACAAAAAATATTACTGAAGATTATTTTAGTAGTGACAATTTTGGTATCAAGTGGTCACACTTCCATGTTCACTGTTTCTACCCAGAGTGGCCCATGTACATCATGATTATCCATTTCATTTGGGATTTTGGCAATGTAAATGCTAAATAACCAGTTGATCTTGGCATATTTGCTTAGGGCATGTACTTGATTCCCTTTGGTTTGAAAAATCACAAAACAATTACATTCTAACATGTAAGTCTTAAGTAATTTATGGATTCTACTACTATAAGGAAATAATTTCAAGATAGCCAGGAAGCAATTTCTTGGTCTGTAAAATTACGGAGGGAAAAATAGCCTTGAAAAACTTTACATGTTGTCATGGTTGATGACTTCATTGTTCAGCTTCTCTTAACACCAGATTCTGTGATAAGCTCAGAGAACAGCTTGTAACACTTGTTAAGAGGTGAAGGAAAACATCTGCTTTTCTTTTGGTAGTATTTTTTAATTTCCAAACGTCCTGCCCATTTTTGCCCAAAGGTCAGTAGTAGAGCATATTCATATAATGTTCAAATAGACTGAGTTCAAATTTATTTGTTCCATAGACACTCAGCCAGCCCCATTTCCTGCCCCACTCCAAACACCAAAATTCCATTGTTATTTTCTGCTCTGTTGTCATAAATACAGTGTCCCCAGGGTGTTTCTGCAGATCTCTTGTGTGTATCAAATATGAAGAGTCTACAATATATTGAGAACTACATGGAAAGAAAAGAGTAAGGATAATGAAAGCAAGTTAAACGTCTCAAAGAATGCCAGAAAAAAAAAGCTGTTGTTGTCTATTCAACCCATACATGCTACTCATGTAGCTGAAGTTAGGTAAGACATGCCAAACATGATGACTCATGACAGCTGAGTTATCACCTCTCTGCAGACCCTCCTGTAAGTGTTGATGGAGGAGATGACTACAAAGCCCATGCCACATAAAAGCCTCAAGGTCCCACTATGCAGGAAGACAACCAGGTTCTTTGCTCACAGTAGTTTCAAAAAGTCACAGCAAATATTTGCCTCTTTTTCTGTATGACAACTTTTCAGAGGAATGAATTCACCTAGGAGATCCCTGGATTATCTGAATCTTCTTCTTTGAAAGAAACAAGGCATCATCAGCAAGGCAGTCTTAAGCCAAATTTAGACAGCCACACAAAATAAAGAACTCAATCAACCTCATTTTCCCAAATTATCCTACAAGCAGAGAATTCTCTCCAAAAGGTAAGAAAACTAGCCACTTTCCAAAGTTTTCTGGCCTCTTCAGTGTTGGTATAGATTTTCCATGGAAACCACTGAGATCACACAGAATTAACAAGACAAAAAACCTAAAACCGATGAGAGATTAGTAAATTTGTACAGTTCTTAAAATATTTTCAGCCTGACTAGGCACCAAAGTTGAACAGCAAAGAGATGTTTGCTCAGGCTACTTAGTGAAAGAAATTATTTGATTCTTCTTTGGAGAGGAATGCAAATAAGAGTGTAAATCTCAATACAGGCACCTAAGTCTAATTTCTATAGTACTGTGCTGTACTTCTGGTCTTTAAACACTGCTCTTCTAGAAACTTACAAAATGCAATGTTAAGTGAGAATAAACACCACAGATCTCTGAGACCTATTCTGCTCTTTTGGGCTAAATTTTCTCAGAACTTTTAAACTAGTTTTGAAAACAAGTATGAGTAATGATACTAGAAAATTTAACTAGCAGTCCTGCTATAATTTCATTTTGAAGCATAATCAATGTAAATCATGCTTAATGCTCATCAAAATCTAAACAAAACCCTTTTTTCATTACATGAAAATCCAACTGTACATCTGTCTGTTAACCAGAAAATCAGGCATTTCAGGTCTCCACAGAATGAAATGCAACAGGACAAACCCTGAAAGGATTTGTAATTGAACAAACAGAAGTATAACTCAGTAAAATTGAAAAGGCTGAAAGTAGCTCAGAATTACCCGAAGTGACTGACAGTATAGGCTGCAAACTGGTAACAACTACTAGCAGAGAGTATCTCTAAATGCATTTAATGGTTTCCAAAAAAGATGAAAAGCTGATATCCAGATACAGCTGTAATTTAAACTTGGAAGCTTTGTTCAATTTCATGCTTACCTGACTATAAATTGCCAAAAATGCATTCGTTTCTATATTTTCCAGGAGATCTTCAAGCACCACGCAATTCCATTGCTCATCTCTCAAGCTGAAGTGAAAGACAGAATTAACATTGAAATGTTCCCAGGTGCAATGACTGTATTACAGGAAACAAAATTGGAAGGTCATCCATTCGGGAAGCATATCTGTCTGTCAGCATATCTGCTGTGAGCAGCCTAACATCTAAAATGTGCCAAATTCTCTTCCCTTCTTCCCTGAACCCCCAAGCAAACACCAGAGCAGAATCTAAGACTATGCTCTTGCACACAATTCAAATCTGGAATCACTCCGAAGCAATGTGATTCAACCTGTCCCCATCCTCTTCCCTCTTCTTTAAATTTCATCACCACACTTTAAGGCAAGTTATGGATCTTTTTGTAGCTGAAATATGATATTAAACAGTTAGCTTCCTCATTGCTGGTGATTATTTTTCTTTTCTAGACCAAAACATGATGACATCATGCACAAATTCTGCAATGTACAAAAGTACAAAACTTGTTTCTTCCAGTAAGTTTTCAAATAAAGCCTAGTTGCAGTTTCTTTGAAGGCTTCCCTGATAGGTTACTGGCTTGTGGATACTTGTGCAGAGATTTATCTGATCTTCTACTGACTCTACTTCTGCAACAGGAAAGTTGTTCACCTAAACTGAGTAGAGCTCCAGCTTTTTCAGAATTAAAGCAGACTTACCACTATCAAAGCCATTTTTAATGTATCAGTGGTTTTATGGAAAAGACTCTTTCTAATGGAAAGCACACTCTGAGGACATTACATGAAGCTTGAAATGTGCTAGGCTTTTAATACTGTGCCTTACACATGGAAATGTCATTTCTACCTCCTGTAACCCTAATAAAATAATACAATAGGCTGCAATTTTGCAAATTATCACCCATTTTTGCTAGGCAGCCATTATGACAAGACAGATATTTCTATATACCTCCCAAGAGGCATTTTATTTGTCACTGCTATCTTTACTTAAAAACTGGCCAGGGAAAATTGAAATTGAAGAGTTTATACATCTCATCAAAAATAATTGTGTGCCAGGGAATTCAGTCCACAGTATGACAATGGAGATGGAAATTCAATTTAAATTGTCTCAGCTATTTCCTCTGACCCCAGCAGATCATGTTGCTCTGAAGTCCCTCCCTATCTTCTTGGGAGACAAAGTAATAGGAATGAAATTATTTTCCTCCTTAATGCTAAGGGGTATCATTATTCTTCCGCTATCCCTGTCAAAAAAATGGTGACTGCCACGGAACACACAGCACAATTTATATGTCACTAAGTTATTATTATTTAATGTCTTTTATTTCAATATTCCCAATTCCTCAGTTATGCTCTGGGCCACAGCACAAGAAGGCAGAGTTCAAATACAGATGCATGGTCCCCCCCCAACACAGCAGAACATTCCTCCTGCTGTTTCTCCAGAGTATCTTGTGGTCCATAAGAACTGTAGTAACAGTAAAACCTGAGACCAAAGAACTTACCTTTGCTGGTATAGGTTTATAAACTGTCCACATTTATTCATGGCCTGTCTTAGCAGAACTGTCACATGTCTTTCTGCATTCGTGTCCACAGCTTCATTTGAGAGCCCCAAACCATCCAGACCCCACCTCTGCCTACTCATTAGATGCTGCTGCGCTGACTCCTTATGCAACATCTCATACTCCAGCTTCCTGTCAAGTTCTTCAATCTCCTACAGGTTGAAAATGCATGATGATAAGAAGTTAAATTATAACTTGAAAGAACAAATTTCATTTGGAGTGAAGAAAAAAGATGATGGTATCAGATTTTCTGATATTACTTCATTCATTTCTTATTCTACCCAGCCACTTGCAGTCATTACACTTTTCAATTCATTGCACAGCTTCAGTAAACATGACTGGCACGTTATGAATATCAGAACAATGAGGAAAGCTATGACTCAATTTTCATTGTGTTAAAAGTCACAAGTGAAGTGAAACCTTCCACTGTAGAGGACACCCATCAAGTACACTGCCAGCATGGCTGAGATCAAAACTAAGGAACATCACCATTCAAATTAAGTTGTAAGCTGCATAAACCCACTGAAACAGCTTGAGAAACTCAGACTAACTAATTCTAGTTATACCAAATTAACAGCTAATATCAAAGGGATTTAAGTTAAAAGGCAGTAATTCATAATTATTCTGATAAAGTTAGGGCTAAAATAAAATGCTCAGAAAATCAAAAGGTTAAAATCAAAAGTCTTCAGGGGACTGGATCCCCCATGCTAAAGATCTCACTTTGGTCAAAAAGTCAAACTAGACTCCAGAAGGAAGGCTTCATATTCCCATTTCCAATGTCACTGTTGTCTCACCTCAATTTTTACATTGCTTACTATCTCAAAGCCCCACTTCCTAACCTGTACCTTGGAGAAAATGCTCAATTTTAATCTATTCCTCTGCCTCATCAGCTGTATTTAATCCAGTATTAGCTATTCTAGGTCTCACTTCTGCCCCTTCTTCAATCCTTTTTCTTTACCTGTTCAAGGACACAGAAGGTAAAAGCAACTTCTCTGAAAAGCCCCCTCACACTTAGGCACAAAAGGCAAAAATACTCTTCCAACATACAACTTTCACTATTTCCTATAGCTCTAACACAAATTCAAGCAAAACTGGAGGCATATAAGCATTTTAGCTGCCACTCTATGAGAACCTCTGTAGAGATGACCACATTAAAATTTAACAAGGAATTTTCACAGCAGTAGCTGTCTAATGATGCCCTCTAGCAAAGAGGTTTTTCTCAAAAACCCATTTTGTTTGTTCTACTCCAGTGCTCTCCCCAAGCCTCACTTGGATGGTTTCAAATAGCAGATGCAGAAAAAAAAGTCCTTGTGAAAATGGAGCACTGAAGTATTAAAAAAGGATTAGAAAATTGGCACATATCAAGTATGTAATATATATGGTGAAGGAAAGAGGTTTTTCCAGATTTTCTACTGTTTAAACTGCATGAGTGTGCCTCGAGTGAGATAGGTAGGAGGCTGTATAGATAATCTCTAAAAATTTGACAGTTGAAGCATATCATGTGGTTATGGATTTTGCATATGGACAGCATTATAACATGAGCAATTCTGTAAGACAGACACAACAATTTATTCTTCCAGTCATGAGTCCAAATCACTTCTCAACTGTCTTTCTTTCAATCAATAAAATATTAAGTAGCCATCAAAATACTACCCTTTCTGACAGCATGCAACTATCAAAAAAAAAAAATAATACACAATCTTCCTTGGCTCTCCTTCTCTTTATGTCTTTTACTGAATGCATTAAAGTGCACATACTCATAGAAATTAAAGTCTGCACCACCAGAAGCTGCAAACCAGCAGCTAAATCAAAGTTATTCTAATAGTTGCTGTTTCCTAACAAGATTTTTTTGTCTTTTAACAACTACATTACTTACAGGATTATGAGCTTCTAAAATTTGAATACATTCCAGTTTTGACAGGGTTTTTGATGTGTTCAGTTGTTCAAAGAGCAAAGCTTGCACATTTATGATAGCAATATACAGCTCCAGCATTTTGGATTTTTTAACACTCTTTTGAAAGGCTAAAGAAGCAATATACTCTCCAAGTTTATTTTCCAGATTGCGCAGGTAACACTGTTTTTCACGCTGCAACTCATACTTAATCTAAAAAAAACCAAAACCAAAACACAAAAGATAGATTAACAGAAACTCTTACATGCACACTCATGATTTTAGTACTCTGTAATTAACAAGCAGGATTATGACAGCAAAGAAATCAGCACTGTTATCTTATAACGTAATACACTGTTTCAAGAAGTGCTTTTAACCTTCAACTCCAAGCTTTTACTGTAATAAAAAAAATTACAGCACAGTCAAATACTGTAAAGAGATCAGGCTTTCTTTTCGGGTAGTCATAAGTTTAATATTAAATGCTAACCCAAAACAGAGGGCCTATATAATTTTTATTATAATAAAATTAAATGCTAGAAATACAAATAAATCTATGGTAACCTACGGTTAAATGGAAAGATAAAATATGCCCTTTTGCCTAGAAAAAACATGAAACTTACAGAAAGACTGTATTTAGTTTCAAATTGGCAAGTGTCACTTAATGCTGACTGATGACATTCAACCAACTATTCTCTGAGCAAATAATGAAAAATCTTCTTATATAAAACAAAGTTAAACGGTAAATCAAAAGTCTGTTGGCAATGGATTTCAAATAAGATTAAAACTGGACTGGATCAACATCAAACAGCATAAAGTAAAGTGATTTAACTCAATAACTGTTACTGCCACACGTTTGATGGAACATCCACAGAACTATTCAAGGGTGAAAGGCAAGTGCAGCATGTGCAGGCACACGATCCAATGCAGTGTCACTGATGAGCTCTCCATGCTGTACCACTCACACTGACAGCCAAGGACACTGTACTGTGACTATTTTTCTGTGGGACAATGTGTATAGCAGCCAGCTGCAATTACCTTCTTTAGGTGCTTCCATCTGAGTTTGTCACTCTAAGCTCCCTTCACACTCAAAGAAAAGAAAATTATACTTCTCAGTAGGTTTCATGTTCTAAAATATGGGTTTCCACTGACATGTAAGGTGGATGTCTAGGTTAGACACCGATGGCTACACTGCATAGCTAACATTTAGTTAGCTGAATCTTCAAAAGACTACAGTAAACAATTACCAGTTTGTTTTTATTCTCTCTCCCTGTATGCTTCACATGGGCCCAAAGAGCTGGATTGTAAGAGAGAGAAGACATAGATAGAGAAAGCACATGAAGCCCTGAGAGCTCCAACTCCACTACTCGGTGTTGGTACCACCTGTTGCCCCACATGCCCACCCACACACTGTTGTCGATCAGAGCCCAAGGTTTTTCCTCTCTCCATCTCTAAATTCTCTCTTCATCCTGACAAATCTGATAGGTTTCACAGCACACCAAAAAAACCCAAACCAACCACAACCATTTTCAGAAATCAGTATTTTCAGAAATTCCAGCACTATGTATTTTACCAGCAGTGCTCAAATAACTACTGCCTGTGACAGAATGGAAGAACCACAGTCATCAAAGGAGGAATGTCAAAACCTTTTAAAGCTTTGGTCAAGTTTACTACCACCGTGGCCTCTGAGAGCAGACACTCACGTTTGCATTCTACTGAAAAGCATTTATCTCATCAATTTTGGCCTCTATCTTAAAGAACAGGCAGAGATGAGCTTGACTGTTTAACTAGCATATCTGTATGGCTACTTTAACACAGCAGGCACCCCTTTGTACATGTACTCAATCTCCCCCATTTTACCAGTCTAAAAATAATGAAGACTTACAGTGATTTCCCTGTTGGTGTGAACTACAACACCAGAAAGGTCAGCTGTAGCTCTTATAGACACTGTGTGACTTCCCACTGGCACAAAACCTGACTCTGGCCATCAGAATATCTTTGCAGAAATCAAAATTATATGTACTAACGACACTAAAAACCTTATCAGCTTCTTATTCAGCTTCTTATTACTGTGATGTTAATCACAATTATGTATATGTATATACATCATTGACTCTATTTATGATTAGCTTTAAAAAAGCATTTATGGATACTTCCACCACATAGACATATTTAGACACATAAGATGATAAATATTTAATATGATGCCCATAAGTTTTCTCTGATAAGAGAACTGCTAAAAGTGCTTGTGTTTCATACAAATTCTATTATCCAGTAGAGAGAGTGCCCTGGTTGCTGGTACCGGTGTGGAGGTACCAGCATCATGATGTCACCTGAGGACAGAGATGTAAATGTAAAATGTGATTTGGAACCAACTACACTTGTCATATTCTCTTGCTCATGTGATATTCTCCGTATCTCTCCTGAAGAAGAAAAGGGTCAGAGGACACCTTCCTGCAGCCTTTCAATACTTAAGGGGGAAAGATGGGAATCAACCACTTAGCTGGGCCTGCTGCAATTGTTTTAACTACAAGATGGTTGATTTATATTAAATTTAAGGAAGAAATATTTTAGAACAGTTAGAAATATTTAATCTTTTAAACATATTTATTAATGAATATTTTAAATTAATATTAATATCAAATATTTTAAAATAGAAAGAAATATTTCACAGTATTTTACAATGAGGGTGGTGAAACACCTTCAACATTATAAAGAAAATGAACTCCTCTTAAACAAACAAAATGCTGCATCACTCAACTGATATTACTATCTACCTCTAGCCACATGAGTTTCTTTCTGACTCTTGCGAGCTCTGAAACCAGCCATAAAATTAGAACAACAACAGCTATGCCAGATGGTGCCTATAAAACTGGAATAAAGAGGTTTAGAGAAGCTAACTTTTCAATTTTAAAACAAGATTCTAATAAAAATGTAGTACAGTATTTACTGCCTTACATTTACCAAACAAGTATTCAGTACTTTTCTGCCTCTAAAGCTCAGCCCATAATCTGATGCACATTCAAAGAAGAATACCAAAACCACCTAAATTTTGAAGATCAGGGCATTAGGTATTGAAGTCAAAATTTCAATGCCTCTATTAAAGGATTAGAACATTCTTGGACCACAGTTATTAAACTAGTGAAGAGTGCTGGAACACGCTTGCCTTCTTGTTGCAGTCTTGCCCAAGCACCTGCTCTCACTTTCAAAGACTGGGTGCTAGATTAGATAAACATTTGCTTTTATCATCTGCAACCAAATCAAACAATGTGCTGCTCTCACATAAAAGTGCAATTATTTCTGAATTAACATGTTTTTCATTTTTCAGGATACAGGTATAGAAAGCATAAGAAAGGTATAAAAATAGCTTTTTGTCCAAATTAGCACTAAAATTGATATTGTAATCACTTTTGAAACTATTTTTTCATCTACCAATTTTAATTACCAATGACACCTGCTTGCTGTGTGTAGTTTCTACAGCTGTGCACCACCTCTGTTCAACAAATTTATCATTGCAATGCCCTCCTGACACACAAAACTAATATTATCCATATTGTACACATGTGAAAGATCTCTTGGAACATCTACTAGCAGGGAAGTAAAAAACCTTCAAAATCCCACATTAAGATCGGCCCCACTCATTTCTCAAAGATTAACTTTAGATTGGGGCTGTGTGTTTTTAAAAGGTACCCACCAGAATCAAGACTTCCTTTCAATTAGCTCTGTACAAATAAACTCAGACCCTACCCAAAAAGCTTTTGGATCTAAGAATCCATTTTTGGATTTTCAGCAGCATTAGCAGACATCCAGGAACTAAATGTTGCTCAGCTGAAGCATCCATTGAAGCACCTTCCATGTTTTGAAAGTCTTCCTAGAAAACCACAGGATCTAGGGGAGCCTTGCAACCTTGGACAGACCAAGCCCCAGAACCATTGGAAGAAAAAGGGGTGAGACATGAAACCAGTTCTGTAACTAAGATGTAAAAATTAAAACAAAGCAAAAACTATTATTAAGTGTGAAATGCAACATCTTGATAAATGCAGGCAATAGTAGGGAGATGCATCATGCCACTATATCTTACACCTTTTATCTCTGGTTCTTATTCACATTGATAGAATACTGTCAATCTTGAATTACTAAAGGTCTAGGTTTTGACCTCAGTCCAGAAAAGATTGTACTTACCCTATTCAAATTTTCACCTTTCACTGAGTCTTCATAAATTATAATTTTGTCCTGTAAAGATTTCTTCAGAATATCTAACTTATTTCTATTCCTGGATCCTGTTTTTCCCATTTTAGAATGCTGCTGTAATAAGATGAGCAAAAATGCTTTATTTGTAAGAGGTATATGAGGATGCTAATGTTAAAATTATTACCTGATATTATTGGCATATCCATCAAATAATGAAACACCTGGAAAATATGCCTTTCACTGAGAAAGTACATCTGAAATGAAGGTGCTGCCTATTCATTCAGAAGACTCATTTCGGACATTCAGACAAAGTTAGAATTTCTAAAAAAATTTCTTTCAAGTAGAATTATATATTCATCCTTTCCATGAAAACTTGTAGCATATAAATTTGATTTTAAACAAGCTTTAGCAGTGATATTAAGAGAAGATTTGAACTGATACGTTGTCTCCTCAGCACAGTTGAAAATGAACAAAGAATATTAATTTAAGATCTACATTGTTTTCAACACACAGTCTGTGAATCACAAATGAACCATGATAATATTAAGAAGCACCGTTCCATGTAATCAAATTACTCTTGACCTTTCTATTTCTTTACAAGAATACCAACTAAGTATATGTCCTCTCAGGAAAATGATAACATCTGTTCAACTGTAAGGTTTTGCAAAGTCATTTCCCTCCTTTAGTACTTTAGAAACTATTAAGGCTTTGAACTAGGCTAATTCCTAGCACAATTAACCCAGCATAGTTTACATGTTTAGAAAACATAACCGAACCAAAACAAAGCAAGGTCAAGTCCTCCTTTTTAAGATGGTATCAGACACAACTAATACAGGAAGCATTTTTGGCCCCCGTACTTTATAAGAACTGAAAACCATTTATGATTCCACAGCTTTTACACTTTACAGAAGGAATTAAACACCCCTCACAGGGCTCTTTAAAAAGTGCTAGATTTGATAGGCAGATAGACTCCTTATTGGAAATATTTATCTAACTTTGAATATGCCTCATCTTCTACATATTTAGATGTGGCAAAATAACCCCAAACTGTCTCCTTACACATAAATCTTTTGGAAACAAGAAACAGAAATCATGCCCAAATTCTTGCCAAGAAAGGCCATCTAACTCAGGAACTTTACTTTCCTAACCAGACAAAACAATGTAGTAGTTTCTTTCTCAGAAACTCCCAGAACTTTCACAAAAGCAACAGAAATACACAGGTGTATGTGAAAAACAACTATTTATCCAACTGCTGTCCAAACAATTATCTTTAAGTCCACTGGTCCATGCAGACAGGGAAAGTGTACACTGCTTCTATGAAGAAGCTACAGACCCAGATCTGCAGCCAATGCCAGAAGCCACAGGTACCCCCAGGAACCCCTTCCACATCCCCACACTAATCCCACACTGTTCCCACCTGTTTGTTGGCCATTGCTAAATTCTGCTCAACTTTCAGCACCTCGGTGTCCCTCTGCTCCACTTCAAAAGCCTGAAGCAAGGTTCTTGCTCTTATCTTGGGCCAAGCCAAGCTGCTGTCCACCTGAGAGAAGCAGCAGTGCAACTCTTGCCTCGTTCTGAGCAACTCCTCTTCTGAGAGTGAGAGGGGTAAACTTAGAAGCTGCCTGTTAAAAAAACACAAGAGCGATCTGCTGTTTAGTCATTTAGGCAATATTGCATAAAATGTAAGAGATGTGCACACAAACACTTTACTCAGCAGTGATCATCCTTTTTTGGTCTATTTCATATATCAGTTAGTGATTCCACACATAGCAATGAACTGCTCAGCATGTACAAAATACCCTTGAGGATACCTTAAATTCTGCATACAGAGCTTCCTGCACTGTAAAACCTCATTTTCCAAGGAAAACAGCTTTTGAATATTTTAAAAATAAATGAATCTTTTTAGCATATTTCCTATGCATAGAATCCTTCCACCTCTTCAGACAATACAATCCCTGAACTTCAGCTGAAATCGAGATAAAAGCTTCCCATAAAGCCTCCCTGTGCTGTTTCCCAGCACTTAGCAGTCACAGGTACAGAGAAAGAAAAAATAAAATAAAATCTCTCTCTATTATAAATGCATATGTCATCTCTCCCATCAACAGATCACAATGGTTCCAGCTGTTATTTGTAAAAAGGCACTCTGCAGTCTGAAAAATGCAATATATTTTAAGAGTAATTTGAATTACTCAAAGGTCCCATTTTGTAGAAATAAGGTTCTCAACACAGATCTCTAAGGAACTGACCATTGGGTCAAACTGAAGTTGACTTAAAAATAAAGCATGCTCAGTTCTGATTAACCATAGACTATGCTCATCTTCTTACCTTGTTTATCTTATTTCCTTAAGAATATTTCACAAAAAATAACGTACTTTTATTTGTTTGGAAATTTCCTTTATTCCACAAAAAGTGTTTGTATTTAAAACACGAACAGCATGTTTTTTAAAGAGTATTTTTCATTGAAAAATGTATTATACTGCATGTTTCATTAGTACTGATACTTTTATTTAATGTATACCAGGCCTATACTACCTCATCATTTCACTGAAATATTTGAGTTTAGAAATCCATTTTTCTTTCTACTGATTCTACGGATTCAGCAAAGAACAGTTAATACACTTTTAATGCATGAGGTTTCTCCCTTCAAAAAGTTGTTTACTTTAAGACAAGACTACTCCAAATCATAAATCATCATTTATAGTATACTTAACAATTTGTCATCTAGTCTTAGACTCATGGAAGAAAAACCATGCTATAAATCCACATACATAGATATATATATAGAGAGATATGAAATAAAATACAGCAAATAGAGTTTTGCTATATGTCCATATTTAGAAAGGACTGTAAGCATTAACAATCTTCATAAATATTTTGGACTAACCCATGGTCTCTTTAATAAACAACAGAAATGAAAAGCTATCATTCAAAATAATGCTTTGTGAAAACTAGATAGCAGATGACAACACAAACATGAGAGCTGGCATCTGTCATCAAAATACCATAACTGACAGACAATGGACTGTGACAGAATTTAAGGGGCTATTGATAGGACAGTTGTTGCTGCTTTTTTTTTCTGCATTTTACTGAAAAAAAACCCCAAACAGCTTACTGCTGCTTCAAATAAAGATAGCATCAAACAAATATGACAGGCACACTGCAGGTTGGAACAGAGTTATTGTGGAATTCTAAGTTAGAAACAGTAAAGTCCTGCTAGGTCATACAATCTACCTCCATATTCCTGCAGGTCTCCCCTTGGCAATGTAAACAAGATAGTTAAGACAAGCTAGAAAATACATGTAAATGACTCACAGAAAAGTATTTAAAATGCTGAATAAAATACAAAGCCCTTGAAATTAGAACCAAAACAATGGGAAAAATAGATTTTTTTCTTTAGCGAAGCAAATGTAATGGGTAAAGCTTCTTTTTATATTCCTGTTATATGGTTTTACAACATGTGGCAGGAAAACATATAAAGATTCTATCTGGATAAAACTGCCCATGCAAATCTATTTTGCTTTAAAGGAGAGGTATGAAGGAGAAACTTTCAGCAGTGTCTTTTTTCTTTTTCCTCTTTTTTTTCCCCTCCCTGTTCAATCTCTTATGCCTGGTATATTTTCTTCAGAGCCACACAGCTTATTATAGGTTTGCCTGTTCCAGTTGCTTCCCCTAAAGCTGCAATTTTATTTTTTCATGTTCCCATGTCTCTAACAATGTCTCTTATTAAATAGACATTGTATAGGAAATGTAGTACTGCAAATATTCAGGCAATTGAACAACCAGACATAAATGTACTTGAAAGCTAAGAAGAAATGCTCACTAACATTCCCTGATCTCTCAGGGACCTCAGACCTGCCCACTCTGAGAGGCATAACCACTCCTGGCCACAGCCATGGGCTCTCCCTGTGCAAGGTCTCCAACTGTGGCAAGGCCACCACCTGCTTTCCCACCTCCCCAGGGTCACACTGTAGAAGGCAGCAACAGCCCTAACACTTCCAGGGGCCAGAACTCCTCTCTGCAGTGCTGCCTGTGCCATGTTGCCTGTCTGGCTTGGGGCTTGCTGCCAGGGACACTCTGTGCACAGGCCAGAGCAGCCCAGTCTGACACATGGAGCCATGAGCTGGACAGGCAGATACTGCACTCTGTACTCAGGGACTATGTGGAAATACTGTGCCAAAGTTTAAACCAAATCTGATGAGTATGGCTTGACTTGTGGCTAGAAGGAATATACTGAACTTGTTAGGTCTGACATACTAACTGGCATTTCCAAAGTGAGGGACCTCAAAGGACAGACTGAGAATAACAATGAAAGATGTGTAAGTGATACCTCCCATGGAATGAATAGAAGTATAAAACCTTTATTCCACGTTTTTAGCTTCAAGACTGCTGCTTCCTAGGATTTCCACTGCAATGCTGACCCACTGGTACTGCATGGGCTGAGCGCTTGGGAAAAAAACTCAATTCCTAAGTGGCCAACAGAGAACTGATCATTAGGAATTACAACTGGACAGGTGTGAAAACTCACAGTTCTCTTCTATTTGCCATAGTAACTAAGAAAAGAGTGGAAAGAGATACTTGCATGAATATTGACTGTTCCCAGCTCCTTATTTTCTTTTGTTCCGAGATGCCAGTTTCCAGCTCCTGGCTTAGCTTCTGCCTCGTGAGCTGAAGCAGCTCTTCAGCAGCCATGCTCTTGTCATGTTCTTCCCTTTCAAGCTGTGCATGTGTCACCACCATCTCTTTTTTGTGCTCCTCCACAGCTTCTAGCAGGAACAACTTTGGCACATTGAACTTGACCAGTTCTTGCACAAACACTCCACACTGAACACGTTTAAGCTCTTCAGTGGCTTTCTCTGCTAGGCTAAAAAGAAGCTCCTTCAGCTCTTCGCTGGCCTCATTGTCAAGCTTTTCAGTAAGTTCTTCAAATTCAATGGTGTGATCACTCAGAAGATTTTTCCAGTGTCTCAGATAGTGAGAGATCTCATCAGTAGTTCTGAAGGGGTCTCCAAGTGGCAGCTGCTCCTTCTGATGCTCTTTCTGCTGATTCATTTACCAAAAGGAGGAACAAAGTTAATAAAAAAGAACATCTTGAATTCTGACTCCTTAAGTATGAATTCCATAGCAACACAAAATTTCATACTTTTTCTTTTCCATAGTCTCAAAACTGCTTTTCAATGTCCAGAGCCTTACCCAGCCCCCAACAGATTGGCTTTGTGAGTGACTAGGAGGTCTGTGATAACTTAGATACTTAGATAACTTAGATACAAGGGCCATGATAATATGGACTGCTGCTAGATAAAAGAGCTAACACCTAAACAAATGCATCATCATGTGGTTTGACATAATCTCAGCCAGCTGAATTTCAGTGATCTGGCAGTATTCCAGAATTTTAAAAAATTACCAAAAAAAAGTTTGTGGGTTTTTTTTCCCCCCATCTTGCAGTTTCATTGGAAAGCTAAACCAAAGCTACCTGCACTGAGAATAAATATAACAAATTATGTCACCATCACCAGGCCAGCTGTCTACACTCACACTGTTATCTGTTAAAGAGCACAAAGCAGTGAAACACATCCTGCAAAAGAAAAGATCAACCTCACCTAACTTGGGTCATCTTAAGAACTACCACTTAATCCAAGATAGTTTTTTCTACACCTTTTAGGAAGAGAAAGGTAACCTTGAAGTATACCTTAAGACAATTCCCTGTCAGATCACTTGCAAGTCACCTTACATTATGAGATGACCTGTCTCTTTTGCAGTTACCTTTGATTTTTAGATGGCTGAGGCGGCATGAGCTTTACCACAAGCAACCACAGGTAGAGCATCTTTGAAATAGTTTTGGTTTGTAGTTGAATTTTAACTGTGCTACCGAATTCACTCAGGTCACACATGGCCAGGAAACCCACAGAAAATGGTGACTGTCATCTGAGCCATCTTCCTTATCAGCTCCTGAACCTGAGCTGGCTTTTGCCTGTCTGCATGTTACAGAAGCTTGTCATGACCCCCTCGGACACATTACACTAAGCCGAGGAGCTTCAGAAGTTTCTCCAGCTAAGCTGAAGTTAAGTTACTTTATTGCAGGATTTTCTAAAAGAACACCTATGAATTACTGCATGACTAATACAGAACACGATGGTACAGAGCTAAAACAAATGGCACTTTAAACCGTGCTCCTGGCAGTGTTGACCCCTGTTGTAAGAACTACATTTTATTTTCCTATTAATTCAATTTCTAATTCATTATAAGCCCTATGAAAATAAAAACATTGAAAATAATTACCTTTTGCAGCATTTCCTGCCTTCGCTTGGTAATGAGTTTCTGGCAAAGCTTCTGCTTTTCTTGTTTTAAATCATGATCAAATTTCTGTTTAACAAAATTAATTTCAGCCTCAGCTCGGTCCAGCAGGATTCCCAAATGACTTTCAGGTAGATGACCTGCTCTGTAATAACAGTGTTTGAAGGCTGTTATCCCAAATTTTTAAGAGCAAAAGGATATCTGAGGCAATTAGCACCATAAAAAGGCTCAGCAAAACAGACACAAAGAATGATCTTTGTTTCTTTAGCAGTGATATCTGGGAGAATCAAACAAGGAAGGGGATAATCAAAGGACAATCTCAGGGATGAGCACAGAATTGAGGCAGTTTGTGAAGGTGTATGAAAAAGAAACGGGAAGAACAATGAATGGACAGGAAGGATAGATGGGAAGGACAGGCAAGTGCAAAACCAATTACATATCAGTTTGTAATGTAAGTGATACTCAAATGAGACATTTTAAGCCTTATATATTATGCATATTTAATTTTTTTCATTTAATGCCCCTGGAATGCCATTTTAGATGTCTTTTACAACTCCTTCTCCTTATTAAAAGCACATCTCTCTTTAAAGTATGCAATAAAGTAAAAAGAACAAAAAATTATTTTAATAGACAAAGCAATCATATCCAAAAAATACTTATATTCATACTTCCTACTAAATTTACTTCAGAAGAACTATAAAAATTTCAAAATAATAGCAAAATTCAATTATCTGAAACAGAAAATTGTCAGTCATAAACCCACAGTGCTTTCAAGTGGAAGTTCAAGACTATGGTCTACCTCCAGTTGCTACAGTATTTACAGTCAAAGAGAAAACAAGATCTCAACAGTGCCTGCAACAGTTGAAAAAATCTCCCTCTCCACAAACTCAAACTGAATTTCAGAACTTACCTGCTATTACATTTACACTACAAGTTCCCCAAATCTTTCTTATTCAACAGAAGAATAAAAATACATCTTAATTCAGATGAGGCTGTTGGACATTTGTGAGTTGTAATTTCTATTAAGCACAGTGGACTTAAAAAATGTGATGTTGAAAAGGTCAACATGAAACTTTGAAAGCACCAATTCCTGACCTGAACCTGGATGTTACACAGATACCTTCTAGTTTACCTATCCAGTCCTCATTATCTCAAAGACATGAACATTACAGAGTCAGGACTCAGATGAATCCAGGGCTTTCAAGGTTTCATTCCAGTGTGATACCTGGTCCAATTCCTATATTAAACTTCCATCTAAATGTGGTAAGCAAGCCCTTCTCCAGAAAGGAGACCCTCATTTTGGTTGATTAGGATTTATTGCTACTGTGACAACTTAATTCAAACCAAAATCCTCAAAATAAGAGCTAAAATAAAGCAGATTACCAAATTAGCTTGTTTGCACCCACTGCACTGTAACCAGGGTGGCCAGATCCCATAATTCACACCTCCCTATCTTCTGCTAAACCATCCACAGCTATCTGAGCAAGCCATGAAACATCACTCCTATATAATGTATGTGCTGGACAGAAACTTAGATGTGCTTTATCACAGTTATGTCAACGAAAGAGATCCTCCTTGCAGAGCTTTTTCAAAGTCTATCTATTGCATTTCTTTAATCTGCAAAGAGGATTAAAATACCTTTCAGTATTTTGAGAGTAATCCACAGAGCATCATTCTTGGCCAGGTATTTCTGCCTTGAAACTAATCAATGTTAAAATTCAGTGTTATGTCAAAAAACTCCCTAACAGCACCAAGTTTTTAGTCCATATTTGGTAACTCTAAGTCATGCCCCTCCTTTTTGACTGAACCCAAGGCAAAAGATATGTGAATAAAGGTAATTAATTATGGTGAGGAAGTGAGGGAAGATAATAACCAAGATATTATTTTTAACACCTTCATCCTTTCTTGTACTGAGGAAATAAACCCAGGCTTGCTGCATCCAATTAAAATCCCTGTCCAGAGCAGTGAAAAGAGTCTGCAATAGAAAAAGATAGATGTGCTGGAACTACATAGCAAATGAAAGTTTAAGGAAAGTCATGCAACACAGAATGATAGGAAGATGATACATAGCTACCTATTTTTAGGATAAAAAAAAGGTCTACAGTGTTTCAGCTGGTTTATTTAGAGACCCAGTATGTCCTCAGCGAAAACTGCAGGTGATGCAGTATCCCACCACAGAAGCCTACGTCCATCTATGTGCCAACTTACACTAACTGGTGTTACGGTAATTCCTAAAAGGCTCAATCCTGGCAGGACACCTTCATTTCTGGTTTCATATAAATACAATATAAAAACAATTACAGTATTAGGAATAAAAAAAGTCCTAGTGTCAAAGGACTCCAAACAGAAATGCAAAACAAAAGGAGAGGAGAAAGATAATGAGACCGTACAGACTGCATGATAAACTGCCTGGTCTCAGCATACCAGGCATTTAATCACTGAAGAAATGTGCAGGCACATATCTTTGAACAAAGAGAATTTTAATGAAAGAGAATACTATGGTAATGCCAAGGATATTTAAAGAGAGATTGTCCCAAAGGCAGTGAGCACCAAGGAAGGTACAGAGGTGAAGTGTGTAGCCAACAGCAGCAGTATCAGGTCAATCAGAGAGAGACCTTGACTTCTCTGTATTGAACAAAAGCCAACAAATTAAGGAAAAAATACAGTGAGAGCACTAAAGTAAAAAGCAGGACTTTGTATTTGATGTTACAGGGAACCAATGTTCCGGGATGCTGATTTTAAATAACTACATCTCTGTGTGTCTGCTGAGTCACCATTTCTACCTTCCTACCTTGATTCTGAGTATCCTATCACAGAGTACTCAGTCAGCCTGGGTCTGGTATGATATCCCAAATAAATTAAATGTGTGTATTGCAACAGTCCATTTCCATGTCTACTTTTTACTTCCCTGACATCTATCTTTTAATTCCCTGCAACAGGTGTATTCTCTGCTAGTCAAAATCCTCCAGCTAAATTATTTATAAACTCAATCTACTTTCTTTAGAAAATATTCATGATTTCCAGCTGGAAAAGAGAAACTGTATGTCCAGCTCCTCAAACACATTCAATCACAAGTGAATCAAAATTGTTCTTTTCTGTTAAATCCAGATATTTCTGCATAAAGCATGTAGACAAATGGTCTTCACTGGTACCTGTTGCAATGGACTCTGGCATGAGTTTTCACATGACTGATGAGTATTTACACAAATAATGGATGTATAAAGACATTGAGAATCTTACGTGAGTCTGGTTCCCACTGAACTCAGAATTACAAACAGATACTACATACGTTTCCAGCAATTCATCTCTGTGCTGGACACAGATAACTAAACCTCACCTTAGCACCTGCTGGGATTTAAATAACGAAGTAAATCAGTTACAAAATACTTTCTTAGAATTAACTAAAAGATAACATTTTAATGCAACTCTCCTGCTAGGTAACACAGAAAAAAGGCTTTTGAAGAGGCTGTGGCCTGCGAGATAATGTAGTCAAATGGCTGACAAGGAAACAGTTGAGTTCTTTACCTTTCCGTCTTATTAATGAGACTTGGTATCTGGGCTGCTGTTGCATTTATAAGAGCAGAGACATGAGAATCCCTTGACTGTATCTTACTGATAAGATATTGTCTGTAAGAAAATCTTTTATTCAGATGATATTTCTGGCAAGCTTGCAAAAAATCCATTAGCTCTTCAATGTCACCCTACAGGAAAGAACGTGAACAAATGTGAACATTTAATTAGATGCAACGCTAATTTGGGCTAACACCTGTGAGTATCAGACCAGATATTTTTGTTAATAGGGCAAAGGTAAAAAATTCCTACAAGTGTAAAACAATAAGCTTATATCAACTTAACTCTAATGATCACATCAAATGACTATGGTTATTTCAACAAAACAAAATAAATAAAGTGCAGAGCTTTTGGCCTGATTACCTCAATACTGTGTGTACTTTCCTGACCAGTTAGTGCATGTCCTGAGTGCCCTGAGTTAGCAGGTCATTTGATCAGATATTCACAATTACATACACATGCAACCCTACCAGTGTTAGCAGAACTGGCCTTTACAATGTACTGTATGATTACATAAAGGGTTACATTTTCAAAGGTGTCTATAAGGTAGCTGCAAAGCCAACTCTTCCATGTGTGTTGAGTACAGCTTAGGGAAAGCCAAGCCCACTGCACCCAGGCTGGCTTAGAAGTTCCCCCTTCCAACAGTGGCAAACAGGAAGGGCTTAGATACCTACAGATGGGTCTGGGCAGAGACCAGTTAGGCACACAGGGCTCTGTAGCAGACATTCTGCTAGCACAAATAGCCAAGACAAGGTCTGCTAGTTACATGACCTATGTCTGAGCAGCCAAAACACAGTCAAACCTTTTTTCACTTGCTCTACCTCTTTGACCTTGCTGCTTAACTATCTTCTGCACAAAACGCTTGCTGCATCTCCTTCTGACAGTGGCCCATGTGTAGCTTCTGTACGCAAGCTTGTGCATGAGGTTTTAGGAGTGGGCCTTACATACTCTGACACTTACTTTCCAGATGTTGCTTTTTAACCTCTCCCCTCAACCTGCAGGACCACAACAATCATACTCTTCCTCAAGAAGCAGCCAGAAGAAGAACTCCCAGAACTTTTGTAATCCAGAGCACAAACTACAAACTTTCAACACAAATGGAGGAAAAATCAACTTAAAAAAAAAAAAAAAAACCAAACCAAACACCCCCCCACCCCAAAAAAAACCACCAAACACCAAAAAAAAGCCACAAAACCATGAGGACACAACTCAGGCTATTCTGCTGCAAGAGGTTTAAAATGTAACTGAAAGCAAAACTTAAGTCCTGAACATACTCTTCATCAGCACCCTTCAATCATATAACCTGGAGATTCTCAACCCCTCTAAGTGATAATCATGGTACTTCAGACACACCACAATTTCAATAATCTACGTATTTGGATTGGGGAGCTCAGTACATCTTCTGAAGTATATAAGTGCACTTGATGCCTAGGGGGTTTTGAACATGTGCATATACCTCAATATACAGTTGTGTAGAAGTCTAGATAATGCATTATAATTTTTTAAAATACTTTCTATGAAAGCTCATTATGAAAGTGATAACATTAATCCTGAAACATTTCTCGGAAGTTACTGCAGGTCTGTATTCTGTCTTTAGGTTAGGAATGGAGATATCATCCTATTACCTGTATTTTAGAGTAACCTTCCACTAATGTTTTAGCTGCTTCCACCTTCAGTTCTCCCTTTGAAGTGGCATTTGTTATCTGTGTAAAAAAGATAGTATGGAGCTCCTTTCTTTGAGTAACAGCCAGCTCTCTATAAGCCTTTGCAAAATATTCCTCCTGCTTTACGAAAAGGAACCTCTTCAGGCAGTCCTGCTCCAGTCTGTGAAGTTTGTCCAGAAGACTTCTGTATTCTATAGCAGGCTGCAGAGAAGAAAGAAATAAATGCATCAGCAGTGATTTTCAGAATTCAACATATTGTAAAGTATCAGTGCTAGTAGATCATATAAATTTTACAAATACTTTAGTTACTGTCATTTGAGGTTTAAGTGAAGGCTAATATTGAATCAGTGTACAGTTTCCATAGTTTTCACCTGTCTGGATGGCAGGGTTATACAGCTGTCAGTCTCTAATCCAGATACAACTTCCAAGGCATAATAAAGTCCTTTTAGAATGCACAAGTCTTATGTAAGATAAATTATATGAAATGGCATGAAATTCAACACAAAGACTATATATGAAATTCATTTTTTAGGTTTCATCAATCCTGAAATCCTATTAAATTTAAACAGACTCAGACTCATAAAATGCATACCAATTAAGTAACAATAAGCATAATTTTAAAAACAACATAAATTAGAAAAAAACCTATTCCACTAAAAATCTCTAGAAGTTTTTTATTATTGGTGACCTACTTTAACTATCAGTTTCTACAAATCAATCCAAGAGCATCATTTTAGATTTACATTTACAACCACGGAGTAGAATTAAATGGCTACTTTAAAAGCTTCTTTGCCAGAAATACTTCCTCTTAGTTCTCTAGTAAGACTTACATATTCATAGTTTTAATCTCAGATGGCATAAAGTCATTATAGAATCAAAACATACATGTCCCACAGAGCAAAGAATGCTTCTTATGCCAGCAGAGCTACCTAACAGTCACAATGTCAGTCTTGTTCTAAATTTCATATCAATTTTCTTGAGGAGAACTGACCTCCACACTTCACTTCTCATTCCCGAGAGACACACTGCAGGCAGCAAATAATTAATCAAAAAGGCAAGCAATATAAATTCTATGTTTTGGCTGAGCAGGGGAGGAGGTTATTGCTCTAGCTGTTTTCCACTGCCATCCCTTGGGTGTCAGTACACCTGCTGCCCAGGAGGGTTGCTGTGAGCCAACCCTCATGCTCCAGAAGGTCCCTCTGGACCACGTGCTGTGGCAAGAACAAAACCAGGTCCTTCTACAGACAGAAAAGTCAACAGCAGCAGCAACAGCAACAATAGGATATGGTGAATGGATCAGGACAGGCCTTAATTGGATCTGGACTGGCCTTAATTGTTTGCTTGCCTCCTACTATTCAGGATTTTCAGTACAGATCAGACTCAATCAACACCAATACATTTCTTACAAAGCAAAGCCACTTTGCTGAGAGCATAGTGAGTATGGGTTCACACACTGAGTTTCAGTCAGGCTCCTCTCTCTGCAAAGGCAGGACTTATCCCAGTGAGGTCTAGGCTCCTTCTATATCCAAGAGAAGGAGAAAGTCTCCTGCAGAGTACAGTTCACCTCATCCTTAAGAAGGTGTCCACAAGTATCTCCTCCTCCCCACCTCTTGTGTTTCTAGCACCTCTAGTTCAGGATAGGCATATCCTACAGGTATGGAAAGCTACACAGATTCACAATTTAAAATCCACCTAGAAACATCAAAGAAATTCTACTGGCTCACTAGTCTTGTGCCATTGATTTTCTCTATGCAACAGCCTGATAAAACAAAGTTCTTCCTGAGAGCCTCAACATACTGGAGTACCTTTAATGGGTCACACTCAGAAAAAAACAACAACTTATTGTGTCAAAACTTTAATCATGAATTGTCATAAAAGACCTCAACAATTATGGGTATGGGATATGCAAATACCACTTGTGGTCCAGAAGCAAAGCCCCACTAGTAAGTAACAAACTGCACTATTTGTTCCCACCAAGTCACTCTCTTAACAAACATGAAACATAAACTTGGGGCATTTTGGCATTTTAAGCTTACAGACATGAAATATTCAAAACTTACCAGAAACCTTCCAAGCCACAGGAAGTTGTCAAAAATAAAAAATAAAGAAAAAGGGGGGCAGGAAATCTGTTTTATTGTAAACATTCAATATACTTGAAAAAATACATGGAAGACTGGAGCATTGTAAGGAACTCTGACTGCAGTTATTTATTTATTATAAAGACGCTATTTCCAAGACAAGTCCTTGCTCTGTCTAAAATACAGATTGTTCTGCTTGCCTTCACTCATTTCAGAGGGAAATCAGCCTTTGATTGTGCTTATATTCTAATTTTCTTCAAAACCAGAACATAAATATTGGAAGCTTTTTACTTAGACTGTAAGGTTTATGATGCAGAGGGTTTGTTCTACTCTGAATGTGCAAAATACTTCACACAGTGTCTGAAATCTCAGAAAGCGCTGCAGTAAAATACAGCAAATAAAAATACAACACTTTGTAATAGTATAAGCGATTATAAAGAACCCCAAAACCAACAAGGTAATGACAACCCTTTGTCTTCAGATGTCACAGATTCTCTTGAAAAAAATTCATTTTCTGGTGACTTAAACACAATTTCTTAATAACAATTACCCTAATTATGACATCTGAATTTTTGAACATATTTAATTGTAGATCTTTACTCTTCTAGGAGGATAACTAAGCTGCTCTAGTCTAAAAGAGAAACTATCTCCCTAAAACTACATATGATGCAAAATATCTTGATTTAAAACCATATTCACCTTTTCATTAATTTTCTTCATTAATTCCTCAGCCTCTTCATTTGCAGCTCGTGCTTTATGGCATTGAGCCTCCATTGCCTTCCTAGTTTCCAGATTACATTCAGCTGTTAGAGCCACCATCTTCCTTTCATACTCCTCTTGAATCTCTTCCTCCATTGCAAGAAACTGCTTTTTGAAAACTGAACTTATCTTCTTCTCCACATGAGGAAAGAGGCTGTGATTTAAGACCATGCTCTTCAACATCATAGCAATCACTTCTTGACAGATCTGTGTTCGACTGGCCTCCAGATCAGCATCTGCCCGTGTCAGGCTGGCAACCTCCAAACTGCACAAAGGCAATCAGAACTGTTAGAAATCACAGATTATGGGACATTTCTGTCAGAAAACAAAATCCTTGTATCTAGAGCATCCAATCTCTAGATTGCATCTAGATTCACTCAATACTATGAGTGAAATGGCAGTCAGAGATGTGCAGGAATATCACAGTATATGAGTTTATTAATCATAATAGCAATCATTCATTAAGCAGCAGGGTGAGTCAACTTCTACTACAGCAACTTTAATGAAGTATATCGACACTTCCATTTCCATTTCAGACAGAAGAATAAAAACATTCCCTCAAATAAAAGCCAATAGAAATGTCTGACACCCTGCCCCTCCCAAAAAAAAAACAAACCAAAACCAACCCACTATCTCTGTTGGGAAGCAGATCAAATGGGCACCTGATTAGACTATAAATTTTACTGACTTTGTAAAATAGTTCTAAACCCACTGATCCATGTAGATTGATACGTCACTTGTTTCATATTCTTGGCTGGTGTACTCCCTTCTCTGCAGGGAAGAGGGGACAGTTTCAATTTCATGCTGATACAGATAAAATAGCCAGTATCCGTCTCTCATGAACATTAACAGAGTTCTAGAAAAGAGATTAAAACCAGATGGAAATACAAGAGCTTTTAGAAAATGCAGTATGTCATGTTGCATATAAATACATTCTCATTTATCTGTAGAGTTAAATTGTAATTATAATTATTCTAATTTCATATACAATGTAACTACTCTAAATTCTACACCTGAACTCAATTCCATACTGGAAAATTCAGTGGGTTTTGTTCCTGCATGTCAAATTAGGTGAACATGCAACACTGTATTCTTCTGTGTGTGGACCATGCATACATGAATTTCTTTGTGACCTAAAAAACATACTTTTAGGAGCTTAAGCCCATTCATATTTTTGCTTAGGTTAAATTATTGGTCTAATTTTTCTACAGAAAAATCTCAGAATAAATTTCAAATCCATAGAAAAGATCTTGGTAAGACTTGCAAGAGAGTGGAATGATACTACATTCAGAATCAGAATTCAGTATAAATGAAGGCATGCAAATCTAGAAACACTTTGCTTTTTTTGTCAAACTTTCCTTTCCTTATGTAAGCAAGTAAAGTTTAATTAAAAGTAAACTACTAACATATCATCATTGCCTCGCTGATAGCATAAGAGATGTATTCTCCCCATCTTGAAATTGATGGGATGGAATTGTTTTCTTACAATGACTCAAATACTTGAAGCATTTGGGAGACTACCTTTGAAATGTAATCATCTACCACAGACTGATTTTCTGTTGCAATTTCTCAAAGCCACAGAAACACACTGGTGATAGCTGTCCTCATCTTGGTAATCCGCTGCAGGGCTGGCTGGTTGGTTGCAGCTGCTAAACCTCCTCAATTTTACCCCCTCTTCCTTATATACAGGAACAGAAATTCCTGCAATTGAAGTACCATGAGCCCGAAACATTTCTCACAGTAACCTGAAGATCCTGTAAGAGCTAATATTTGCTATAATATCCCCAAGGCAACACAAGCATCCAGCTTCTCTGTCCTGTCTCCACTTCAGCTGGAGGTACACAGCTTTCTTGGGTAACATTCACCTACATACCTCAGGGCACTGACACCTGGGGACAGTCCTTTTTGCTCCAGGACAGAGGGCAGGTGATGGCAGGATCAAGGTAACAGGATGCTGAAGCAACACAGCAGATACAGATGTGTTTTCTCTTAAGTCATTTTGCTTACAGTCTCAGGACTTTTGCTTACACAGCCGGCTATTATCAAGCTGTTTGTGACAACTTGAAAAAAAGAAGTGTTTCAGAGTTGTGTAAATGCACTTAAACAAAAACAAGGACTCAGAGAATGGGAGCTTTATGCTATAGTATTTCTCTAATGGCTGTGAGGCAGTGGTAGGGGGCTTTCCTTCATAGAGTTACAAATTCATTATTAGCTTATAAAATCCAAGCCACCAGATTTATTTTTCTGTTTTACTTCCTGCTTTAAGTTCAGCAGCTCTAATTTAATTGAAGCATATCTGTCTTCTGTGAGAAACATCCTGGCTTTCAAGCATCCCCTAACAAAGAACTAAACATTTTAATCAATTGTTCCACTAGATAATTTCTCCAAAAAATGCCTCATCCTCAGAATTCTATTAGTTACAACTTTCAACTCTCCCTGTTTGCCAGAACAACGAGTTCCTTAGTCATTATTTTTCTGTTCTTCAAGCATGCAATGATAGATGGTTGCCCTAGCACCTACTAACCCTTTCTTACAGAGATGTGAAAGACTGAATTCCTCATCTCTCTCCCTGGAAAGTAACACTTCACAGCTCTACCACATTGTTACACAGTTCATAACACATAATTTATTCCTTATCACAAATACAGGGTTTTCTCAAAGCATGCTTCAAAGAAGATTAAAGCTATTCCTCATCCACCTCCCTGTTCCTTTCCCACTCTTCTTCATCAGTGATCCCAAGAATGAAAACCAGAATGAAACACCATCAGGACATTTCCTATTACCTTTCTTTCATTCTTCCCACAGCACCTCTTCCTACTTGCTGCAAGTTATTATAGACTCAACCTGATTCTATTTCCAGCAAGATTCCCATGCTCTTTTTCACCCTCAAGGAGAACTACAGTACCCCAGTAACTCCACATGATGCAAAATGCAGGAGGAGCAATGATAAAAATCACCTGATGCTGGTGTGCCAGCAAGTGAATAATGAGGCTCCTAAGATCTTATGTGTATTTAACCTGTGACTCACACTCTTCATTTTCCTGACAGCACATTGGTGAAGACAATGGAAGAGAAGTTTATGAACTGTTCCACCAAGCCAAGGGTAACAGCAGAGAGAAAAGTAACTACAAGCCATAGCTCCCCCAGGTCACACCTTTGAAGATAACAGCCAGACCATCACCTTTTGGCAGTGGCAGGTGAAGAAAGGTTGTGACTGTAAAAACTTTACAGCTCTCTCCCATGTGATGTGCTCCACTTCTGGTCCGTGATCTTCACACAGCAGCCAGCAGAAAGGAGACAAGCTCATCACACACATCAGAAACTGTGCTTCAAGCTCTTTACTCAAAATAGAGAGGTTGAGGGCACCCCTACCATGCTGCATCACACCAACAGTCAGTAAAACACAGGAATCCTGTACATATAATAAACCAAAATGCTTTCATTTGGTTTCACACATGTCCCTCAGAAGAACAATGTTTACAATCAACCAGATTAAATGTTTCACTTCACATAGGGAAAAAAATTCTAGCCTGACACTTTGTCTCCTCAAGCCAAGGTACATTTAATAATTTGCTTTAAATGCTCTGCACTCTGCTTGTTACAGCAATCGATGTTTAAAAGGTCTTGCCTCAGTTCCTGAGCATACTCAGCATCATAGAAACATGAAAGCTAATGAAGTACAGGTAGCTGATGGAAACCTATTGAGGAAAGATAAAAGCTTTTATTGGACAAAGCATGCAGAGAAAGGATGAGGACAGTACAGAAGGCAGGTGGCACAAAAGGGTGGGGGAAGGAAAGGTGAATAGATACAAAGAAAATGAAACTTCGAACAGTAAGTGTAAAGATTTTTCACTCACTTGAAGAGAAAGAGGTTTTAAAAATCTGTCAGAGAGACCTGGAAGGGGAAAATCCCAGATGCTGAACACAGAGAAGCAGAAAGAGTGCTTGAGCAACTGATGTCCTCAACAGACCTAATGAAAGAATACAGGAAAGCAGCTGGGGTCAGGAAAGCAACTATAGTTAATTTAGAAAAAGACAGACCAAAATACAACACACTACAAAAAAAGGAAACCTCTCATTAACTACCAAGTAATTGTGTGTTTAAGTCTTATTATTCAAATTACAGGCACACAGAGAGAATTTTTGAACACAATAGCTGCGGAATTTAACAGTCCTAAAAATAACTGATGGCTTTCAAACACATTTTTAAAACTAAATCTGAATTCATAAAGCTAAGAAACTACCGTGACACAACTTTCTGAAGTCTAAAAGGGAGAGAAGCATTAAACAAATTCCCCTTTGATGACATTTTCTCATCGAAACAGAAAAGCCTGTCATTCTCAGAAGGCTCATCTCTCCTCTGCCAATGGAAGCCAATTAGTAGCACAGGTATTATAAAAGTATCCAGAGGAAATTGGAGATCTGTGGTAGCTCTTTCTGTAAAAGTATTGCTTCAAACGCACAAGGCTCCTGAAAAGCATGTAATTAAGTAATTTAGAGCCATTTGTGGACACTTTGTCTCCACTGTTTCCACTTCAGCAGTGACCCAGAGCCCCAAGGCACAGCAGCTGCACCAACTCCGGATGGAGAGGGGAAAGGAAAGAGGGAAGGAGAGACAGACAGACAAGCACCCCAGCCCGGTGGCACCCACTGTTACAGCCAGAGCAGCACATGTCCTGTACCCATGGGCACAGTGACGATGGGACAGCTGCAGTGAGGAAAGAAATGGGAGGACAACATCCAGGCAATTATGGTCCATGTTGCCTTGTCACACTTCAGAAGAGTGACGATGGAGAAAGAGTCAGACAAGAAGAATCATAAAGAAACCAGTTCCTGCAGTGCTGGCTTTAGTCACAGTAAACAAAGCCAGTTCGAGCATAACGGCCATTACAGGTCTTCAAAAGCTGCTGATGTGGTTTGTTTCACAAATTATCCATTTATTGAGGGGTTAATAATACAGTATCAGTAAGTTGGTCTGTCTTTTGGTTTTTTGTCTGTTTATTGTTGTGTTTTGTTGGTGGTTCTTTAAAGTATCATGTCAATGTGACCCCTCTGTGCAGCCCCATACCTTTCTCCCTTCAACACCTCCCTCCTTTTTTCCTTCCTTTGCATTCCACACTCTTCTGCTGGGTCCAGTCTCAACAGAGACTGTAAACATTTCAGGGCTAGGATTTACACGGTTGCAGCACAACAAGGCACAAACCTTTTACTCAAACTGTACTAAAGTAGAAGCACAGGCAATGGCGTGAGGTCTGAACACCCACCAACAGTTACTGACTGCCCAAGCCCAAATTCTTCTGGCACTCCTGTGCCAGAGTGGGATGTGCTGCCTTTCCCTGGTCCCTGCCTGCTGCCAGGCTGTGTTAGCACAGGTCTGAAGAAGCTCTGTGACACACCAGTAGCTGTACTGGCCTGCAGCCAGCTCTGAACTGGCGAGTTCATCCATCAGTCCTGTGGCACTTACACAGCCAAGAGTGAACTCAGCACAGCTCACACAGCAGCCTACAGAGAATACAAACACCAGAGCAGTAAATGAAATTGCTAAGAAAGGTACACCAGGACTATCTAAGGATGCTTTCATATGGATGAGTCACAGGTTAAGTTTAGCTTTCCAGAAATCAGAATGCTGACAAAACCAAAAACAGGATTCCTGATATACAGCCAAGAAATAAGAACTGAATAAAAAACTGAATAAAATGATAAATTGAGCTGAGAGACCAGAAGCTCTTCAGAAAACAAAGATTCATGAAAACCTGATGGAAAGTCTAAGCATTAGATCTGGCAGCAGTTTCACCTATCAAATTCCTTTAATTCTCCACAGCAATATAAAGAGTAATTAAATTCTTACAATTGTTTAGAAAACATTTTAAAAATACAGCATTTAAGAGACTGAGAGCCTCTGCATTGCTTACAGAAAATAAGAAATATGACAAATCAGCGATCTTCAGAAAATCAATTTTAAAAATACATCTACCTACAATACTGCTGTTGCAACACAGTTCAGAAAATGGTTATTTAACTATTTCACTCAGAAAAGCAACTATGCAAAAAGAGTGTATGAAAGATTTCAATTCTGCTTCTGCCAAAGTCATCACACATTTCACCACTGATTTCAAAAACACCAACTTCAGCCTGGATACTAACAAAATAATAAATAAGTATTATTGCTATATGCATTATGCAATAATGCCTGAGGAGCTTCCAACTCTGCTATGATCTCCTCAGATTCTTCTGATCTAACCATGCAGGGTGAGTATTCAGATGATAGAAATGGTAGGAGATATCAATCTTCATAAAAAATTATATGGAATAAAGCATCAGGAACAGCACAACTCTCAAAAGGAGACTCTCTTCTGAAAGGGATAAATTGTTCCAGGTGGACAGCAGAAATGACCCTTATAATTCTAAACACTTCATAGTTAGCCAACATCAAAGAAAAGTGACACTTCTAAGATGAAAAAAGGTATGTATTCATCAATTTCAAATTACTTGTTTTCTCCAGCTCCCCAGTCTTACAGGCTCCTATCATATATTAAACATTTGAGCTCTGATGAAAAAAAACTGTACCATTTACATACTTGTGAAGTTTCTAGCAGCATTTATAACACAGAACTACAAATGCAGGGTTCGGAGTTCATACTGTGAGCATTCACTGCATCTTACAGTCATATCAACGTGATTATTATTTATAGTTATATTCCTGCATTGTACACATTTCACAAAAAGAGAGTACTGAATATGCTCTCCCTTCAAAAATTCCAAAATTTTAATTACACTCTTTCCAAGTTATGAAAAACAGAAATTTAGCTCCTCATATTTTTTCTGTACCAACCATGTAACTATTTCTCACCATTTTCTGTGTAGGAATATTCAAGTCAAGGTGCTATGACAACATGATTATTTATACCCCATCCCTGGTGGTGTTTAAAGCCAGGCTGGATAAGGCCTTGAGCAACCTGGTCTGGTGGGAGGTGTCCTTGCTTTTGGAGGGGGGGTTGGGACAGATATCTAAGGTCCCTTCCAATCCCTTAAGATTCTATGATTCTTACTTTCCATTTAAAGTCATGGTTTAAAAAAAATAGAACATTTGCTCCATAGCAAATCAAACTGGCATGTACAGCAAGAAATTTAGATTTTTAAAAGAAACAGTGAGTTTCTAAGATCATGGTAAATTGTTTTTATTTTTCTGTCAAGGCTTTTTGCAGACTGATCCTGTTCTCTAGTATATTGGCCTCAGTGTCCTCTACCACAGGAAAAAATCAGCTGCAATATATACATATTACCCACTCATTTACCAAAATAATTGGCAGTACGTATTGTGTATCAGCAAGCAGGTTCAAATTCAGCTAGAGCTTTGACAAACTCAAGGAAGCACAGCTGTACAAAATGAAGATCAAAAAGAACAGGTGTAGTAGTGAAAAGCCATTTAAAGAAATTAAGCCCCCTGTAGCATATCGGTATCTTTTGAGACTATGAGAATGGTCTCCATCACACTGGACACAAACTCAAACTGCCTGGCTTTCTTCATATTCTCCTGTAGACATATAGAAAAAGAGACCCACAACATTTTGGAACATGATCTTCTAGTGTGCACGTCAAATATCCAAATCATATAGCTTCCCCTCATTAGTATTCACTGGCCAGAGGCCAATATTCAGTAATACATACAGCAAGGAACCTACTGAGAATAAAAGCCAAGCTATTTTGCTGCATAATGTACATCAAGGATATGACTTATTAAAACAAAATTCACAAAATGACTAACCAAGAAGCTTCCTTATGAAACATTAAAAGTATGTTTTGTTCTCTAGCCAATCCTCCTGACACTGCAAATTGTCTACACTCCAAAGCTGTCCCTGTCCATAAATATTGAACACATGCTCCTGATGTATCTTCTAAACAATTTGGCATTGTCACTTCTTAAAAGACAGAACAGCTTTATGTTGCAAAGAAGAAAACAATATGTGGCTGTTACTTTTCAGAGTATTTTTCTCATTTGTATCTGAAAGACCATAATGATTCCAACCATGACAGTGCAATGAAAAGGAGGTTATCAATTATGCTGGCAAGCTTGTATGTGTGTCACGTAGACAAAAATGAAACATACCTGCACTAAAACATACAGAAGGAATTACCAAACTAGCATACAAGCAAGATGATGTTGGTTGGCTGAAAATACCTATCACCCTTTCAATCATTTTTCATAGCAGGAATCACTGTAAATCTGGATATCTTTGTGGTCTATCTACTATCCTCACCCTGGAAAAAGGAAAAGATAGCTTTGAAGGTGAAGCAGGTTAGTGAGTGTTGACTAATGGACATCTACTTTATTCACTGCAATGCTCTACCTCTTTAGAGGTAAACAAAATAGAAACTGAGGAAAGAACAGGAAGCAAGAGACATATGCACTAACTTCATAAAAACATTAAAAAACCTTAGCCCCTCGACACATATTCAAACAAGGACACGAATCCTGTTTTATAGGTTTAGAAAAAAAACTGTTATAAAAATAAACCTTTCCAAAGGCTTGCAAGAATATTTACCTTTCTAATCCAAAATGTAGCTGAAAAAAGTCCAGCAATTTTTTTTTAACCTCGCTAGATACTAACTATCCCTGAAATAAATTAATACTAGAGTTTTAAAAAATTATTGATCCTGTTCTTCTTAATATTCACAAAATTATTTTCAGGATAGGCCTTCTCAAAGCCTGAGTTGCTAGACAGTTATAAAAGCAAGGACCAATGTGAAATTTACAGAGATAAGTTCCCAGTTAACAGGGAAAGGCAGAAAATAATAATGCTGTCACTTACCCTTTAAGACAGAAAATTCCATCCATGGTCCTGTAACTTTTCAGCTTCTACAGATTTTATAGTTGCATAACACTGCCTTTAACCTCACTTACCAGGAGGTAATGGCAAGACTGCATAAACAACATCTGCTCATCCTCACATAAGACCTTTTTATAAAATTTAGCTGAAGAACAGATGACCTTTAACAGTGGCATGTTTCTGTCAAAAATAATTTCAACAGTATCAGGAGTGTTTCTGTGCTCTAGCAAGTGGTCCCACCAATCACAGGTACATGGTATCTTTCTGGCAGCACTACAAACTGTCACACCTTAGACTCTGATCCAGCTGTTTTCAAAATACACTGCTCAACGGTAATGCTGGCACTTAGCAAGGGCTCTCTTTTCTAGGACAAAAGCCACCCTTTTGAAAGCAGAATGTGTTAAGCAATGGTACAATACTGTGTTTCTGTATTTTCTTGCACACCAAGAAGTCTCTCTTTGTGTAGTGAACCACAGAGAGACAAAGCAAGGTGTTCATTTGGATTGGAAAACTTGCATGTCTAAGGCCTAGATGGTGTTGCGACTTCTACAAGTGAATCAATATGAAATATGATGGCTTGCTGTTCCCATAGATGATTGTTTAAAACAGTTCAAAAACCTAAGGTAGTGCAGTAATATGTGTAAACAGACACTATAAAAAACAATTAAGAGGAGATGCTCAAAACATATTCAAAGGTTTGGCTGATGATAAAAAATAATAAATGCAATGTACTAGTAGTGAATTCTTACTCTTCTAAAGCCTGAAGCATGTTCCCAGGTTCTTCAAAGGACAGAATATCTATGATTTGGTCATTCATAATTGTATCTTCACTGAAGAGAACACCTGAATTAAATTTAGAATGCTCCAGTTTGTGATTTTGGCTGAGATCAGGCTGAATCTCCTAAAAAAAAAAAAGGTGAGAAAAAGTAGCAGACTTTAGATTTAAAAAAAATGTATAACGACTTTTATTTAATCTAATTTTATTGCAGTTTAACTCTGGGTGAGAAGGTTTCTACTTATCATCAAACTGTAAAGCCAGAAAGAGTATAAAGAGGTTGTGCAATTCAGATATGTACCTGAAATCAAACATACTACTTTTATTTCAGACTGATCTTTTTTAGTATATAACTGATCTGGAATACAGATTAAGAAATGAAGAACACAGTACACTTGTGAAAGCCATCTAGGAAGTTGTCCTCCACTTCAAACTTTCTAGGTAATTTTTTAAAAAATTGTCATGGCATACAATTACATATGGTAACATTACAGTATTATTAGGTGAACAATATGGAAAAACTAATCCTATCCATGATGGAAGTGACTCAGTTCACAGAGACTTCAGACTGAGGGCTAATAATACTGTGTAAAAACCCCACTATAGATATCTGATGCTAGACCAAGCTGGACCCTTTTTATTAACTCATTATCACTATTTCTTTTGTAAAAAGAAACAAGTCACATCCTTTTCATTTAAAGAGATTAATTTTTCAGAACTAAAAGAAATGAAAGTTACTGACGGTGTAATTTTCAATGGCTGTACGTGATTTGTGAGCTACTCTGGTCAGTGCAGAGGGATGAGAGATCCACCACCCTTTTGGCAGACAAGGGGCTCAAACCTCTCAGCATACCTCTCTTAGGACTGCTCCAATCACTGTAATATTCTCTCTAAGGTCTCCAGCTCCCTCCCAATGAAGTTGTTATACTTTACATAAATACAAAAATAATTAATAAACGGAATGGCTGGAATTGCACTAACGTGATTAATATTTATCAGATTCTGTATTTTCTTTCTCTGGTGCAATATATACTGAAATACTTTCTTCAAACTGGCACAGAACAATTAAAATATTCCATCCTCAATTCCATCTGTTTTGCTCTGATCTAATCACTTCAGTGATCTAATCACTGAAGATATTATTGCACATTGAAGAAACTAAGACCAAAATCCAAATCCCTCCTCCTGATAATCAGAAAAAAAATTTGCACCCAAGTTTCTGTGTTCAAGATAAGCTGTCTACTCCCTTGCCAACTTATTATAACTCAGAGACATCCTGCTTCAAATTCTGAGGGACGGAGGGGAAGAAGAGAGGAATATGGAAAGAAATGAACAGGCAAAGGGCAATCCCCCTCTGATCCAGAGCCAACATCTAGGTACTGACAGCAGTTTTTTTGATCAGGGTATCATTCTTACACTCACCTCTAAATCTGATTGCACTGAAGTTTAGAGGATGCAGAGATTACATTACCTGTGAGCCAAATCCATCACTTGGTGGCTTTTTATTCATCTTCAAAAACTCTTCAGACAATCTTAGTTAGCAAGTTATATCATCACATATGGCCAGTGAAAAAAATTAAATAACCTACCCTGACAGACAGTACAACTCACCTGGTTTTTACTACAGAAACTCCATCTTAATATTTGAGTTCGATAAATGATGAAAAAGACAGCACATGTCAACACAAGGGAAACGAAAAAAGCAATGAAGAATGCTGAAGCACTGATGGCATGGCTGTATAAAATCTGAAATTAAAAGACCATTTAATTAAAATTAAATTATTAAATTGTTATTTTTAATTTATCTAAAGATCAGATAATAACTGTAATTCAAAGACTGTAACTGCAAGCAAACAGTGTATTATTTTTAAATGGCTTCACACTTCAGGATTTCTCAGCACTATGTTATTACTACATCTTGATGAATATTTTCAAACAAGTGTGTATTTTCAATAGGTTTCCAAGTCAGCACACTTTGCTGTGTTCACCTTGTCCAAATTCCTGTGTAATGCAGGCAAAAGAACTCCACAGACTGAATTTTTTTTTTTGCTGTGACTTTTGGGTGCCCTGTACTTAATAGCCTATTTCCCAAAGTTGGCACTCTCCTAAGAAGTCTCATTGAAATTGCTGGTGTTTGATGTTGCTCATAGGCTCTGGAAAGTCAGTCAGATGTTGGCTACTTGAATTAATGGCCATTTCTTGATTCAATGACACTGAATAAACACCATAGGGAGAAAGTACCAATATGAGTACAGAATAAATATGCAACTGACAGCCACCCAATCTGTGTGCAACCTTGCAGCTTCTGCATTAGCCCGAGTCAGAAAAGGCTGACAGGAGCACTGGAACCATGAGCCAGATAACAACTTCGTAGAGCTTTCACTTCAGCTCTTAACTTAATCTTTACATTGAATTGCATTAAAAATTAATTTTTACTTCATGGTCTGTGTAGTAAAAGTTAATTCAGTGTTTGTTTAGTTCTATGAGATCTTTCAATGAAAAACATAGCACAGCTATTAGTATAATGTTTCACCACAAACTGATCACTCTGCCAGGGCTAGGAACTGTAAATAATTAACATGCTGCTTGCAAGCTGGGTTTGTTTTTTTCTTAGAGCAGAAACCTGACAGCATTCCACAGAGGCAATGGTAATTCTGCATAGGAAACAATATTCAAACATGGTCCACAATTTGAAAATAATTTATTGCAATTTAACACTTCTGTCACATCACGACTCTGACTGAGATCCCTCCACTTTCAGGGAACAGGAGATGCCATAGATAATACTTAGGGGAAAAAAGCTGCTTTGAAATCACTTCATCATTTTGTCTGAACCCACTTGCACTTGTCTAATTTCCATGCACTCTGTGAAATTTAAGGATCTCTCTAGGCTTCTGGGGAAAGCAAGGATCTATAGATTCAATGAAGCTGGAAAGAAGCTGCTTAAGTTTTGATGAAGAAAAAGCACTGGCTGTGGAATGACTCTGTGCTTTCTAAGTAAAAGGTGAGACCCATGGTGGGACAGTCAGCCTGCATGAGGGCAGGCAGTTTTGTCTGTGCTTTTATACTTGAAGAAAATGGTCTCTGGAAGGACAGTCCATGTCATTGGGGGGGGCTGACAGACCAAGCAGAACACAGCAGGTGCTTAAAGCCATCTGAAAGCACCACAGCAGATGGTGCAGGGGAGGTGCCAGAGCCCTGGCTCAAGTCAAGACCCAGTGCTGGCCCTGCAGACCAACCTTCAAACCAAGGACACATCAGCAGGCCTCTAAAGCCATTCCTTCAGCTAACCTCCAAAGCCATCCCAGCAGTGGGAAGAGGCATTACAGGCCCAAGTTTCTTTCAAGAAGTGATCTGCTCCACTGTTTTGCACGATGCTGAGGGAAGCAAGCCTCACAAAAATTAGTGTTAAAGGAGTTACTATCATCTCTCCCATGCAACATGCTCAGATGGGAGAACTTCCCTTTTCACCAGTGTCCCATTCAGCATGAAACTCCCCCAGCCACGGGCAGAGGCACAAAGTTCTGACAGGCCTTGAAGCGCTGTGGGATGACATCTGGCACAGACACTCAAATGAGCAACGCTCATGTTTTTTTCATAACCCACAAAATTACCTTGTTCCAGGCAACCAACCACTTTCTTCCAGTGACACAGAAGAGAAATACACAGGGTTTGTAAAACTTTAAAGAACAGCATAGTATCTAAGTGTTCAAGCTAATAATGTGAAACCTGATGGGACCAACGTAGCATGACTACATAATTAATTCTTCACTTGTCATTCCCAAAGTCAACATCTACTGTCCACTTAGTCACGTATGTGCATTGGCTCTAACATACTCATGAACAGGCTTAAATAATTATTTTTAATAAATAAATCTGAGATGGAGAGCATTTATGACAGCTAAAAATATGAATGAAATAAAATACATCACACCTTCTCCAGCTAATCCTAATTTCCTTGCACAAACTGGTTTAATTCCAAAACACCTTATGCTTGGCCACAGCCCAAAGTCAAATACTATGCATGTGAAACATGATGTGTTAAATAATTTCTAAGCTTTATTTTTCAAAACTTTACGGTATTTTCCACATACCTTTACCACACATTTTAGTTACAAAGCCTTTTACTAAATTCAAATGCAGCTGAGCTAATTTTACCTACCTACAGAATAGTTCACAAGAACTCTTGAGGTCTAAATATCAAGTTCAAATTGGAAAAAATAATAAGCACACTAAAAAAGTTTTATGTATTATAACAGATTGCAGAAATTTTCATGGTCAGTTGAGACCAATGTAGCTTACAGTCTTGGCTTAAGACATCAGCAACTGCTGCAAATCAATTCACACCAAATTTTACAAAAAACATTCATGAAGTTATTTTCCTAACCCAGTCAGCTACTTCATGGTTTACACCTCTAGGAGTTTCCAAAAAATAGATTTATGGCAAGTCCATTTGTAATACTCAGCTATACAAATGTCCAATCCTTTTAATCCTTTATCCAGAGACAATGAGTTTTCTAGCTTATGTATAGTTTTACTTCATATCATGTTTAATCATGGCTTTCATTTTAACAAAATAGGCACTTGTCTTCAATTATGAGAAAGCCACGTCTGGACATGTATCTATTACAATAATAAATGCTGAGAAGGCAGAGATCCCCAGCAGAAGAGAATACTGGAACAAGAGGCCCCTGTGTCCAGTCTCCAAACAGATTACTTATTCTAAAAGCAGAGAGAAACTCATGGGACAGGTCCACAGAAAGAATGAGTGGTCTAGTCCTCAGGAGCTATTCAGGCAAGCCCTATCCACATGCACAGCCATGGCAAAAGTGTTCTATGGTGAAACAAACTGTTTGCTTCTGCCTGAACACAAATAATCCCAATACTCTTGCCAACCAAGCCATAGCTTCTTTAAAAATGGCCCCTGCCAGCAACAGCAGTCTGTCAAGTTAATGAGAGGCTGGGGGAGAAAAACAAGTTTGGTGAAGGGATTACTCTATCAATGAAACTGATGGATGAAGTAGAGAGTTTTTTAATAAAAAAACTATCTAGAAGAATAATACTGCTGCAATCAATGTAATTTTGAAGGTTTATTTGGCCTGTTAAAAACTACTTCTCAGAATTACTTCAGAAGCCAAGAACAGAAAGTCATATTGGAAGAATGACTAGTTAAAAATGAAAGGAAGCATAAACTATGCCACACTTTCCACAGTTTTATTTCTCAGGCTTGAGCATTAGCATCACATAGAAACCTTTCCTCAACAGGTGGAGGATACCTTTACCCTTTTGGAAAAACAAAAAGCTTTCTCATGGTGGTTAGGCACAGCAGCAGGTGAGCATAATCCTCATCACAGTTTCCTATGCCTGGATGATTCTTCAAATGAAAGGACATGGCAAGGAGCGTAACAGCATTTTCAGATTTTCCATACTAAATATTGCTGGTTTAAGACAAAAAAAAAAAGATCCCTTATGTTGAGTCCTGTTTTCTTCCTCTTAAAATCTGAGAAGGCAGAACTTGTGTATGATTACTAGCCAATAGCTGAGTGATGAGACACAAGTACACAAGTACATCCTTAGCTCCTAGGATTTACATTAGATTGTCCAGAAGTATAAGCAGGAGAGTCAATGTAATACCAAATCATAGGATTTACCTTGGTCTTTTCTTCTTCTGTTATGGTAAATGATGCTGTCAATGATACGAGATGTATTTTACTCTGAGAGAGACACAAAAAATTACCTGTATTAAAAAAAAGCAGAATCCACTGCCAAACAGCCTAGAGCCTCTAGAAAAGCCTCTCTTTAAAAGATTAGCTATACTTCTCATTAAGCTTAAAGCTGAAATAAATCTGATAGGAAAATGCAGTGTACTTAGGGGTAACACTGAAAGACATGGAGGCAGCTGCTCTGTGGGATACATTTCCCATATCCCAATGTACAAAGTATTACATTTTTCTTTGCCTGTAAAATCCGGGTTGACTGCAAATGCACAGAACAGGAGCCACAGTCAGTACATAAATCTCTACTTCTGCCATACTCCCATACACATGAAACATTTTTTCCTCCAAAACAAAGAAGAAAGGCAATCAAAATGAAAACACATCTGCAGGTCATAATTACATGTAATTATGAAAATCACAAAGAAACCATCAAGCCATACTTAAGAATTGAAAAATTTTACTTTGGCAGAAACCACTTGTCCTGTCTCCTACCCAAAGCCAGGCTAATTCCAGCATTAGACCAGTTGTTTCAGAGCCTGATGCAACAGAGTTCTCCAAAATCAGCAAGGATGCAGTTTTCTCAGCTTCTCTGAAAAATCTTTCAGAGCCAGAAAACTCTTATACTAAAAGGTGTCTTTCTTATGAGCAATGAGGTTTTCCTTTGCTGCAACTTGTTTTTCAGTTAAAAGAAATTATTTTATTACAAAAATATGGCAAAACTTTCAATCTCTCTTAGACTTCAGGAATACACATGTAAGTATGTGGGAGACTTATTTCCAGGACAGATCAATAAACTGGAGAGAAATATGAAAATTATAAAGAAAGGCTACAAGACAACACACAAAAACACTTTAACTTAAGGAGGTCTAGGACTTCTTAAGCTATAAAGAATAATTCATGCATTTATAAATTCATGGTAAACAGAAAGCCTAAGAGTTTCATTTCATTACATGATGACCTCATTGTTTGGGCAGGCAAGAACCACCTTGGAGACTGTTTTTTCTACAAAAATTGTGAAGAGCAGAATAAATTTGTGAATAAAATACCTGTGATGAACTCCTGAAAGTTAGCTTCGCAGGCAGTGTTAAGACCCTGCCATGCCACATTTCTTCTGCATCAAGAAGTGCAGAGTAGTTGATTGCAAAGTGTTCTCCACCTATTAAAACAGGGATATGGATAGATTTGTTCTGTTCCATGAGAATTTCTCAAAGATCCCTGGGGAAGGCTTGGGACAGCACTGGAGCTTTTCCTTTCTGACACAGCAGATGCCACACATCCAGAGTAGACAGTTCATGGCCACTTGAGCTCAGCAACATCCTTCATATCTGCTGCCTCTTGAGAATTCAAGCAAATTCAGCCCAGAATCTGGAAACTGCATTAAATGATGCCCCGACCTACTCTACCTTGTTGAAACCAAAGAGAAATCTGACAGATTTCAGGTGAATTTTGATTCATAATGCACTGAAGTACTGAAAAATTATTATGGCCAACATTGAGCATGACTGTACGTACGCCAGTGTAGATAGACCCTTTCTGTCCCATACCTAGTGGCAAGGTATGGGCTGACTTCAGGATTAATATAGTAATGACCAAACCTCAAACTATGCAGAAATCTAGTCTCCTGGATTTTTTCCACTTCAGTATTTTTCACACTTATTTGTCTGGAAAAGCTAGCTTCAATTCCAGATTGAGTTAATTATAAATAATGTAGCAGCTCCAACTTGGCTTACTAGGTCAGATGTGAAAGCCATTTTCCTATTCTTTCTCAGGGATAATTGTTTCCAGGAAATCTTGTGGAAAGCCAGCAATTCCTTGACATTACCAAAAAGACCAGTCCTGCAATCAGTACCACTGCTCACATTGCTGTTACCAGAAATGGAGTTTGGCTATCCAATTGCAATGAGAGAGCAGCCCCAAGTCTACTTATTTCCCTTTTCTATGTGGAAATCTTTCACCATAAAACTATCCTAAGCAGAGATACTTTGATCATGAACAGGAATCAGTGAACACTTCTGAAGCTCCTGGAGAAATGTTGTGACTCCCAAAAGCAAGCTGCTAATTTTCAATATGCTTGTGATTGGGAAAAAGGAGATGAAGTAATCAAGAAAGATAAAATTTAATGCATGTGCACTGATTGAACTGCTACCAATTAGAAAAGGAACAAACTGACTTCACAGCTGGAAGAAGTTTATTTCTCTATTACTTGCTTTGACTTATAATTTGTTCAGTTTGGAGAGAACACATACTGAAGAGAGTTGCCTTATTTCTGATTAATCATTTGATTAATCATTTCCCCTGTTTCCATGGCCTTTTGCAATTCCAGTGCACCTCAATACCTCAGCAAGCTGAGCTGCCACACTTGGCTAAAGAAGCCTCAAAATATGATTAAAATGCCTTTTGCAGAATTTTTAAAATATACCCAAAATGAACAAATACAATTGTGAAAGACTCTCTTTTATTTTTGATGGCAACTTTTACAAAGTAAAGGAGGCTCAGTTCTGTGCCTGGAAAACTGGAAGCAGTTCAAAGGTGGGAGTCAAAACAGTTAACAGTGAGCTGATAGAATTCAAAACTGCAGCCTAAAACCTTTCCAGACTTTTTCACCTGTACTAACTAATCAAATAATTTACACCACTATAAATAAATAAATAAATGTTGCAGTCAAGCTAGGAGTGAGACAGAAACTTACCAGCTAACTGTGACAATATGAAGAGCAAGTTTATTTGAAACACACTACTTCTATAATACTGATAGTTGCCATTAGCTGATTGGTCTTATGGTAATTTATCTGACTCTATTGGTGGCTTCAGCTAATGCAGTTCCAAGGACACTGTCTCTAAACTTAACTATTGTTTACATTTCTTTTTCACAGACTCACTTATTATCTCTAAACTTTCTCTCTGGCTGTGAGAATACAGCCACAAATAAATACATACATACATACTGCGATTTTAACAGATGCACTTTGACGGTGTTATGAGGGGTATTTTACCACAGATTTTGTTACCTTGCAAGTAACTTTTCCTGTAAATCTGTATGCCATCTGTGGTCTTATTCCCACTGTTTTTTTGAACATGTAGACCAGTGATGTTGTCCATGAGGATAATATCTGTGATGTTTGTTGTGAGCAATGTGTTGGTGTTATTAACCACAAGTGTAATGTATACAGTTTGAGGGTCATGCTCAACATCCACCTGAAATCAGAAATATTAGTATTAATGGTGCACGATGGCTGTATGTGCATCTTAACAGCAAAATTCATAGCCTTGATTACAAATAAAACTTCATTATATATGTAAACCTATTTTCTGAAAGTATTCTGAGTGATCTGCAAATGAAACTACACTCAGTTTAATCTCACACTCCCAGTGAGATTTTAATCTTTGGTATGTCAAGCTGTTGCTTGGAGACAGTGGCAGAAAGCCAGAAGAAAATCCTGGGAAAATTTTTTAAAAATTTAAAAAAAATTTTTTTTTAATTTTTTCATCTCAAAATCAATAAAATCTCAAATTAGCGAACCAAAACCACTACAGAAGTTAAAAAATTTCTTACAATAGGGAGGTCTTTGCTCCTCATAAGCACTTACACAAGTCAAATGAAGTTGACATTTTTTCATTAAATGCTGTGCTGTAGGTGAGTCCCACTGAATATGCAGACTATGACACAATGGCTTTTCTATGGTTGTGTGTGAGGATGCCCAAACACACAATGGGCAACACAGGGGCCAGTGCTTCATCCTTCGAAAGAAGTCCATGGTTTATCCAGGTAGGGTACCCATGGCTGGGCCAGAGGAATATATCTCAGAAGGTTTATCTCATCTTGTAAAATTTGTCTCTATCTCTACCCAGCCCCTTGGCTGATTACTCCCGAGCTCATTGGGATTTGCCCATTTGCAGTTTTAGAAACTGACAGTCAGGTTTTTATTTTAACCACAATCCAAAATGCCCTGAAGCCTGAGAGATTTCACTGACTTCTGTTTTGAATCAACATTGCAAAATGGTGCCTCAGAGAGTGGGACCGCCGTAACATCAAAATGCACATACTCCCAAAAACTCAGCATGGGCACAATTAGGTTCCCACTTTTTTAAGTGTCCTTTGGGCACAAACTTCCTACCAACAAGACAAATGTGAGAAAACTTACCAAACCACATTTCTGAAGGGTTATTCCAAATTCAGAAGACACTGACATATTGGACACATCTTCAGGCTATGGAGAAAGGGGAAAAATCTACACAGTGTATGAAAACACAATTCACAAATTTCAGCAACAAGTTAAATTACATAAATAAAGAAATTATGAAAAAAATAATTTAGAGGTACCAGTTGCTTTCAAATTTAGGAGTTTTATTATCCCAAGAGTTTAATCTTTTTTCTAGTCCAAATGTGTAAACTACTTATTCCTACAAGTAATTATTAGAATCTTAATTGTTATTAAGATTGTTATTATTCACCTTTTGACTATCACGATTCACCAAAAAAACACACCATGCATAAAGTTCATCAGACTATACAGATTCTTTTCATTACTAAGTGTCTATCAGAATTTACATAGCAATCACACATCTGTACCTGTTACAGTAATTCTTTGGAAGTCCCAAAACTAGTTGGTGTTGCTGAAGTCATGTCAAATGAACACAATCATCTGAGACAGAACTATAAATGTACTAACTGGATAGTAAATCCCCAACATTCTGATTTTACAGAATTGCTGCAATCCTAACAAATACTGAAAGTGGCAAACCCTCTTTTACTGACCAGAAGGTGGCTGACATCAGACTCCCGTTTGGACAACAGCTTCTTCGTCCAAGAGGGTATCAAGGCAAACAGTGAATGGCTCCACTGGCTGTCTGAGGCTGCAGAGGTCAAGAGCTGGTGAGGGGCTTTGCTTGCCTGAATGACCACAGGCAAGGGCACTGCTGAAAACCAAGGCAACACTCAGCATTAGAGCTAAGGCTGGGTCCTGCATGGCAGCCCCTTGGTGCAGAGTCCAGCCAGGGAGGGGGCTCATGGCACCAGGGCTCTGTGTGCAGGCAGAGCCAGATTCTCTCTCTCAAGGCACTCACATTCATGATAGGCAACAGAGACTGAGGCCAGCTAGGAAACAGAGATGGGATTTGTCCTACAAACCCAGCAGGAGTCAGAACAAAACTGTTTCCTCCCTAAGGAAATCCCATATTCCCCACAGAAAACTTCTTGCCATTTAAATGTAAAGCATTTAATGCATGAATTAAAAGGTTTAAGCTGTAAGTCAACTGTTAATATTTTCAACACAAAGAAACTTTCAGCAAAGCATAAACAATTCAAACAATCCACAATGTGAGGGGTATCAGTGCTAAAGGTGTTCTGCTTCAAAAATGCAGTCTTCCAATTAAGCATTGATCTTGCCAATACATGTTCAGAACTGAAATACTTCTCAGTTGAGGATGGGTCTCAGTTACATTTCAGTTGAAGTGCTATGAAATCAAATGCTCATAAATTTAGTAACAAGCAATATAAATGCTAGTTTATACTCTTAAATTTTTCTGAAAGATTAGTCAGTGATATTACACAAAGTAACAGGCATAGTTTTGAAACCAAATCACTTTGATCTAAGAAAGTTAAAACACCTATGACATTAATAAAATAAGCTTATACTAAAAATAAATAATTTGATACATTAAATTGCCAAAAGGTAAAGCTGCTGAATTAAGAGAAATATGTTATGAAAATTTAAAATAATAGCTGGTTGTCTCTATGTTCAAAGAAGTTATTCATTTTTTAATTAATATTATTCTCCATTATTACTTATTTTTAAATCCATTTTCAGCAATATACATTAAAATGAACAAAAACTCCCATTAAAAAGGCAAGTAATTTTTTGAAATTACTTTACTATGAAAAAGCCTATTACATACTAATAAAATATGAAAAGCTGAAGACACTAAAATCTCATTAATATGAGTAGCACCAGTTTTTTTGAAAAGCAACTGCTTTGTAAGAAGAACAATATAGGGAAATACAATTAGTTGCAAATAGAAAAGCATGGACAGAGCATTCAGAACGGGACCCTTAAAATGAGCCTTAAAGCATTAATGCACACAAATCACTGAAAATAATTCTGTTAACATAATAAATGAACAGCAATCCTGTTGCTTACAAAACCCAGGTGGGCACGCACTTGGGGAGCTTCCCTGTCTTCACTTGTTTATTTAGAAGGGAGTAGTTTGTACTAGACAAAATTGTGAATATATGGGCTAGGGAAAGCTGGTGTCTGTATTTTATAACCAGTTTGAACTCACTTCTCTACGTTTTACTAAAATATTTAAACCACTGTTAAACAGTGTGACAGACTCGGACTAATTTAGGGACTGTAAAAACAACATGTAAAACTGTGAGAACAGAAACATGTATAATTACAACAAATGTCTGCATATCTTTGGGGTTGGACTTTTTTCAAGACAGTCATGCATGGCTTATTTCGATTTCAAGACTAAGCAATTGTCCAAATTACTCAGAATGAAACCAGTGCTGAATTTTCAGTGCAGTACAAACCTGCTAAATACCAATCTGAGTTCACCTAGCCATGACACTCCCCAGCAGATCCAAATATACTGTATCTCACCTCTGGTGGCTTTAAACCTGTTTCTGACTACTGAATCAAGCCTCTTTACCGTTTTGTATGAAGATATTCATACACTGAATAAGATTAATTTTATATATGGTGTGTCTCTCACACATTAATGCAATTGTCACCCCATTCCTATTAAGGTAGGGCACCACTCCCCCTTTTTGTTTTCTTGTCTGACTACAGGAAATGCTGTTTTCTTTTACAGTAAACAGAAACCCTGAATGAGCCTCTTTGTAGGGCTTTGTAAGAGTCAGAAGTCAAAATGATAAAATCCATGAACTCTGTTGACCAACTACTACCTTTAAAGTGCTTCTTGTTTAGCAGATCATTTCCTTCTGAATTTTGGAGGAGGGTGGTCAGCCAACAAGAAGTGTGTAACTGCTTCATAGAGTATCTTTTGATCATGTGTCCTGTGTAGTATAACATCTCCCTGAGCACACCCAAGTGCACTTCACACGTGACAGCAAAGCCTGATACTCCCCCTCTAGAGAGTATCAAGTCCACAGTAACCAATTTAATTAACTGATCATGTTCCCTGACTCTGAATGAATCTCTGGATTAATAATTACACAGACAAGTCTGTTTTCAAGCTGTGCTTTGTCATCGCTTACAATCCCACAAAAACGTGCCCAACTCCCAGCAGAAGTCTCCAGGCAGGTCATTTGGCCACTCCATCATCAGAAGCTGAAGTAGTTGAACATTATGTTAAGCAGCCTCCACACTGATGATGATGACAAGGATGTTTCTGCCAATCCACTTCTATCTTCCCAGTACTCAGTGGAAGGTTTTCCTTAAACAGATTCAACCAGTATGATGCATGTCCATACAGCAACTTGCGCCACTGCCTTTCTCCAAAATTTTTCTCATCCTCCCTATTAATTTTTAACAATATATGCTCTTCTATAACACCCTGGATCCACTGCCAGTAAGGCTGCACGTTTCTGTAGCATTCTTGTTTCCAGTATTGACTGTCAGTTAAATAAAATAACTTTTTTCTGATCCACACATATTTAACTATCAGTCGAACAGCTAATCTACAAGAACTTAATTCCTTTTCTACATAACTTGCTGCATACTCAACATCAGCCAACATAATTGTATTTATCAATTCACCTGGTGTCTCTTTCAGGTAAATTCCTACTGTAGATGTAGGATTGTAGATGTCTGCTGGGTGCTTGAAAAGCTGGACTCTAAATATCTGACAAAGGATGGTATAGGCATAATACATTTTGTCGTTTTCACATATATTCTAGATTTCTGCTCTGAAATGGGTTTTGTTTTTAACAAATAGATCCATCTGACCTTGGAAAATACTAACACTTGACTGCTGAACCCTTTCACTGAGAAGCACAGGGCTTTCTTTTGGATACTGCTCAGAAGTGCAATTTGTTTCCATGGTGCCATCAACAGTGCCCCTTCAGAGATGCATCCCAGTTCTGACAGTGACTCTGAGGTCTCCTTGTTCCTTCCACTCCTTTCTTCCCACAGCTTCAATCTTTGCAATTTTTCTGGCTGTTTTCAGAAAAGTCATTATCAGGCTGCAAGGTCATAATTTTCATTGGTTTCTAAATGGCAATGATTCCCACTCCTTTTAGAAAGAAAATCTCTGCAAGACAGGGGAACAGTTTCAGCTTTCCACACAGCCCAAGCTGCCCCCTCTCAGCTGGGCTTGCCAAGCTGCCACCAGGTATTCCCTGACTACAGCGCCTCAGGCCAAAACATTTCCCAGCAAGCAAACTACCAGAGCATGGGGCTTCATCTGGGGCTTTCCTGTAAACATCTCCAAAGATGCCAAATCAAACAGTTCATCAAAAAAGACAGTAATTTCACTTTCTTTTGAGATGTGAGACAACATCACAATCTTTAAGAAAAAATTTTGGGTTTTTTTTTAAATTAAAAATTCCCCTGTTTTACAAGGCATTATCAGGTTGTTAAATATTTTATCTTACTTTTAATTAGCAAATTAGTAAAATGTTTTCCCACTATTTAATTCTACATAAACCCAAAATAAACAGATGTGCCAGAACCCTGTCTTAAACTGCATATTCCTAGATAATTACCAGTGCTGGTAGGTAGACCTTGTATTGAATTTCAAAATGAAAACACAAGAATAAACATTAATATAGCTGCAACAGCTGGAATACTGGTGTAACATTTTACCTCTCACTTTGCTGTAGTATTCATTCAGTCCCCCACATGCACATTCCACCATACAAAATGACAAATGCACAGCTGATCAGAGCAGTCTCTGCTACTTCATGTTCAATTTTCTTTGCTGTTCTCCCCAGGTAGTTACTTGCCACTCCAGCTTTGTGCACTATTGCCTTGGGTGGTGACATATTGCGTTTTTAGGCTCCCAGCTACGACATTCAAGGTACAGGCAACATGCTTAGGAAGGAGAGCTCCCCACTGCCAGCCCTCACTGCACTCACTCGCTGCCCAGGGAGTGCAAATACTGAGGATCCGACCTGGTACAAAAAGCACCTGCTGTGTGGAGTGTGGTGGCAGTGGGTCTGTGTTCATACACACTGGGGTAGAAGGATGGGTATTCTGAGAAAAGAAATTGTCCCCTGGTCGTGGTCAGCACACTGTCCTTTGCTTTGAAATTAGTTCTGTGTAAGGACATGGACCTGGCACAGTACAAACCTTGACCACTGGACTCAAGGAGCTGAGTCCTGAACATGTCAGTGGCATTGACAGCCCACACAACATCACGACAGAAGTTAAGGTGAAGGTTACTCTTGGCTACAGCAATTAAATAGGATAAGAGAAAATTAAAATAGTCTTACAATAGGTTTGCATCAAAAACTCCAGTATGTCCTTAAGGCTCCCATACCTTTACAGCCCACTCTAAGCAATAGAATGCAAAATTACAGTAGGAAAGCAAAGACACTGACAAGTTTGTGAAATTTCAAGTTCAGAATTAAAAATGAGAGCAAAAAAAAGCAATTTAACCAAGACATTAAACCTAATTTATGGCTCTCAAGGGCTGAATATTTCAATTCAGATTCCAGAGTCACACTTGTTTCCCCACCACAAATTGATCAGCAAAGCTTTGAACACTTTTGCTTTATTTCAGTGGGTAAGAAAGGAGTTAAAAATACTCGCTTGCTATATTTTTGTTTTTGTTGTTCTAAATTACTCCCTGTCTTGAAAACCATCCAGGATACAAGATCCAATTTGAAGTCCTTTCAATTACACACAACAATGAACAGGCAAAGGTAGCAATTTACAGTATTCAGTTTTGAATGTTGCCATTAGCTTTTCTTGTTACAATGTCAAAGAAACTATGGGCATCAACAAGAAAAAACAAATCTACTTTCCAGGTCTGTTTTGAATAAATCAGAGCAGACTCAAATATAACTCTCAAAAATCCACTGTGTTCCCCAGTCACAGGAATATTCTGGGGTTGTGTTTTCTCATCTTATGCAGAAACAACTCGGAAAAGCTTCCAACAGAAACACTGAGATCAGTGTGCTGTCACAAACCATTTCACACTTCAGCACACTGCCAGTCTCAATGACAAAGGTTTAATGCAGAAGTTCCAATCTCTGCTTTCATCAAGAACTTCTCCACTAAAAACTAAAGAATCTAGTACTCTGATTAGGCAAATCACTAAAACTTTAAGTTTTAAATATATTAAAAATTGATGTTTACTAGAATGGGACAGTTTTCAGTTATAAAATGAAGCATAAGTGCTTGTAGCACTCATTTAACACCTCATTTAACACATATATTTACCTACTAACAAAATGCCAGAATTTCACAGAACGTCAATAATTGAGTTTGAAAATGACCCTTAAGTCCAATTGCAAACCTAGCATTGTGAAGTTCACCACTAAACCATGTTTCAAAGCGCACATCTTTTAATTACCTCTGGGGATGGCATGGTGACTCAACCACTTCCCTGAGCAGCCTTTTCCAATGTTTGGTAACCCTTCCCAAGAAGACATTTCTCCTAATATCCAAACTAAATCTCCTCTGGCACAATCTGAAGGTATTTTGTCTCATCCTGTCACCTGACAGAAAAGGCTGACCCCCACTTCAGTACAACCTCCTTTCAGGTAGTATAGAAAGTGAGAGGATCCCCAGCTCAGGCTCCTCTCCGGGTTCATCAACCCCAGCTTCCTCAGCTGCTCCTCAGAAGACTCAATTCTCCAGACCCTTCACCAGCTTTGTTGCCTTCCTCTGGACACACCCCAGCATCTCAATGTCTTTCCTGTGAGGGGCTGACTGAAGACAAGATTTGAGGGGTAGCCTCCCCAGTGTCCAGTTCAAAGGGACACCACTTCCCTCATCTTGCTAGCCACACTATTTTAACCACTAACAAAATGATACTGCATATCAAAATCCTCAACATTTTTTTAGGGCCAGAAGGTTTTTCTTAAGTATAAAACCACACTCGTTTCCTCTCTCAGTGGATGGTACATGAATAATTTGCAACCCATCACAAAGCAGGATGCACACAGCAAAGATGACATTGAGTAAACACTGGAAAAAAACAAGCTCAGAAAATCTGAATTACTTGCTTTCATATTTAAATTAATAAACTCATTTGTGAATTAGCCATGGCACAGGGCTAAGAAATTAGAGGTATCTCACTTGATGACTGCTTCAAAGCATGTAATTTCTTGGCAAATGCATGTCATGAAATCATCTCTTGGGGAACCGTAGTGATGGAGAGGTTTATTTAACACAGTGCTGCCCTGTTAATGTGCTATATGAGGACATCCTAACCTTTCAGGACATACTCATCTCTACCATACTCAGGTGAAGTAGAACACTATTTATAATACATATATAGAAATTAAAGACCAGAGACTCAGAGAAACAGTGACTTTCTCAAATTTACACAAAGAGCCTGTGGCAGTCAGCCCTCAGATGCAGCTACTCCCAAGCTCAAAGTGACTTCTCTAAGTTTTGGGGTACCTTGTTTCCATCCAATCAGGCAATTACCACTGGAGATGTTCACTGTACCTGAGATCACTGACAAGAACACCTGGTATCTGCTGTGAAGAGTACCAGCATCCCAGCAGTACTTCTAGACCTACTATATCATATATCTATCAGTCTTTAACCCACTACATCTTTAGTGTCTAATTAACAATTAGTCTTAAAGACACAGTAGTGTCTTTAACAATTAGTCTTTGGTCCAGGGAAAGTGTATTAGCCACTGCTGTTCCAGAGGTCTATAAAAACAGCTTCAAGAACAGGTATTGCAACACTGCTGGTAAATGCACAGGGGTTAAGCTAGCTTCTGAAAACAAACAACTTGATCAGCTTTAAGTAATGTGGGTTTTTCACAAATCTGGGAACTCTGGACATCAGAGGGTGCTTCCCTAGACCATTATGTATAATACTGAAAAAGGGTTCCTCCTGAAAATTATTCAGAGCAGGGTATGAACTGAGGCCTTGTCACAAGGGCTCCATTCTAGATGAGCCATTTAGGCAACCTAAAGCACCCTTGTTCTTAATTTCTGTGCAAACACTCCCCTGGAGCTCAAGATCGAGAGTCCCACTGATGTCAGGAGGCCACCAGGGTGCAGTTCCAGGTCCCTGCTCACTTTCACACCCATGTCCTGTGAGTCCTGGGAGCCCTACAATGCTGGAAAGAGAGGAAACAGTTGCATACCTGCCATTTCTAGGCATCCCATCTCTTCCTGAAGCCACAGATCATCTTCAAAAACCTGGAAGAGAGCAATTATAAAAAAGAACTCTTTTCATAAGTATCTATTATTGAACTTTTACACTGCATTTATGCTTCACAATTACACAGAACCCTATCCAAAAAAGCTTCAAATTTATCCAAAATTAACTACCAGAAGGGACACAACATGGCTCTAGAGGTCTCCCACAGCTTGTTAAGCAGTATGAGGCTCTGCTGCCCGGCGTGAATATGCACACTTGGGGCTCAAATTGTAATTACACTTCATATTATCAGAATGAGTCCCTGCACAATAGTGGAGCTGGGCTGGCTATTAGTTTGCTTTCATTAAATAATCCTTCTTTGCCACTTTCATAGGCATATTTGAGGATGCAGAAAAATCTGATCCCTCAGAGGCAGCAGGAATGTGTCCATATCAGAAGATCAAGTCCACTGACCAGACACTCATTTTTCCTCCAGAGACCTACACAGAGCCTTTCAAAGGGGCCACGTGCTAAAACTGCAGCTTGCAAGGCAATCTGTGACAGCCTCCTGCCTGTGCTTGAGACTGCTACAGAAATCACAGCTCAAAACATCAATAGAAGAAAACAGTGTTTTTAAGGAGTTTTATTGCCCTGTGTTTTGATCAAGATGTAGTAGTCATATAAGCAAGTTCTCATTTATCAAAAATTCTTCCTTGCAGGAGCTAATAGAGAGGTAGGAATGTGGGCTAATTAACAGTATCTAACTCTGCCCTGGTGACATCAGCCACATTTGCTGTTTCTGTTTGCTACCAAGCACTGCATGCGAGTAATGTTAAGTACTGACTTATGTCAACTATGTAACCACTGTTACAGTACAGCAATTGTTAGGGGCAATTTTCTTCTTTGTCTGCTCAGGGAAGCCACCACTGATGGCTAGATCTGTAACTTTAGTTACCCTTATATGAAAATACTTCTCATTTCAGACAGGGCACTTTCCCTCAACATAACAGAAAATGCAAGAATGCAAGATATCTCACAAATTCAGATGCACCAGAAGCCCTGAGGTTTAAGAAGCCTCTGGAAAACATGTCCATACAGGATTGGAAGCAACTCTTCAAGAGAAAGAAGGGTCTCAGAAACAAACATTAGCATGTACATGCAGCAAACTCTGAGCAGCTCTGGGACACAGCTCTGGGCGATCCCAGGCACTGAGCTCTTCACTAGAGGCTATTTCCAAATACCTTGTACAGCTCTTCCTGGTCTCCAGAATTCTTATACACAAGCTGAGGTATGGTAAAGTTCTTTAATGTCATTATTAATTTCTTTTCATTGGTTAAACAATCTGTATGACCCTGAATTTTGAGCAACCAAGCACCCCAAGAACACAGAAAGAACAGGAAACTTCAGCAGCAAGCTAAAACAAAAAATTGTCTAGTGAATAAACCAGACAGGATTACTATTATTTTTATTCTTATACACAGAATCAGTCCTTTCTGAGCTGGAGGGATCCTTACAGATGATTGTCTCACTCTTGAATGAATAGCTTGTAAAGGGATCAAAACTGCTGTTTGTATGCCCTTCCATCTATGCATATGGATATGCAGCAACAGAAATCACGTTAAAAGGGTATCAATCCCTGCCAGGCATTTCTAGAGCAGTGTAGGGCCCTATCTGCATCAAGGAAATGTGCACCAGCCCACCAAATTGGTGTAATAGCAGTTTAGAATACTGATGAAAATATAAACCACCAATATGGTCTTTTATGTTAAAGGCAATCTTGTTTACAAATATAAATCCCAAATATTACTGTTATGCATTAAATCAGCATATATATGAATTTCAGTGTTACATGTCAACAGCTGCATTGTGAGCCTGCAACAGAAGTTCCATGGTTTAAGCATGTATAAAGACATGCTAAAAATGAGGCTTTCTAGCTAACAAGCTTTATGTCCAGCTTTCTAGGAAATCAGCACACAACTGGCTCCTGATTTCCACAGGCTCCAGGCTTTTATTCCTGTGTGGTTTTACAACAGCTGATGCACAATATCTATGGTGTTTGTACGTCCATGTGTGTCAGCTACAAAAGACATAATGGCACTCCTTGTTTTTCCTTCTGCCGTATCTGACACTCAGTTCTCAGTAGAAAATATAGCCTGAGTATTCATCAGAAGTCTTCCACTCTGCTGTAGAGGGCATCCACAACACCAGAGGACATCACAAGGGGTTCCACATCAGCAACTAGTGCCAATTCCATGGACCTGCACACAAATCATGCTTCAAAAGTAATTAATTTAATAAAATAATATTGTCAGGAAACTTTTTCCCCAGTTTTACATTGATTTATTCTTCTGGTAAAGTAAGTTGGTGTGCTGTTTGTTGGTTTGGGGGGGGGGGTTGTTTTTTGTCTGTTTTTTTTCCTGCAAAACTATTTCCTGTTTATTAGTCTTTCTGTAATCCTGCCACAAACTACCATTTGTGACTCACTCTAATTCCCACTGCACAGTAAGGTGCTCTCCACATGGGCAAAAGATAACTCTGTGAACACATTTCGAGATGGCTTGACAGACACAATCCTAGATAAGGAGAAAGAATGAAGTAAGAATGAAAGAATGAAAGTAAGAGCTCCATCCTGAAAGCTATTGCACTCCTCACTGGAGACTGACAGCAGTGAGCAGAGGTGCTGTGACTATAAACACCAAGGGCCTCTGCTCAGAAGCACAGCAAAGCACAAAGCATCATGAGGGTTGGAAGGGACCTCTGGAGATCATCCAGTCCAATCCCCTGCCAAGGCAGGGTCACCTAGAGCAGGTGACAGAAACACATCCAGGTGGGTTTGGAATGTCTCCAGAGAGGGAGACTCCAAGAGCTCTCTGGTCAGCTGTGCCAGTGCTCTGCCACCCTCAATGAAAAGAAGTTCTTCATGTTGAGGTGAAATTTCTTGTGTTTTACTTTGTGACCATTGCTCCTTGTCTTGTCCCTGGCTACCACTGAAAGGAGTCTGGCACCATCCTCTTGACAACCACCTCTGAGATATTTGTATGTATTAATGAGACCCCCTCTCAGTCTTCTCTTCATGTAGTCATAAAGACTTCATATAGTCTTTAGTCATATNGCCGCGGAGATTTTCCAGGCGTTGCCCCGAATCAGGCCCGACTTCAGCCGCCGCATCCACCCGCCATCGGTCTCCTCCCACCGCGGCGAGGGCGGAGGCGGAGGGCCCCCGAGCAGCGGGACCTCCCCTCCTGCCCTGCCCTCTCCCTGCCGCGGGCCGGGCCCCGTGCGATGGCGGCGGTCGAGGACTGNGATATTTGTATGTATTAATGAGACCCCCTCTCAGTCTTCTCTTCATGTAGTCATAAAGACTTCATATAGTCTTTAGTCATATAGACTAAACAGGCCCAGCTCCCGCAGTCTCTTCACGTAAGAGATGCCCCACATCCCTCATCGCTTTTGCGGCCTTCTGCTGGACCCTCTCCAGTGGCTCCTTATCTTTTTTTGTACTGAGGACCCTGTCCAGAACCTGTTGGCTGCCTCACCCCGCCGACGCCTGGCAGCTTTTGGGGCCCCGTCGCCCCCAGCCCCAGCGCCCGGGAAGCGGCCGCTGCCCAGCCGGGCCCCGCTCCCGAGCACAGCCCGCCGCCGGGGCTGCTGCACCGTCACACGGGGCCTGCCCTGAGCCCGCCATCGACCGCCGCGCCGGGGCCGCTCACCACCGCACAGCGCGGACACGGCGCTTACCCCAGCCGCCGTCCGACCGCAGGGCTCCCGGGGCGGGCCCCGCCCGGTGGCCGCTGCGAGGGGCTGAGCGGGCGCGGAGGGGCCGCCGGGGAGCAGCGCCAGCAGCAGCCCGGCCAGCGGCCACCGCATGGNCTGGGCGGACTCGCTGCAGGCGCTGCCCGCCCTGCTGGTCCCGGCCGTGCTGCTGGGGCTGCTGCTGGGCGCCGCCGCCGCCGCCCTGCTCTGCCGCTGCGCGCTCGGGCCGCGCCGGGGCGGAGAGGTACGCGGGGCCGGCGGGGAGGGAGGCGCGGGCCGGCCGCGGGATAACAGTTCGGGGGAGCGGGAGTGGTTTGCGAAGGTGTGAAGGGCCCGGGAGGTGCCGCCTGCCGGCTTTGCCCGCTGCATGGGACAGCCTGCGCTGCGGCCGGGGCGAGCGGCGCGGCGGGGTGCGCTCTGCAGCGGGGGTAGGTGCGGAGCCCCGTAATTCCAGCCACACCTCTGCTGGAAAGGACTTCACTACTTTCTTTAAGTAGTTGCTGAAAGAAACGGACTAGCTCTAAAAGAGGGCCGGTGAAAGTGTTTACTTGTACTGAGTGTTGCCCCCCTGGCCTGTGTCTTTAACGTAGGGGACCTGAAAGTTGCTCCTCGCAGCCATTGCTTCGTGTACGAGGCAGTGTTGCTTTGGAGGATAATAGAAGGTGTACCTGGTTTGCAGAAGCTTTGTGAGATAATTGAAAATAAATGAAAATTTCCACCCTAAACCAGTAACCTTATTTCCAAAGTATTTTACAGACTTTTCCGAAGTTCATGTTACAACACAGCACAGACTATTAGTACTAACCCACAGCAATAACTTTGCACTGAGGGTATGCACGTGGATAGCTGAAGAAATAAAGGAGCCTGAGCACTGCTGATGCTTTGCTTGATGCCAGACTAACAGGGTTTTCTGAAGTGTGTGATTTTGTTAATAACATACTTGCTGTTCTCTTTTAAGTACTGTGGTTCGTATCTCTTTATTTCATAATGCTTGGTTGGACTCGAAGATTGCAGAGGCAGCACATACCCACCGAACCAGGCAGGCACCCATCTACCAGGCAGATATATTTTCTGAGAATTGTTACTGATTTGTGCTTTGTTCTCCCATGGCACTTAGACCCAGATCGTGCTGGACTGACTGGATGTAGCCGTGGTTGGTGGTGGCACAGCTGGGGGATTTGGAGCCCTTCAGAGAGTTCTGCCAGCCTGCAAGTGGGGGGTCTGGTCTGGCTTGGTTTTTCACCACACCTTTTCTCAGCTATAACAGCTCTGCTGCATGTGTGTATCTGCTAGTGTTGATCATCTTTAAACATGACATAGGAGACAAATTCTCTGGTTCCCAACTGCTTTTAAGTTGGAGGATTGAAGCTCTGTTTGAAGCCAGACACGTTAGCCTAGTGATGGAGGCGCTTGAAATGCTGGATCAATGCATCCTGTGCAAGTACAAACCTTTCTGATTCAATTGCTCATTTTCTGTGCCTTAATAGGTGTATCTTTATCGTACTGCCACTACCAACTCAAATGTAGCCATGTGCAATTTTATCCTTTATGTCATATATGTCAATAGGGAATAGAAGCTGTCAGTTCTCCCTGGTCTGGATCTTCAGATGCATTTAGATGTTTAAATGCTATTAAAATCAATGCTGCTGCCATAAAAGGGTTACTTATTTTGAAAGAAAAATAAACTGCTTGCTGGTGCATACAGAGCACATTTCAGGGTGGGAAGGTTGTATCCTGTGGGTCTGATTTCCCCAGTTGAACAGGGCACCCTGTTGCTTCTTCCCATTGTCTGCCCCAGCAATGCTATGGGGCAAGCAAGTGCTGAACTGCACCTATTGCAGCCTTCTGTGTCCAAAGTAAAAGCAGGGATAGCTTTCCTGAGTATTATGTGTTCCGTCCCAAGCAGCTAAATTATCGGCGTGTTAGCAGGGCAAGTACCTGGAGTTTGAAGCAGCTTTAAGCATCACAATAAGCCAACACATTTGTCACTCAGCCCCAATTAGTCACTGTTTTATAGATCACAGCCTGAATCTGTGGGACTTAGATGCATGGAGGATGCATAAGTCCCATATTTGTTGATTTGTACATAGGATACACTGGGATAGTTTTAAGAAGAAATCTTTACCAAGATAACAAATAAATTACAAGATTGCTGAGGGAGATTTGTAGCTGTTCTTTTCTCGTAAGTAGATTTTTAGGAAGAAACATCTGCACTTCAGCACATCTAAAAGGCTAACCCAAAAATATAATCTGAATTACTGCACCACCTAAGATCCAGAGAGGTGATAGAGGCAAGTCATAAGGGATTAAGTGTGTTCCAAAGCTGGGTTGTTCTCTGTGTTTGGGGAGAATGGACTACTTCACATAACAAATGGCCAAATAATTTTAAGGTGAATATTTCCATAAGACAGTGACCTACGTAGTGGTTGCAGCTCTATCATTAGACTATATCAAAAAGTAATTAGTGGATTGAAAACCTGAACAAGAATTTAAAATAGTTCATGTAGTGTGGCTGCCATCTTTTCCTTCGCTAAGAAAAGAATCCTTCCAATGCTGTGTTTGGAGGGAGGCACATTAGTATTGTTTTTGATCTCTATAGTGTGTAGGGAAGATCAGATGTAGTAAGAGGTTTCATTTCCAGACAGTATCTGTGTCCCTGCCAGTGGTTTTTTGTGTTTGTGAAGTGAGGCCAATAATATGGGCTGCTTTTGGGGAAGGAAGGTGGTGAACATTTTCTTATAGTTACCTCTCCCTGACAGGAACTTCCACACACATAAAAGCTTCATTTAGGAAGCTTGTCTCATGGCTGGGGAGGAAAAATACTTGGCATTCTCTTTTTTTTCTGATAATTATAGACAAATATACTTAATTTGCTGTAATTGAGATGTTTGAGCTCAGACCATGAGGTTGACTCCATAGTCTGTAGAATGACATTTTGAGAGGAGATGGATTGATTTGACATGTTCACAGCCTCTTAAAACTTTTTAGATTAAAATTCTACTTCTGGAATGACAAATTTTAAAAGTTCATTAATTTTAATTATTCCTTTCTGAATACATAGTTTTCATTCATTTTCAGATTGTATTTTTCCAAAATTTTCAACTAATACTGGAATAATTTTCATGATGGAGACATGAATGTATCCAGGCTGCTGTGGAAGATGTTTCCAGTTACCTGCATGATCTCAAGTGCTACATTTTTCTTGCAATGTTTTCTCTTGAAATTTGAAAATTCTCTTGAAACATGTTTTCTCTTGAAATTTCAGAAAGATGATTCTCAAAGACTTCTGGAAAGTTTCAAGACTGATGAAAAAGAGCAGACACTCATGAAAAGTAAAGCAGAGCCCTATACACCAAAAGAGGAAATGGTGCTGGAGGTAAAGCTCTGCTCTTGTAGGTGGATGTCCATTTTCCTGCATGGAGCAGTGAGCATGTTCAGGGTCTGCTCCAAATTGTCTTAATTTTAGTGGGTTTGGAGAGAGACTTTAAAAAGTGTTCAGAAAAAGTGTAAGATGGAGAGTAGGAGTTGATTGCTGCTTGTGAATGCAACCATTTTGAGCACTTATTCCCTTTATGAATTCCGTTTCTCCTATGGCACTCTTTGGATATTTTAATCAAGACTGAGTTTCTTTTGGACAGAGGCTTCTTTGCTTTTGCCCATAGTTTCAAAAGGCTGATGGGATAAATTAACACTATTAACATAAGAAAAAGTTTGTATGTACTGAAAGACCACTGTGTTGAGCTGGGATTCAAAGACAGTTAGAGAATTTGTGAAAAAAAGTAGAAATATAAACTTAACTATCCACCCTCAATGAAAACATTAAGTAACTTAAGTAACTTTTCTTTATAATCCCAAAATAACTGGAGAACCAGTCTTACTGTGTAGTCATCAGATCACTATTTTTCACCCAAAGCTGATTTCACCACTCTCTACTGAAGCTAAAGATTGTGATTTAAACTGCTCATTTAAAAATGTGCAGTTCAGCTGATTCATTCAGTCTATTATACATAAATGAAATACATGCATAAAATGTCAGTCATAACCACCAGTCTCTGGAGTTTAGCTTGTAACAACAGCTGATTTCAGGATTTCAAGAAAATGTTACTGTTAAGATTTAATCTGTTGGTTTAAATCCTAGCAGGTAATGAATCTTCATTTCAGCTTTGTGGTCACGAGTGGTGACGAAACATGCTTGGTCATTTTGCTTGAGTTATAGTATAACAAATGAGCATGGATTAGGTTATTTTTTGAAGTGTAAATGTTGTGGAAGAGCTTACACAATTTTACATCTTTATACTTATTACCAGTGTTTTTGAAACAGGATCACAGTTTTTTAAAGGTGATCATTCATAACTATATCCATTTCCATAACATGGCTCATTTATAAGATATTAAGAAGTAACCTTGTCATTTGAGGGGACTTTCTCCCACCTATTTGTTTAACTACTGAAATTATATGTATGTTTTTTCTATTAATTTGTTCCAATTTCCAGAGTCTTTTGCTGTTACTATCATCAAATTGACATTTTATGAAGAAGCATAGATGGAAAATGCTTTTAATTAGGTTAGAGCACTTCACAAAAACAGGTATTTTCATTCTGAGACTTTCCACATTGCAATAATACTATAATTACTGTATTAATAATAATTGTGTGCTACTTATGCCTGCTGAGAAGCAGGATGTGTTAGTTGTAGCACACTGCAATACAGCTTTCCAGCTTTGCACTGGCTGCTCTGCCTCCAGCCTCTGCAGAGCAGTAGCTCTGTCCACTCCTGTCCCTGATGAGATACTGCAGTGTTGGGGCTGCTCACTAGGGGCAACTTTATCAGTAAACCAAACAATGGAAATAAATGAAATGGAGATGGAAAAGTGCAGTGGTAGTAGTCTATTGAATTACATAGTTTGCTCTTCTCTTTCCATTTCTATTTTTTAGACTCTATTACTGCTTTGATATTTCCTGGAAAAAGCTGTATGAAAACCCCTGTGTTTTGACAAATCAGACTCTTTCATTTCATATGACAAAACCAAAAGAGATAAAATAGGAAATCCTGGTGCTTGGATTTACACATTTTATCTGCTATTTATACCCAAACTTTTAAGCGATACCTAACTTCTCAAAACAAATGATGATCCCATTGTTCCAGCATCTAGAAAAAGGCAGTAGCAGAAAGTCAGATTATGGGATGCAGAAAATTGTGTGAAAAGAATTCAGTATCTATTAAAATTCTTTGGAAAAACATTGTTATTTTCTCTAGATTTTGGGTAAGGGTTGTATAAAAAAGTTTTTCCTGGGACCAAATGATGACTGGGTTTGCTTAATTTATTGTTTCTTTATTTAAATTGAAAGACAGAATTTATAGACATGATGATATCTGTGGAGTTTATTATCCTGTAGTAGTTTTTATTGTCAGTCTCATTTGTAAAATCTTTAGTTGTTGATAAGGGTATGGAGGTGGGTGACAAGACACAAAATGAAAATACCTTGCAAATACCAGATACTACCTATTTTCTCTTGGAGAATTAAAAATATTCTGTAGCAGTGGTGATGAAAAGAGTTCCCTTTTCAAGTTTTCCTGTTTGGAATGAGCCTTATGAGAAGACTTCTTGCACCAAAGCAGAGACAATCAGTAAACAGTTATCAATAGGAACATTTAAGTTGTGTAACAAAAAGGAGGACACGATACTTACAGTGAATAATTGCCAAATCTGCTGCTGTTCCCAAATGGTTTTCTGTTCTTTTCTATACAGGAAAGTGAGTCTCCTCTGAACAGTAACATCGCAGCATTTGCATTAAAGGCAAAAGTGATCTATCCCATCAACCAGAAATTTAGGGTAAGGTTTTAGATTCTACTTGTAAAAATTAATGACAGTCATTGTGTCAGAGTAAATTGCAGAGTCAAGTAATGGAAGAAAATTGACTGCCAATCTGCTTAACAGGGATTTTTCTTTTTTTTATAGTCCATTGACTCAGGGCTTATTCTGTAAGGTGTCAGCTGCTTTCAGCTCCCCCTGAAACCTGCAATGCTTTACATGGTGTCCAGTCAATTTTCACTGTATTTAAGAGAGCTTGTCTGCCCCTTAACATTAATGGAAGTTGGATCTGTCTAAGGAGCCGTAAGAAAAACACCACAAGGAAGAGAGAAAGCATGCACCAAGCAGCTAACTACAACAGAAGAATGCTTTCCTGGGCAGTGCAAAAGCCTGTCATGTATATGGAAACACTTTTGCTGTATATACTGTTTAACTTTTCCCTTAAAAGTAAACAGTGAAAATTGATGTGATGTTTGTCTCCTTATTGTGTTGTATTAATTGACCTTGTGCATTACCTTACAGCCTTTGGCAGATGGCTCATCCAATCCATCTTTGCATGAGAATCCAAAGCAGGCAGTTCTGCCTAATCAAGTGGTGGAGACATCTCTGTCAGGCAGCCTGGGATCCCTGAGCCAGGGGGACAAAGAGGACTGTAGTTCCTCCACAACAATACATTCCACAACAAGCGATGACAGATTTCAGGCTCGAGCCTTCCTAAAGGTGGCCAGCTTCCCTGAAGTGCTGACATGTGAGAGGTAAGCAGTAAACCTGCCCTTGTTTGGTCATTTCCTGTGTTTTTAGGACAGTGACTAAAGGTGAAAGGCTGGGCATGAATGCACAATCACCACATCACGACAGGGTTGTCTACTTAGAGCCCTAAAAAAGTTGTTGGGGAGATTAATACATTAAGCTGTTGGAAGTCATCCTGTTCTTTGGTGAAATTTTGGGAATCAGAACTGGCCAAAAGCTGTCTCATAAAAGGTGTATCACTGTTAGGAAAAGGAGATGCCTTTGTTACACCTGGTATGCTCAGTTCAAGTGTGCTGGGGATGGAGTCCTGCACTGTGCATCTCACACTGCAGGTGCCTTGAGAACACTAAGTGGTCTGTTCTCTCTGTTTTAATGGGGACTACTCATGTCTTACTCTGGCAAAACAGTTCCTCTCTGACTCTGCTGGTGGGCAGGTGGAGGTAATTGAAGTGGACTGCCAGCTCTGATTTCCTTTCAGCTGCACCATGGCAAGGTACCCCTAGATGAATACATGTGTCTGCACTCTCATTAGTAAGAATAAGAAAATACTTGTGTCACAGGGACTGGGAAAGGTACTAGCAATGAAGAATGTTTACAAAATATGCACTCTTACTATGTCTATTTCAATTTAAAGCCATGTTTTCCCTGGTTGTATCCACTCATGCCTATGTTCACCTAGTCTTTTTCTAGAGGAAGGTGCAATGCCAACTTTATTAAAAGCACTGCTTTGTTTTCTTTACTTTTACATACAGAAATATTTTCTGAAAAAGGAGGCAATGTAGGAGTAAAGTGACTTCACTTCTGTTTTGGGGCGGTGTTTTTAGGAGATCTAGTGGTTAAATGATACATACTGTGTTGTCCTTTCATGTAACTGTCATTTAGCTTGCTATTAATGCATTTTTAATCTTTGTTTTAGTTTTGATGTTAAGCTCTGCCTTTGCAGCCTTACTTTAAAAGATCTCATGCTTCTTGATACTGCACTCAGAAAAGAAAAACATGTGGTAGGTACTTATATCTCGTTTATAGCTCATTGTTTTGAAGATCTTAGTTGATTAGTTCAGGTAATAACAGAAACAGCTGGGTAGGTAGGATGTAGTGTAGCAGAGTTGCATTTCCACGTTATTGTCTTTTTTTTCTCCTACTCTGCATATATTTGGGCTTCCTAAAGAAGTAAAATATAATGAAGTATACTAGTCTGTGAAATACCAATATAGCAAATACAAAAAATTGGTTTTAAACATTACTCCAGAGATGAACATACAGCATTTCAGGCTCATAAAAAGAAGTAATAAATTATTTAATAGATGAGTTTGTCTTAAGGATAGACTTGCTTGTTTGTGTGTTGCAACTCCAAAGACCTAAAGCTTTTGGAATAAAATTGAAAATTCAGTTCAATTGAATCAATACCATTGTGATAAGTACAACAGTTGTTATTTTGTACAACTGAGGGATTAAGGTGCCATTTAAACCATAGATATCTGCCTACATCAAGTCACAGCATCAAAACTGACAAGGAAAAAAAAAAAAACAAAGGAAAAAAAAGTACAGTTAAAGCCAAGCCACGGGTTACTCAGTAATGATTGTTTGTGGTGACTAGCTATTATCAAGTACAGCACCATTACTGCTACTGAGTTTTAGCTCAGTAAATATGAATCTGGACATAAAGTCTATAGCTTTTTCCTCCCGTCTTTTCTTGGGCTCTGTTTAAATGAATTGGTAATTTCTGTTTTAATTTACTAAATCCACTGAGAATATTTCAAAGGGTGGGATTTTGCAACGTGGCAAGATGGTCCATTCCACAGTGGGATTTTCTGAGCAAATCTCTACACAACCCAAAGGAGCAAACGGGAAAGTAAACTTGGGAAGCAATTTCTCATCTGATAGATTATCCACATCTAGTTAGATGAGAAAGGGAACTTGCAATCACATTCCAGAAGGAAGTTTAGCTTGATTATAGAAGGTTGAACTTGATGTCAAAGTTAATAATCAATTTCTAAAGGAAAGTAAGTAGCAACATAGTGATGTAATAACAGAAACACAGAGAAAATGAGCGTTTAACATACTTTGTCGCCCACTAGAAATCACCACAAAGGACTTTGACCTTTAGCTGAATATTTAAATAGCTTTATATTTCTGCTAGAAGGAAAAAAGGGAAAAAAATAAGTCAGTCTGAGAATAATTTCTTCCTTTCCCACTCTGCTTTCTCTGATTTTAGTCTTTCTTGGCATCAGGTCTAAGGATATCCTTTTCTTTCAGTCTTCTCCTGAACCCTTTTTTTTCTTTTTACTGTATATGGTATCTTGGTAGTGTGTTCAAAACTTGACAAACTCCTGTCCAAAACATTTGCAAGTGAGATCCAAAACATAACTGCTACATGGTTTTCCTCTTCTATTGAGCTCTAATTATACTATATTTTCCAGATTTTGCTCACCTGACATACTGGCTTCAATTACTGTTTCTATTAAACATAAATAAATACATATCTATGTAGATATGTATTTATTTGTGTTTTTAGATGTTTGATGCAGGCAAGTTCTGCATTATCTTGTTTTCAAGATTATGAGGAACAGGCAGGTGGCTGTTAGATTTCATGTATTTTTATTTCCACACTGGAAAATGGTGCAGCAGTTAGTAATGAAGTGAATTAACCTTACACTGAAACTGTAATTGAGGCCAGAGGGGAAAAGGTTAAGCAAAAGTTTTCCCAGTGTTAAAAAAATTCTAAAGCATCTTTTTGAAGATACTACTATTGCAGTCTTAAAAAAAAAAAGGCACACAATAAATGGAAAATGAGTATATGGAAAATAAGTATTTTTCTTGCAAAAGAAGCTAGCTAGAACTTAGCTAGAGATAGTTTCTTTTGGGTTGTGTATAAAAATGTTTGATCTATTATGTGGCTGACTACAGTTGAAGTCAGAGTAATGAGTCTTTGGTATCTTTTGAATAGTTACTGTCTTCCAGTTTAGGTGTTCGTTAAACTTTAGAAAAATTTGCTTTGTATTTTCAAGTGATCTGCATTTTCTCCAGTCAGGAATAGTTTCAAATATGTCTGTCTGATTACAAGGATATATGAGGTTTTGTGTAACAGTGTCTTCCAGTATCTCACTGGAGCCAAAACCAGAGAATTTTTCACAGTGGAAGTACTGGAGAGTCGCTGGTGATTTATCCCTTAATTTATCTGTTGTTTCACTTATGATTCGCTATAATCTCCCTGATGGATTTAAATCAGCAGAAGTTATCACAAAGATGTCCTTACAATGACAAACAGGCACTTAACCTGGGGTTTTTTTTCTTCAAACAGATGTTTATTCAGGTTTTCAAGATATACCTCACAGACTTCCATAGTAAAAAGAAGATTACTGATGGTTTGTTGAAGAAGATCCTTTTAAATCAGGAAAATGTAAGTGGGTTAATATTTAAGATCACACAAAATAAGAGTTATCTTATTACCACAGCAGGGCATTTCATCTACTCCTTTTAAACAGCAATGTCATTTGTAATCTATTTCTGAAGAAAATGCAAAGAAGCTCCCTTGTTAGTAGATTTTCTCCATTACCTTGTATGCTTTTCATCTTTATTGCTGTATGAAGTGATCTGTGTCATCTGTTAAAGATAAATATTTTGTAGTTGAAGCCATTTAAGCAAACAGAACATTTTGAACCTTATTCACTCAGATTTAATAATTTCTAATTATCAGGGCTTTGTTTGGTCCCAGGTATCTTGCTGATAATAAAATAGCAGGAAATAAAGTAGCAGTATGAAGCTCAAGGCTTTCATCAGGGGAAAATATACTTATTTTCCTCATCATCCTTTTTTCTTTCATGTACTTGTATCAAAGTCCATACGCCACTTCTGAACTGGAAGACATATATTGACAGTCAATGTGCATTTCAGGCAGAGTCACAGTACTATTTTTAAGGTTATTAGAAGGAACAAAAAGCTTTACAAAACCATAGAAAATAGGAGAGCTATTGGTTCCACTTTCCAGTTTAGAGTCACAGAAAAATCTGGATTGAGAAGCACATCTCGAGGTTGTCTGGTCCAGCCTTCTGTAGGAAGCATTGTCTTATGTGAGGTTATCCAGTGCCCTGCCAGTCCAAGTCTTGAATGTTTGTACTGAGAGCAGCCTAATCACAGCACCAATTATACTTTTCTTACATGTAGATGGAATTTCACATCTAGCCATTAAGTCTATCAGCTCATGAGCTCTAGTTGTTGAATATTTTGTGTAGTCTCACAATCCGTGAATTACTATAAGGAATTACTATAAGGAATCTCTGTAGTTGTACCCTATGATTTAAATCAGAATGTATTTTACCTTAAAGCAATTTTCTGCCTTAAATCCTCAGGTTTAGTAGTAAAGCTTACTGTATTTACTCGATGAAAAGTGAGATTAGATGTGCAAAATCCTTTTACTGGTGGTCTTCTGGTGATGACTTCAGATTATAAACAGAGCTAATCTAGAACAGGCATGTTTCCTGATAGAACCTAATCCTCAGTGAAGTTTGATGGCATCAGTGTCCTCATGCTCCTAAGATGCTGCACGACAAGGACTAAATCTGAATAATCAGATGTAATAATTGCCAGAGAAGTCCAGTTGTTTAAGTGCCAGTATGGGGGTTTTGTGTTCTATATGATGGAGAGAAAGATGTTGTAAACTTGACAGTCTTAGAGATGGGATATCATGCAAGGAACAAGGCTGGTTATGACCACCATGTAAAAGAGATGTCAGCAATAAGCAAAAGTGTTACATGTTTTGTTGCTGACAGCATTTTTCACTTTTAATTCTGCATCATAAAAATTTATGGGATTTTGATGAGATTATTAGTGAATCTTGTCAAACTCTACTTACATTTCTTTAAGGCATAAGGGTATTGAGTTAATGCATTGACAGCCAAAAGTGAGTGGTATTAGAAATCAGTGCTTGCTATATAAGGCATATTGCAGCAAAGGAAGAATCACCCTTTTCAGTATCAACTTACTAAGCAATGGCAGCAGACTAGCATTTGTCAGCAACATCAGCTTTCATTAAAAGTCACCCTGGTTTTTAAAGGACTGAAAAACTGTAAAACCTCACGTAATCATGCAGCCTGTAATTTCTCCCTTATGAGCATTACAGATGAGTTCATCCATGTGTGTTCATCCAGCACTCTGCGGGAATCACTATCTGATTATCACCTGGATACTTACCTGAGCTTTTAAACACAGCATGTACACTCATAGCTGCCATTTAAGATGAAGCACATGCATTAAAATAAAAGTATTTGTAGATAGATTCCAGAGGTTATTAGTATAAAAACTCATGAAGCAGTGTTTACTAATGAATTCAGCAGAGATGGACTATGGTCTTGACTGTACTCCCATCCTAGTGGAAATGTGTGTATTTGTATTAAGTTTAGTTCAGAGCTGCCATATATCTGGAGATTTCCTTGCTTGCTACAGAAGGCACATTACCAACAGACAGAACTTTCTGAATGCTCCTGTTAAACTTCCTTAGCCATGAGCCAGAACGGGCATACAGGTTCACTCCCAAATTTAGAAGTTATATGTGTTTTTCTGTTTAACAAATAACTTGATTTTTTTCCCCCCAGGATTTCAAAGAATTACAGAAACAATTTGACTCTAGACTCCAGAATACTGACATGTCAGAAGGCCATAATTCAGAGTTCCAGACTCTAGAAGATGTAGAAAGGAGGGAAAGGGAATATTCCGAGCACGTAATAGATAATGTAACTTTCTAATTTTTTTCTAAAATTTTATTTTAATGTTACTTTTTTGGTTGAGTGTTCTTTAGTGCAATGGTTTTGTTGAGTAGTCCACAGTTAGTATTTTATATATGTACAAGTCCTGAAAATATTTTTACTTTGCCCCAGCAAAATATTTCCAACTACCTTTGGGTGTCAATATATTTTTACAGATAAAGCATTTCTTATGTTTTTTGTAAAACACTACTGTTTTATCAGCTGAGAAATGTCTGGTGCTTGTCTGATGATAAGATTTATTTCAAGCCTATGTATAGGCTGACTTTTAGGAATATTATCCTAGCACCTTCCTTTTGTCAATCCCTGTAACTGAGGAAGGGAGTAATAAGAGCCTACAATTTGTTTTCAGCAGAAAGAAGTACTAAGAATATAGTTGCTGGGCAATATTTTAGTATGTTTTTGTGCATTTATTTTAGCAAAACCTTTTTCTTTAGCAACTTCCTACGTGAGAATATGTTTCCATTTTTTGATGTGAAAATACATTTTGATAGCAGGCTTTTTTTTTTTTTCTCTGAAGTAGGTTCACTGTGTCAGTGTAGCTTTCACGGTAGAAGACTGGAGGTTAAGAACATTCTGTATATTATTTTCCAGTAAACTGAGTAATATCCTTCCCAGCCCTGTTTTTGAAGTTTGAGCAAATTGACTGCTGATGAAAATGACAGAGTGACAGCTCTGTGAGCTGTCTGTGCTGATTGACTGTGGCCCTTCAGCCCTGGGCCAGACAGCCCATCACCTCAGCCTTGGGCCTTTTTCATACAGGAGTTAACATTTTTTAATGTCTGGTGCTTAAGTGCTTCACTGGGAATTTTCTCAGCTTTCTCTGAGCCCTTCACTTTATAGTGGAAGTCCCAGTAACATTGGAACATCTGTGTCAAGTTTCTTTTGCACTTTAATTTTGCTTAGTGGAAAAATGATTGTTTAGAGTTTTCCAGAGTTAGTCATGTAAAAATAATTGCTGGCAACCTTGCTGAGCAACATGAGGCATTTATTCACCAGCAGTGATCATCCTTCAGTGGTTCTGTCACTCTTGGGCCTGCAGATGCTTTTCATCATACTGAAAATAATTTCCCTCTATGCAGATTTGTATAGATCAGTACCTTGAACTAATCCAGTCTTCCCCTGAGAATATAAAGGGGTTTTTGCCATACTCACAGATGCCATAATCACATTTTTTTCCAAAATTCATGGATACTTAATAGAAGTCGTGGTGATTTATGCATTTTTTACCTTTATGTGTACAAGTAATCCCATAGAGCACAAAATATTGACAGTTGTGCACAGTCATGTTTGTGGAATCAGAGCCTAAAACTAGGGGTTGTCCATGCAATAATCTATCAGAATTGGCACATACACTGTGCTGACACTGCATAAAGTATTTAATTCCAGCCAGTGAAGTGCTTACGTAGCATCTAGCTGTGAAAGGCTTTGATGGTGTAAAACAGTAATAATTTTCAGTTTTTCTTTTTTTGTAAAAATGTTGTTTGACTAGAATACCTTCTCCTACAGCTAAATAAACTTCCCAGAAGAAGAGGGATGCAGTTTATCTTCTAGGTTTTTGTCATCAATACTAAAAAGATTATAGGCTCTTATAGATGCACTATATAGAGAATTAACAAATTCTTAGCTAGTTAAAAAGGATTACTACAGTTATTTTAAAAGGTCAGGTTTGACCTTTTAAAGGTCAGTTCTTATTGGTGGTTATGTGCCACCACCAATAAATTATATATATAAAATATATAATAGTCTCTTTAGCTTTGCAAATTGTTCAATATAACTAATACTGAGAGCTGTCTGTGACTTTTATTTCAGTAGACTCATATATATGCCTCTTTCTGTAGTGAAATACTCAGGATTAATGAGAGAACATGTGTTGTTTTTTGATTCATATTCCACAGATGGAAGCCTTCTGGAAGCAGACTGACAAAGCCCAGCAGGATTTTTTGGACCAATCAAAATGCTCAAGTACCAAAGCAACAAAGATAATGATGGATCTGAGTGAGAAGATGATTGCAGTAGAAAGCTTGTTAAGTGAATCTCAAGACTTGCGGGTGATGGTAAAGTGAAAAAGAAATAAAAGTTGAGACAGATTTAGTCAATCTGAACAGAAAGAATTAGTCAGTGCACAGAGTCTGTCAGTCCTGCCTCAGGAGTGATGTAGACTGCTTAATCCAGTTGTCTCTTTGAGCTTTATTGCAAAGAGCTCAACTTCCATTGCACTTTAGGAAGATTCACAGGAGGGTGAACTCTCTGCACTTGAGTTCTAATTCTCAGAATACCATTTAGTCAGTCATATAAAGAAAAAGTATTATTAATGCAGCTGGTGAACCAGGAGCAAGAGCACAAGAGCCAATCGTTGGAGAATTGTTACTGTAGGCATTACGAAATTTCTTTTTCTTTCAAAATATTTATTCCACTTTGACTGACAAATCCTAATTTAAATTTGAGGGTGATTCTGTGTGTTCAGTGACTCTAATTTGAATTGAAAATTCTTATCAGCTCTTAGGAATATAGTCTGAGGAGGAAAAACTGTGTTCATAAATGCTCCAGCATTGTGCTTTATGTTAAATCTAACAGATCCTTTCTTGTTTTTCGCACAGGATATACTGAAAGAGTTACATGTAATTTATAGATTAACATACAATTAGAATAATTGCATTTATTAGTAATTTGGTTTGAAAACAGATACAGTAATTATCAGCTTGTTAGTTTTGCATTGAAGCAGCTCAGTAGACTAAGCTGGCCAGGTATGAAAAGAGTCTTTGCTGTTTGTCACACTTGACCAAACTGGTCTGCAGTACAGTAGGTCCTTTCAGATGGGCAGATTGCAGATAAGAGATCTGGGTACAGATACAGGAGATATTCCTGCCTGAAGTCACTGCTGTGATGATGCTGAAATCTCATTGCAGAGGTCATTGTAGGTACATCTCTATTAATTACAGTAGGTCAGAGAATCATAGAATCATTTGGTTTGGAAGAGACCCTTGAGATTGAGTCCAGCTGTTAACTTGGCACAGCATTGTCAAACTCTTTGTAACCTTGCAGCATTGTTTCAAGCAGCTGCACTTTCACCCAGGAAATCTTTCCCTACTGTGATCATGGGCTGCTTCTTTAACAGTGCAATGAAAGCTGCTAGGCCATAGGCAGTCATACTGATTTCTAGTATATGAATTGAACTCTGTCTGACTGTGTATTGAAGGAATCACAGCATTATCAGAATCAGGTATGTGTCCTCATTTTAAAATGAGGACCTGTACTGGTGTTCCATATAGTATCTTGAAGAGTCCAGGACTTCCACGTTGTCTTCTGTCCATCTATCCTCCCTGAGTATTTGTTTGTTCTGCAAGGCTGTTACTATCTTTCCCAGACTTAACGTTGTCTTGACAGCTAATGAATGAGATCACATCACAGATAATGAAAAACACCAATAATTTTAGATTAGCTCTTGCAACTGAACATGCAATAAACCTACTGCTAGCCTGCACTCATCAAGACTTTCAGAAGTATTTAAGTACATGAAGATGGTTATTCACATGGTTTTGAGAAGTCTCACTGCTTTTCTTTGTGGTTTGGGAATCAATAGTTCAATGAAAGAAAAGCACAACCAATGATACATTCTTGGTTTCTAACCAGGACTCTGTGTTTGGTTTAGGACATTCAGGAAAGGTTATTCAGCTGGGAGCTTATGGTGAAAATGATCGATTCACTGAAGTCCTCTATACCAGAAGAGTGTAAGGGTAGATTAAATACTGTGTCAAATATTCTGGATCATTTAACTGTAAAGAATAATCTTTCAGTCCGACAAAAGGAAGAACTTTTAACAGATCTGCACAAGGCCTTCTGGGAACAGCTGGCACATTACAGTAATGGTAAGTACTTAGACTGGAGCTCATGACTTACATGAGTTCTCATTGTTTTAAAGAGTAAAAAAATTACAGCTTCAGCTGTATAAACCTCTCTGTTTTAAAAAGATACTAGTGAATTGACCAGGATCAGTTTTATTCTGGAGGGTGTATGTTTGGAATGAGAACTTTGACTTTAGGCCTTTTATGTCTTGTTCCAGGTTAATACCTAGGTACTTATGCTATAGTTCACATAATCTAATTCCATTAATTTGAATATAAAAGAAGAATCACACTTGCTACAAGTATCTGTCATATTTCTCCATTTACTGTTCACATACTTGGCATTGCTGGTGATACTGGCTGACATAAGACATAGGATCTCCTGCTAGCATGTAAAGCCAGAAGCAGTTGTGCTATATACAAAGCAGTTGTGCTATAACTCTTCTGAAAAGATAATGTTAAAGCTTATGATCCTCCTATAAATCTCTTTTTTTCTTATGTCAGACTAAGGAGTCTTTTCGTTTTACACTTCTTCATATTGCCTATCTGAAAAGTACGCAATTACAGTCAAGTCTAAGCTGACTGACCCACTGATTTAAGGCTCTCCCTGTGTTATTTTGTGTGTTACCTAATGCCCAATGTTGAGAAATACAGCCCCAGCTTCTCTGATAGATGCTGTTTCAGGGCTCAGTGCCTCCCATCAGCACTCACAGAAAATGACAGTAAATATTTAACCAGAAGGAAAATAATGAGAATTACTTCCAACACATTTTCCAGAACGATTTCTGCTCCTTTTGGACACGTTTAAAGAAAATTGTCATAGCAAAATAGCATTAGGTTTAGAGTTCAGTGAACTGAATAGTCAGAATGAATGCAGTCTTGTTGCACTAGGTTCTTGCTGCAGTGCTGCTCACTTTGGGCTTACTGGTGATGATTTATCTCACAGTGATAAATTCACAGAATCACAAAATGGTTAAGGTTGAAAGAACTTCTGGAGGTTATGTGGCCCACCCTGTCTGCTCAAGGAGGTTGAGCTACTGTTGGTTGCCCAGGATCATGTTCAGACAGCTTCTCTCTGCAAGAATGGAGACTCTACCTGGGCCACCTGTTCCAGTGCTCAGTCATCCTCATGGTAAAAGGAACCTCCTGTGTTTCAGTTTCTGGCAGCTGCCTCTGGTCCTTTCATTGGGCACAACAGAAAAAAGTGGCTCTGTCTTCTTTGTACCCACTCTCCAGGTGTTCATATACATGCTCACATCCCCACTGAGCCTTCTTTTCTCCAGGCTGAATAGCCCCAGCTCTCTCCTAGGAGACATGCTCCAGTCCGTTCATCTTTGTGGCCCTTTGTTGAATTCTCTTCAGTATCTGCATGTCTCTCTTGTACTCGGCTGTGGAATCCAGAACTGGACACAGCACTCCAGGTGTGGCCTAGCCAGAGCTGAATGGAGGGAAAGGATCCCCTGCCTCTGCCTGCTGGGTTCTGTTCAACCTGGTGTCCATCAGAACCCCCAGGTCCTTTCCTGCCAAGCTGCTTTCCAGCTGGGAGGTCCCCAGCACGTGCTTGTGCCTGGGGTTGTTCCTCCCCAGGTGCAGTACTTTGCACTTCCCATTGTTAAACTTCAGGAGATTTGCATCAGCCTATTTCTCCAGCTTGTCAAGTGCCCTATGGATGGAAGTACAAGCACGTGGGGTGTATCAGCCACTCCTCCCATTTTTTGTGACCTCTGCAGACTTGCTGTATTTGCACTCTGCCCCATCATCCAGGTTATTAATGAAGCTACAGAGTGGGATTGCACTCAATATTGACCCCTGGGGTACACCAGTAGGTGCTGGCTTCCAGGTGGACTTTGAGCAAGTTTTCAGTCTGTCTCACTGCTCATCCATCCTCTTCTCTGTGAGGATCTGTCAGGAGACTGCATCAAAAACCTACCTGAAGTCAAGGTAGCAAATATCCACCACTCTGCTATCATCTACTGAGCCGGTTATTTCATCATGGAGAGTGCTGCAGACTTGATCTTCTTTCAGAACATCTAGCTGTGTGAACAGTTTGCTGATATTGACAAATACATGTATGTTGTGATACAGTTTCTTTCATGGATGTTTGCTTCTAAAACTGTCTATGCCTAGTTCATAGTTTTCACATAGGTTGAGTCACTAACATTCTTTAAGCATAAATGGGTGTGTCTGGGTGATTTTTTCTTTCTTTTTGTCAATTTTCACTTGTTCCAAAGCAAAAATACCTCTGTCAAGGCCTTTATTTTATGCAAAGTAGGTGTTTTTAGTTATATATAGCTATTTATTATAGTTGGTACATCCTGTGCAGAAGAGCAGTATCAACCTCCTGGTTTTAGATAGAAATGAAATGTGCTTTAAAAAAAAAGATCTGGAGTGCGGCATTTATTCCAATAGAATCTTATGTTGACCTTTCTTATGAGCTCCTAAATACAAAAGTTAAAATGTACCTATAATTCACAAAGAGAGCACAAAGCCAGCAAGACTGTGCTCCTAGGATACAAAATAAGGAAGTAGTAAAGAATCAATAGTGTTTAAAAGTAAAACACTCCTACATTTATTTGAGTGATATTTTCATTACAGGCTTTTCTGTACTTTTGGTGCACTTTCAAGTGTTCTGTCAGTGCATCGTCAGCTTGTGGATAATCACAATAAATTAGCATGGAGAATAAATAACATTCTTGGTGCTGCAGTACTGTGCTCCTTTTGTTTCTCTACAAAATAATTTCTCATAGTTAAAGCAGCTTGATGTAGTGGCAGAACAGCAGCCAGAGGTAACTGTTCTTTTGCATTTCCCTTTAAGCTGCTTGTGTCAGGTGTGAAGTACTGCTCTGGGGCAGGGCAACTGGGGGAAATAAATAAAATTCTTCTTAGGTGGACAGGCAATGAGACATGAAGTGGCAGAACATTTAAAGCACTGATTGCACTCAGCAGCCCAGGATGCAAATAGACTCATAAATTTATATATCACTTGGAGCTACAAGGGAAATGAAGGGGGGAGGAATTTAGTTCCACGTAGTTCCCATTACTAGCACGAAATTAGAGGGACCTTGACAACTTTTACTGCAGGTTCTTGGATGAGTCACTTTAGAAGTCTGGTATGTATGGCTGCATGCCAGTTCAAACTAATCTGAACTAGCACTGCTTTAGACCTTTTCTTCCCACCATATGTTACTGCCCCTGTCCTTGCAGCAGCATTTGCATATCTGCAGTTAGGTAATGAGCCACTTACCGACCTTGCTGAAGCAGGATGGGGAGGTTTGGGGTGCTGCATATGAGGGAATCTGTTTCTTGAACTTAGATGCTGCCTTTGCATAAACAGCAGCACCAGTGAAAGGGAGAGTGCAGGATGGTAGCAGCCCAAAAAGCTGATAGATTTAAGTGCCATGTAACAATTTAGAAATTCACATCTAAAAAGGCCATCGGGGTAAGAAGCAAATTTCAAATCCTGCATGGTGATTACCTGTCTATTTCACTCACTAACAGATTTCCGTAAGCTTATGTTGTGTGACAGTAGCAGATGCTGCTTTCTCCCTGTGGAGTTGTGGTGCCTAATTGTTTGTGGTTTATGTTCCAGAATGCATGCAACAAAGTAAAGACCTGATCGTGAAACGGCTGGAGTGCCGTGCGAAGAAGAAGGAAGAGTTCAAACGCAGACAGGAAACTGAACAAGGGAGTCTCCTTAGCAAAACTTTCCTTACTGAAGATGTTCATAATTTTCTCAAGGTGAAAAGTAAAAGCTTATTTTTTCTGTTCTATTAGTTTTTAAGGCCAAATGTATTGCAGATTTCTCCCAGTTCCATAAAACTGGGAATTTTGGGTCCTCATGAGAATTGTGCAGTAGCATAGGTGGACAGGGTCAGAACCCCTGTTGCCATGGCTTTTCCTGCAGTGTTGGTGTTGCATTCGAAGAAAATGCCGATGGGGTTAATGCAAAATTGCATGTTTCATAGAAGACTTCTTTTACTTAGATATTGTGTGTTTGCTTCAAGACAGGAAGTATCTGGAGGAAAGTATCCAGCCTGCATTACAGAAGAAAACAGTCTGCACTGATCTAATTGCTTTTTTGAGTGGGGTTACTGAGGCGCAAAAGACTTACCAAATTTCAGAGAAGTAGAGGAAAAACTAATTATGATCTCTGGCAGGATGCCTTAGAGAAGGCTTGCAATTGATAATTTAATACGGTATACAATGGCCAGTGTAATGTTTTCATGGTCATATTTTCTGTAGAGATTTGTTATTATTGTTCCAAATGAATATACAAAATCAGAGTTCTTAGCTGTAAATGCTGAGAGCTGTAAAATTCAAGTAACTGCTGAGAACTGCAAACCCAAGTTATTAAGAATTTAAAAAAATCTGTCCTCAATTTTCATGGAAGTAAATAATTTAAGGTGAAAGTGGTTATATCCAGCAGCATTAAACTTTTGATGAAATCTAATAACTTAGATTAAATTACTGTATGAGAAGACCCAGATTCCAACTGCAGCAAACTGTCAAAATTTATTGATCTTAACACTGCCATTGTGCACCGCAGGGCCATATTCTTTAATTATATTGTATGAATTAGATAATGCAGTTACTGTTATTGTATGCACACCTGCCTGGCAACACCTCACTTCAAAACAAGTAAAGCACTTCTTATATCTTTGGCTTTTCATAACTTGAGACAAATAATTCTGTCACACATTTTTGTAGCCAGTGTGGACTTGTGAATGTATTTTGCTTTTAGACATTGGACACTCTTGGACACATCCCAGATTTATTGAACAAAGCTTAAAAATTTTGCATTAAGACCCCTTCCCTACAAAGGTAGACCCACACAGTTTCATGCAAGAGATGCTCTACTCTGTACATCTTATGAGTAGATCTTTAGTCTAGAGTTTAACTAAGCCTACTTGACAGCTTTCTGAAGGCTGAGCAGGGAGGGGCAACTTGCACTTCATGCTGCAGGACAGAACACAGCTGAGGTTTTAGGATTATGAAATGCCTGTGTGCAACTTATGAGTCAGAAGTGTAAGCCATTCTGCTGTATGGTGGGAGAGTCTTTTGTCCCAGAACACGTGGGGTCTTCAGTGCAGAAACTCTTTGAAGAATAAGAAAAATTTTTACCTGCAGTTCCCATGATTTGACTTAAATAATCCAGTAATTGTTTTGTGAGAACAATCCACTTGGCACTGAGGAGCTATTTTAAGTTTGTTTCATAATTTCACAGCCAGCCCAACAGTAAAGGTATTGATTGCAAAGCCTCACCATGAGCCCAGAGCTGTACCCATCAAAAACACTTATTTTCTCTGCCTTTCCCCCTTCACCTCATCAATGGGCTCACACCCCCATGGTAGCAGCTTGACAGTAACTGACCTTTCTGCTGAATTTTAAGTGGTTGCCAGTTATGGTGGTGGATTTTGCAATAAACTTCATTCACATCAGATTGTTTTGAACACAAGTAGGGTGGTAATGATTGAGTTGCTGCAGATGCGATTTTTTTGTAAGACAGAATGAGATACATAGTAAAGGTTAGAGTTCCTGTATAAGTTTTTCTCCTTCATGTATGTTTCTGTTGGAAAAGGAGGATTTTAATTTTGTCTTTTACTGGCAGAGAATACAGGAGTGATCAATGAAGAACACAAACTATGAAGTGTCAGTTACAGTAATCCAGTCAGGCTCTGCCTACCCATGATGGACATACAGGTTGTAGCAGTTAACTTGTCAAATTCTGTCATAAAGTATGACTCCATGAAATGTGTGAACTTTCAAGTCTACCTCTACAAGTGCTGAAGAGTTTATGGCACTTTGGTCCTCTTTAGAAGAGCTCTATTGACATACCTAATGAAGAAAGCCATATTTATCATGGGAGTGAAAGGGAGCACTTGACAGATTAAATAAAAATATGGAATATTTATGTATAATGCTACTCATTAATCTGTAGATTGAGGTAGTCTTTGTCTGTGAAATAGAATCTTCCATGAGCCTGCCAACACATCCACAGTCACAGTCCTCACTTGAAGAAAAAGATTGCATTCTTCTTAAAACTGTGACCAAGGACCAAGTCAGGACCATGTCATGGATCAGCCTTTTAGAAACCACCATGGGGCGTGGTGACCAGCCCCAGTGCAAAAGCCCTGTACAGTGTGATACAGCTGTCACTCAGGTGTCCCGTGATGATATCAGATGGCTGTTCTGCACCTCACAGTAATGGCTGTGATGTAGTGATATTCATGCACTGGAAAGCAGGTTTCAAATCAGATCATTTCACATGTTTTGTAGTAGTATGTACATATTATTTAACCCCATATTGCCGAGGCTAAGGAATTTTGTGCTCAAGACTGGATAAGGTCAAATTAAGGTGGTAAGGCAAGTTTCATGTCCCTCTGAGTCATGATTCCAGGTAAACAATTACTATTGTGGGGATACTTGGGAAGAGCATCGAGGAAGAAAAGGGAAGGATCATAAGGAACTATTAAGATCTTTCCAGCTGTTTAAATATACCTACTATGTTTCTTTCAGGCTTACCATGAGCTGATAGAGAAACACTGGCAAGCGCAGTGGGATCTGGAGGAGGAGGATGACTGTGAGAGCACAGAGGCTGTTGCCAATCTCTGCAAGGTGCCACTTCTAGTGATAAATGTCATTTGCTAAATTAATTTTGAAGATTGCCTAACCCCACTAGAGTGTCAGGCCTTGGGGAAGATTGGGGAATTGCAGGAAGGATCAGCTCCAGGAATTAGAGCTCCAGAAAGATGGAGGAATGACAGTCTTCCATATTAACTTGCCATTTCCATTATCTTCCCAAAACACTTTGTTTCCTGACCTGATATTAGTCAGAAAATGCCTGCATGGTCTGCCAAAACATGCTGCCCAGGTGGCTGACAAGATTGTAGTAATGTTGAGAGCATAGAATGTCTGTCATTACAACCAGGAGAGAGATTTCATTTATGTGGATAAATAATTATCTCCTCTGCACTGTCACTGGATGATACTATTCTAAGTGAACTTCACTACATCTCCAGATACAGTCTTTTCATTCATTTCTCACAGAGAAATTTTTTTTACTCTAGTTAGTTCCCTGAAATAAGTTCAGATCTTTGGTGTAGTAATATTTTTACACTTCTTTTTGTTACTGATTTGGAAAATTCTAGGTGCTTCATGCTTTTGCATCATCTTTAATTATTTTCTGTCTATGCAGAAAAAATATGATAACATGATCTATCTGGTAAAGCCCAAAACCATAGTCAGTAGTGACCTTTAATTAGGCTGGAACTAATCACTTTCAGCTCAACAGGATCCTTGTCATGATTAATTTTGACCGGATCAGGATGTTGTAGAAACTTGTGGTCACTGTCACGTAAGGATAATATATATGTACAATCTTAACTAGCAGTAGTCCACATGCACTTTTTAAAATTCATTTGATAAAAAAATAAAGCCACTCTATTTAGAACAAATAGTTTTGCCACAGTTTTATGTAATAGTGCAAGCAACAGACAATTTGAGAAAAATTACTGCTTTGGAGAAAGAAAGGGTTTGCTTGGAAGGATATACCAGTGAATCAGAGTAGACTAAATGTACAAAGCTATGAAATATAAGAAAAATCAATTTTGCTGATATTACTGTGCTCAGTTCATCATCCATAGTTACTAAGTTCTCCATCCCCTTCCTCAATTCATGTGAAGTCTGGAGACTAAACAATTTTTTTTATCCTACACAGTTCCATCTCATTTGTGAAATTATATTGCTTTCCTTTATTGTGTACTCTGCTTTAGTAACAATAAGACCAGACTGAAAATTCTGTTCCTTTCAATACTAAGCTTTCTTTCCCACTAAAGAAAAATTGCTTTGGGTGAATTAAGTTTTTCTAGAATTGCCAGGTTGCCAGGAGAACTGCACAAACTTGAACTCTGCCAGTTCACCCAGCTCTAGGCCATTATATTCTGTATTACAGCTGCTCTCCTATGACTAGACCAAAACACTGCCAGACATGAAAAACTGCAAGTACTGTGATCCAACTGGCATCTGTTAAATAAGGGTCCACAAATCTTAATTTCCACTTTCTTTTTCTGTAATAAAACGTTTTTACTGTGATATTTAATATAATGAACAACTGCACTTTCTCCCCTTAACCCCAAATACAGATGCCTATGAAGTGTTTTACAAGAGGAGGCTGCTTTTGAATATACCTTGTAAGCTAGAAAGAAGAGATAATACAAATGAGCTTAGCCCCACTGAAGGTGAATGGGCCTGTTCTGACTTTTTCAGCTGAGGACAGTGCAGTGGTTACATGTTTTCCATAACCAGGGGCATAAAAGCAAAAGTAGACCTGCTGTTAAAGGAAGGAGGTGCATCTCACAAACACAGTGCCTTTGCTTCTCTCTCTGCTCCACCACACATCCAGAGCAGAAGTGCACTGTGTACAAGCACAAGTCTTTTCCCTGGGTAACAGGACTTCACCTCTTCACTTAGTTGCTCCATATTTGTCCTTGCCTTTGGGAAAGGCAAGGTAGCAGTGGGAAGATGACAGGGGTTTGAGATTCTCCACAGTGCAGTTGTGTGACTGCAGCTCAGGTAGACTGAAACAAGCAGGCATTAACAAGCTGGGTACCAGCAAGCCTCACATGGCAGCAGTCAGCTCTGTGCTACAGACCTGTGTCCCCACTGGGTTTGGACCATAGTCCTTTGTAGAACCAGCTAGTTTGGGCACTTCTGTAAACACTGTAAAGCTTGATGTTGCCTTTCTGGAAGATCTGCAGTCCCTGAAGCTTAACTGACAGTCATTTGCCTTCCAAATGAAGAAGCTGAAACATGATCTCAATGAAAAAGGTGATATTAAAATATAGGGAAGAGGTCACCATGTGACTGAACAGGGAACCAGTGAGTATTCTGGGGACAGAAGAAAAGGTGTTACTAACCTGAAAGTGCCACTCCCTTGTGGAAGATCCTTAGCTTATTCTCACTGTGCTCTTCTAAGCCCTTGTCAAACTTCTGTGCCTTTTTCCGTTTTTTTGCTTTTTGCCTTTTAAACAGATCAAGATAGATTTATATAACCCTTTAGCACTAGGAAAGTCTGTGCTGCTACAGTACAGGGAAGAATTATATAATTGGTGAATAAATATGTAAAAATTCAATGATCTGGAAGCTGGCTGTGTTTGCATAGAATAATTGAGTAGGTTTGTTTTGTGTACGCATGAATAAATCAATTAAAATGATTTAACCAAGGTCAGTGGAATGTGTTGATGCCTGAAGTGAATGAGTGAGTTACATTTGGAGGTTAGTGTAGGACTTTTCAGCCACACTAGTGGATTAAAATAGTGTGCTGTAGGTGAGTAGTCTGTGTCTAGACACAGGCTCCATGACTAATTTTTGAAATGTGTGTTGAAGAATGGGGGTGAATGATTTTGATTTATCACAGTGTACCATAACTGAAGGAAAAAATGTGCAAAGGTAATTGAATGGATCAGCCTAATGTTTTCATGAACACAGTCTGCAGAGTTATCCTGTATACAGGGGATTTTGTGCTGGTTTTGCCATAATTTTCTATTACATGGCAGTAATAACACACCACCCACCACATTCCCTGCCCCAGTATATCCAGTTCTGTTTCTCTTGAACAGATTAATGGCTATCTTAAGTCTGTCTCAAGTATAACATATCAGATAGTCACCAACCTTTAATCTTTCCTTTTTTTTTTTTTGCTGTTGTTGTCGTTGTTGTGTGAACTACCCATGTATTTCAGTAGGGAAAGGAGAAGTGAAGAGGTTGGGGGATAACAGTTCATTATTAAGAAAACAGACATAAAGATTACACAAAGGAAATCAGTTAACAGCTAGGAATTACACAGTACATGGTTAGATAGGTCTTTTTTTTCTGCCTTTATTTCAAAACCATAAAAACACAATTTGTTGTCATTTACAATTCTCCTCTGCTGATAGCAGTTCACCAGAATGTTTTTTCATTTGGCTTGACACGGGAATAAAATGCACAAGAATTTAGACTAAAAGCTATTAAGTCATGAGTGTTATCAATAGGCAAGGCAGTAGACATTTTACGAATGGGTAGACATAGATGTGAGTTTGAGGAAAAGTGTTTGATTTTTTCCTTTGTTAATAAAAGGGAGAAAAAATATTTTGACAGTATAAAAAGTACAGATTCTCAGAGACTTACTCTTTCATTACTTTCCTTATGTAATTTTGTTAACATGAGATATGGTTAGGGGTGCTGGACTGCATTTTTGGGTACCAAGAGCTGGCATCTTTTTAAGGGGAATCATTCAGTTTGTATCAGGTGGAAATCCCTATCAAGAGACCTCCACCTCAAAGGCTCACTTTTGAAATTTTTGCCCTGTGGCTTACCCCAAAAATACAGCATCATCTGATAGATTAAGTCTGTGAACTCATACCATGTGAGCCCATTCTAATTCTGGGTTTGGGCACTATTAGATTTGTTCTGGTCGCTTCAGTCAAAGCTGATACAAGATGTCTGATATGAGTTGCCTTCATTCTGAAGTTTTCCTCTTGCCTTTACTGCATACAAAAATGGATTTTACCACTATACAGGTTCACAATTGGCTGATAGTTAGATCTCATGAAGAACATAACTGTATCCACAAAGGCATATTTCTGCAAAAGGAGTACCAAAAGACAAAATTGAAACTGCCTCCTGAATAAATCAAAGACCAGTGAGGGGGCAAGACTGAAATTTCAATAGACCTCTATTTTAAATGTGTGGAATCAAGCAGTGGGGCTTTTTTCTTAACTTTTGCTAAGGATAACTTCTGTTGTCCTGTACTTTATTGATGTTAGGATGCTTAAAAGCAGGTACGGTTTTCATTTTCCCATTGACTTTTCAGAATTCACATGGAAGAGAGAAGTACGTGCAATCGGCTTTTCCCCGTGTCGAGTAGTGTATCTTCTGAGTGTATGTGAAGTATCTTCTAGTGCCCAGTGGTGTGTGTGTCCAGTGTCCCTGAATTTTTGATGTGTTTATGGGATGTATGATCTGAGTATTGAATATCTGTCCTTCATCAGATACAATATGGTTTGGGAGATGAATCTCTTACCTCCTAACCAGATGTCCTAGCCACTGAGCTTCTGGATGCACATGCAACAGTGTTCCACAGCTTTGATCAGGTGCTTAATTCCTTTAATAAAATGTTCTATCACAAGTTAACAAATAGCTGTGCAGTTGCCTCTTTGAGATAATATATACTTCTCAGTGGCTGGCATGTAAAATAAACTACAACCAGCCTTTCCAAATGCATTTTCCTGCTTCACAATTTCACTATTCATTCATCTATATGTAGGAACCTTTTAATCATTTAGGTTTAAGGGGGAGAATTAATATTGTTCTTTGAGTGAAATCTGATAAGCTATGTATTTCCCTTGGTTTTTGACAAAATTATATATTTACTGCCTTGTTTAAAATTCAGATGCACTCAGCATTTTAATCTAAGCCCATTTTATTCCTGTGTATACCCCATAGTATTTCTTAATGTATTTCTCTGGGGATTTTTTAAAAAGCTTTGAGATTGACTTCCAGGTACTACAAACAGGTTCATTCAATACTGCAATCAGCTATTCTATTAATGGAATCAATTTGAATAAATTTCATTAAGTCAAAACTCTAAAAACAAGAGATGGTATATCAGGAAGCTTGTAAAAATATTTGTAGAGGCTCTAGTCCAAAAATAAGATCCTGGAAGCACTACTGATTTTCCTTTTCTTTCCTGTGGAAAATAACTTTTATAATACATAGTGTGCCATCACTGCTCACAGACAGACTTTATTGCAATTTCAAATCAAGTACATTCCTTAGAGTACAAATAGTTTTGAACTATTTTGTTAGCTGGAGTTGCTGGGTAGAATTCAATCCCATCTGCAATCTTTCCTAAATGTAGACTTAGTATTTCCCCTCCCAAATTTCTAAAGGCCATTCCACCACATTTTTTCAAGTGCTGCATTAAACATAATGGCCACTGTGCTGTGCCTGTGGTATGGCCTCTGGGTGCAGCATGCTGTCCTCTTAGGTCTGGCATGCAAGGACTGCCTGGGCTCTGATGTCTGTGTGACCGTCACATTAATGAGGTGATGTAGATTTTGTGGGAACAGGACCTAATCACATTTTTCTTCAGTAGCTGTCCCCACTGTGGTAATGCCAAAGGTGAGCATACAGTATAATTTGAAGGTGCAGAGGGTACAGGCAGAACAAAATGTCATTGACAACAAGGAACAAAGTACCATATTTTTATTCTGTGCAAAATATTTCATAGCAAATAATAACACAGAGCAGAGTGTGCCAGGGAAGTGCTATCAGTTCCACAGCAAAATATGTTCAAAAGGGATTTAGCTGCCATTGTTTAAGAATAGAATTCCTTAACACCCTGCCTGAGATCTTTTGATCTACTGCAGTAGAAATGCCACGGACTCCTCTAGACTCCTTCTAAACTATTTCAGACCCAATAGAAATTCTTATATCACTGAACACCCAGTAAAGGCAGGAGAACTAATATGTCCTGAAAGGCTGGTAAAGCTCAGAGGAGAGATGGTTTACAGAGATAGAGCCATTATTCTTTAAATGTTGTATGGGATATAGATTAGAAATGCAGTATCTTTGAGTTTATATTAAATCTGAGAACTTTGAGTCTTGGCTTTTAGAGTAACAGCAGAAGAGAGAATTCAAGCAAACCATTTGGTGTTGCTTTTTCCAAGCTAAGCCAGGCCCACAACGGCACAGATTATTAGGGTGATATAAATCATGCCTCTTGTTGTAACAGGAACTTGTAACTATAATAATTAAGGAGTAGGGGCAGTAATCCTTCAGCACAGGATGCACCTGTGCAGCAAATATTCCCCTAATCATACTGTCATGTCTAGATTGTGAGCAATCACTAGAAATGGGAAAAGTATTGTCAGAAGGTAGATATTTTGTTAGATCTTCCACTACTAATTCTCATATTTATGCCCAGTACTCATTTTCAAAAAGCTGTAGTCCAATTTGCAAGAATTCAGAGTACTTTGAGATTAAAGAAAGCCAGTGGGAGCTGGATTCTGAAAATCCTGCCTTCTTTAAAGAGGTAAGAGTGTGGAAAGAGCTGAGACAGCTCATCTCGAAGGTGTAGTGAATATGTTTTGTAGTGTTGTGCCTCAGTTTTATCCATAAGAAGAGGTTACTGCAGGGAGCTGTTAAGCTATTTATTGTTTGTGAAACAGCTAATTAATATGGTGATTAGAATCCTGGAGGGATCATAGGAGGAAAATAATAATTTAGTACTCAGTGCACAGCTTGTATATTTTACAGTAAATGAGAAATATTAAAATATTTTTCAAAAATCAATCAATTCAAAGGATATTCATAAACCCAAACATGGAATGGATAAAGGTGCTATGGAAACATTACATGAACCCCAAATGTATCATTATGGGGGCACAGAACTATATTTCATATTCAGCCTAAGTTCTGGTCTTTATTTCTGAGTTCTTGTCCTTGCATTTTAACATCCTCTTTTGGGTATTATGGAGTTTTTTATTATTATTTTTTAGTATTTAGTATTTTATAATTCAATATCTAGCAGTTGGAATGGGCTCTTACACAAGAATACATTATAGCAGTGTATATCCCAACAAAAAAAAATTCCACTAGAACTTTTGTTGTCTATGAGATATTTGACATCTAGATAAATATCTCTGTGTTTCTGTTGAGAGGTTCTAGATTTTGATCATTTAAGAAATTGTAATTAAACCTATTATTTATATGTATTTAAAAGAAGGCAGCATCTAGAAGATCTAGCTTGTTCTTTTAACAGGAATCCTTAAAACTTTTAAAAGAGTTTTAAAAATATTACCAGTATTTTAAAGAAAAGAAAGAAATATATGTGTTTTCCAGAGGGTTGAGACTGGTTTGCAATGAAAGTAAGCCCAGCTAGGCAGTAAAGCTTTTTGGACTGGTAGGATCATGTGGAGCTCAAACAAAAATAGCTCCTGCAGGAAAAAAAACATCCTGCAGGAATACTGCAGTGTCCATGTGACTTTCACATGTGGTTTTGTTCCCTTTTCAGCTGGGAAAGCTACCTGTCCCCACTTCTCCCCAGGAGTTATCTCACATGGCACCCAGTTTGCCAACACAGCTCCTTTCACCACTGCGTATTTGACAGTGAAACTAGAACTGAGTTTTTAGCTTGGATGCCATCTGACTAAATCACCCCAGCTCTTCCTGTGAGTCAAACAGCCTCAGCAATTAAAAACTGTTCATATGGGACTAGCTTCATTAAAACCACCAGAAGATGTTTGTTTTCCTAGGCTTGAAACTATTCTGCATCAGGATGAATTTGAATAATTCTGTTCTTCAGGCACTGAAGAGTGTCATATTTTGAAGTACAAACTACTGACATGTCTAATGTCACTTGTGTCTAGCTAAAAGCCATGCCATCCCTTTTGACTCTTCCCTCTTTCTTCATTCATTTCATATCAGCACCTGAAAAAATGTGCCTATTAGGTGTTGTGCTACACCGGATTGTTTCCACAGCAACTTTCAAAATAGGTGTTTTTATAACACATCACCATAGCCAGTAAAACAAGATATTCTTTTCTACTGCAGTTGCATGTGAGCAACAGTTAGGGCACAGGGTCACATGTGCTCTTGCCATTATTGCATTTTAAATGCTTTGTGCAGCTTAAACCAAAGCATTTAAGTTGTTCCATCTACAAAACCTGGTCTTTCTAACTCAAGCCTTAGTGGCATTGGATTTTAGCTCTAGGATTTGATCACCATCCCAGTGTATTCACATGGTTCCCTCACTGGCATCAGTCAGAGAACATGCAGGGAAACAGCTCCAAAGGGCTGGGGGTTCACTTTGTCACCTGTTTCTCTCTGTCCTTCTCTGTGCCTCTGTTAGGAGCTGTACTCTAAGGCATCCCATGCTTTAGCAGAGTTGGTGACGAAGCTGTTTCTTCAGACCCTGCCTGTGGTGACCAACCTCTCTGTAAGAGAATGTGAGCTGCTGAAAGAGGAATGGCAGGAGAATTTGGTCCCTCAGCTGGAGAAATGGGAGAACCACCGCCAGAGACGCTGGAGGCTTTTCCAGGAACAGCTATTGCAAGAAAAAGAAGTAAGATCCATGTTATGCTTTGAGATCTCAGCGTCTTAAAAATGAGATACAGAAAGATACTTACCTGTGGGGAGTGTTTAGTGTATAAATATATAGCCTGGTCCAGAGACAGCTGTAGGCTGAGGAGGAGCAGTTTTACCTGCAGCCTGGAGTGAATATGTATGCTGTGCATGTAGGCCTGCATAGAGGAGTCAGAGAGTAATTACTGAACATCTGTCCACAGTGTTTGACAGCTTTGTCAGCACATAAACACTTTCTGGCAAGGCTGCTCTCTGATGTCCTCAACTCTTGGCATCTACAGAAACAGTTCAAAAAAACCTTCACCAGGTCTGTTCGGAGAGGGTACATATAAATACAGTTTACAGGCAAGGAAGCCTTGCAATGATAAATATTTCTTACTAATTTTTATGTATTAATACTATGATAACCGGAAACATATGATATGCACTTTTATAAACTTTGCTCTGTGAAGGTGAAAAAACACACATCCACCTTTCCTGCTCTGTGTGTGCCCACCATAGGGGGCATTGACACCAGAGGAGAAAAGGAGAATAATGCTGAGACAGGTGTCTTTAGTATCTGACTGGGGCACAAATATACCTTCAGTTTATTCATGCAGTGCTATGTCTCTGTTAACACTGCTTCTAACACAGCAAGGAAAGAGCTTCCCTATGCAAAGGTGTGTCCTTTCCTAAATGTTAAGTGTGGGCTGCAATGTATAGAGTAATTGGAGCTTCTTAAATAAAAGGTTGGCAGATTTCTTTAATACTGGCAGAATCATACTTTCCCTTGCCCTCATTCTCCAAAGTGCCTAGACAATCCAGTACATTGTTAATGGGGTACTGAGCAAGTCCCTGATTATTGCAAACTGGGTTAAGCTGTTCAGCTTTTTCACACATTCATATTTAGGATTCTACTGTAAAACACTGTGATTCAGGAGACTGTGGGCTTCCTGCTAAATCTGGTAAGTTGTTTGCTAACCAGTGGGTTTAGAACACTCTTGGCAATCCAAAAGTAAAATTTTTAATTGAAAATTCTGAGATATTTCTCTTTTTTTCCCTATGTTTTCCTTAATCTGGAGCTATGCAATATGCACCTCCCTGATCTTTTTATATTTCCTTTATTGTAACTGACCTGTTTTGAAAAACAATTCTGTTTTTCCGTTTTGGCATCACAGGGCTATCTAGCAAAGTAAACTAAACTGTGCTTGGGACCACCCACTGATGCCAGTGGGTCTGCTCACATGCTTAGTTACATTTGTATTTTCCAGCACTGTTGGCTGGCATTTAGTGTTTTATTTTGGCATACCTGTACCTTTGGTGATTAATGAAGCAATGTCTGACCTCAATTTTTTTTAAAATTATTTTGCCCCTTTTTATCAAGGATTAGATTGAATACCTGACCTGTCAAGTTTAAACCTTGTTGTTCATTTTCATATTCATCAGGTGTGCACAAATTGCCTGTCCTTGTATGGGCATGGCCTGAGCAGCTGGGTCTGGTTGGTGAGCTACGAGCACGTCTTGTAGCACACAGAGCCCTAAACAATGTGGTGATATTCACTGTCATAAAAAAACACAGAGAGGCAGGAGGCTCTGGTGTGCAACTTGTGAATAATGTCATGTCAGCATGCACATTAGGTCACCTCTGCTGTGGCCCTTCCCCTGTCCCATTGAACCTCAGCCATTGTTCAGGGCTGGAGAGGATGAGTTTAACAAATAAGAGACTCGGCACAGAGGGGGGACATCTCAAGTCTGAAGTTTTGGTCCAAAAATTCTGTTTGTACATTCCTCTTTTGCTATCACTGGGGACACTGTTGAGCGGAGAAACCATACCCTGGGAACTTTTCTCAAAGGATTTAAAGGATTATTTCATCTCCAGCACTCAGCTGCTACATAATAGGTCTTTGGGCAGCACTGTGTGATGGATTCATTTTATCTGAACTCAGGTGTTCTGATCATGCCCAAGCATATGTTATTTAAATTAGAAAATTGACTTCCCATCACTTTGTGTACCCTAGCATGCGTAATGTAAAGCAGATGACTTCCTAACTGGAAAAAAAAAATTAAAAATAAAATAATAAAGGGTTTGCTGACATCATTAACAGTAATTACTGACATATAGAGCTGTAGAGGAATTAACTTAGCAGTGACAGAGCTCTTCCATTGGTCTCTGACTCACCAGCACTGCAGCTGGGCTTTATTCAATACAAAAATCTCCTGAGTGGCAGACAGAGCTGTGCTAAGGACAAGTGATTCTGCAGGATAATTTCCAAGAAGAGATAAGAGTTTCTCTTAGTGAGAAGTTGATCTTATGATTCCTCAAGACAATATTCTGTGCAGGAGCCAAAGTACCTTTTTTAACTTAGTGCTTGTGGTTTTTTGGAAAGGATTTGAACTGGAAAAAAATCCGCTTTATCTCCAAAGAGAGCATGCAGGGAGATAGCTATTCCAGCAAAGCTAGGCTGGCAAATTTTCATGAGTCTCGAAAACATAAAAACCCATTATATCCTGTTCAAATGCAATGTGTATTTCTTGTCCCTCTCCTACTATAAAACAGCAGCATGAACATTTAAGCAATAAGCTGACACTTGCATCTTAGAAAAAGGAACACCTGGTTTCCACCTTAAGAAGAAGAGATATTGGACACTTGTGTCAGGTGATTATGTCATTTGGGAGATCCCACAGATGTTAGAGTTCTGGGTTTGACAAAAGATCCATAAATCAACAGTCATATTGACAGGCCTTTTAAATTGTCAGGCATTTTGCAGCAGGAGATATGTCTTTCGTTTGCCTCTTGATAAATGTGCTATGCTAGGAGTTACACAGTCACCTGCTTTACAGGCTTGGAAAGTCTTAACACCAGAAGACTTTTCACCAGGGTATTTATGTGTGCTTTTCAAAGTGGCTCTAAAAGACATTTTTCCCTTTTATTGAATCACCTGTTTTTTTAGATGATCTTTCCTAGTATTTATACATGTCTGGAATATGATGTCCTTTGGGTGAAAAGAAACACTTTTAAACAGAAAAGAAAAAAATCAGTTTCATATATAACTTTGCCTTGTAAGCTTGAGGATATGAGTGAGGCAAATGGGAATAAATGACTAATGAAAATAAATTCTGAGCATTTTCCCACATAGTCCCTAATTCATGATTTCTGTAGAGAGCAGTTTCAGGGAGCAGCCTCCTGCACCAGGCTGAGACTCACTTGGCAGTCAGTGTGCATCACACCCCATCTACAGGCCGAGACAGAGAAATCACTTTCCTTTCATCCCCTGAGTAATCTGTGCTAAAGATGTCAAAACAGAAAGGAGAGGTATATTCCTCACCTTTATTGCCAGAGTGTAACACTTAACTTCAGCAGTGCATCAGAAGATCTTGTAATGGACTTGTGACCAAAAAGCAGAATATTTGGAAGCCTACAGAATAAAAACGGGATGAGATTTCCATCTATGCCCATGTCATAGCTTGACACCCAGAAAGCTGAACTGGCACCTGCTTACCAGTTTTGACATGGTGGGCATTTCATCACTTTCTCTGGTTAATTTTTCACAGCAACTGGAATAACATTTCAAGAAGCCAGACATTCCTTAGAGCTTTATTCCCTGATTTACCATACTTTTGTCACTGGTTTTACTGGTTGAACGCAGGGATCAGAGAGCCTGAGCTCCATTCCAGCCACTAAGTTTGTGCAGCAGCATGAGTTTGTCCCCTCCATATGGCCTGTCTTTGAGCAAAGTAAGGCTATTCCCAAGAACAGGAAAGCTTGGAGACATGCCTGGTGACTTGACCCAACTGTGGGGTATTGGTGCAAGCACAAAGGCTGACCTTGCCACCTGGCCTGAAGAAGTAGTTGTCCCTGTTTTGCTGGTTTTCAGCCACATGCCAGCAGCCTCAGCATTCCCAGAGAATCTTTGCTGTCACATTTCTGCCTCTCTGTGTGAGGTCTTCATGTGTTTTGGAGGTGGAAAATACCCAGCTCTGCTAGCCCATCCCGATGAGCTGCCTAGGTGTTGTTTCCAATTAAACATACAATATCCTGTTTATTCCAGCTCATCCTTTCTATCTTGATCATCTTCCTAATGGTCTTTTTGAGATGAAACACTGGTTTAGTATTTGGTCTAATTCTCAACCTTCCTTATTTATCCCCTCATCGTAAATGTGTAATAATTCCGCCTCCTCTCCTCTTGTTCTCTTACTACTTACATGACTGAGATACTTTTTTTTCTTCAGTTTAATAACTGTGTGCTGGAGAAATTTCTGCTGTATTCTCAGTTTCATTTGGTCTCAGGGAGGTGCAGAGACATTTTATAAATTCTGCATACGGATTACCTCAAATGCACTCTTTAATGGAAAAGGTGATTCATTCTTCTTCTTCCTCACTGCTACAGAACTAGGCTGTTTCTTCATAAACAGAAGTAAAAAACTACTACAAGAAGCACTGTGATTGTTATCACTGACAGTGATAGGATATACTTTTGATAGGATATACTGATAGCAAATGAGGTGCTATATTTTGGGTTCTTGGCTGCAATATTATGTCATTTCCCATTCCAATTGTAATTCAGGTATAATCTTCTGTGTTCTGTCTCTTGGTGATACATACCCTCCTGCTGTTTGACTTGCCCTTCAAGAGCAACTTCCCAGTAAATAATCAGGTCTCCAAAAATGATAAAAACCCACAGCTGAACCACAGCCAGTCTTTTCCCACTGGAAATAAAATTACTTCTGGAAAGTAAAAGGTCGTTTTCAGACTTCCTTTTAACTGCTGAAAGAGACATTAAAGTAAACAATGTGATGGATCTACAAGGCATGTGCAGAGAGGTGTGAAACACTAGGAGCTATATCCACAGAGCTGCTAAAGAGAAATGCTGATAACAATTATTACTTCAAGCAAGTCTTTGCCATCTGTCATGATGATACTTGCAGACCTGCTAGACCTTAATTTGATGCTTGTAGCATGCAATCAGAGAAGACACTGTGCTCTGTGATTATCAGACTCACCTAGACTCAGATCAGTTGCGATCTGGCTACACAGGTATGTCTGAGGCTCTTGCTGAGAGCAGCCTAGTGGGTCTCCAGTGCCATTCAGGCTGTTGGGCTGTGCTTCTCATGCTCAGCTGCACTCTTCCCATCTGTCACTTGTTGACTGCCTGTCCATCCTTGTCAGGCATCCTGCTCAGGAACATGTGTTTTGGTAAGGTTTTCTACATGGAGGGAGGTCAGTTAAATGTGTCACTGTGTATTCTACAGAGAAGGCACTAGCCATGAAAGAAATCCATTTTCATTTTGAAGCCAAAGATGATGAGGTTTCTGATGTTCTCTGCACTTCCCAGGGGAGTTAATTATGTCCTCACAGAGAAAGCCTCTCTCCTGCACAGATCACTGCTTCCCAATGAAAAAACTCATCTCCAGCAGAGAGGCACAGTACCACTCCTAATTTCTAACACTAACAATTGTGCAATTACACATTTGTGCTGGTTTTAGCACCAGATGGAAACTAAACTGCAAATGAGCCACTCCCCTTCCCCTGCCTGTTCCAGTAAGGGAGTGGCAAAAGCAGAGACTATGAGTTGAGATAACAATTTACTGAAAGCACAAAGCCATGGAGTAAGAAATGCACAATAACAACAGCAATATTAATAGCAAAGGTATACAAAAAGAGAAGATGTTTTACCCAGCAAAAAGGAGTTAACCACTGGGAAGAAACAGAGAGATGGCAGATACTCCCTGTAGGTCGTGTCCACTTGGCTTCCCCAGACAAAGGTATTATGGACACCATTCCCACTCACTGCCCACATGGCCATCAGGAACAATGGCAGGATGGCAAGGGAACTCCCATGGCTAACATTTCCCACACCCCCCAGCTTGAAAAAATGAAAGCCAGTGACAAATAAATCCCCTGAGTCAGGCTGTGCTGGGGCTCTGCTGGGCTCAGTTCTGCACAGGTGTCTGTGCTGCTGTTTCTCCCACCCCTCTGTGCTGGTCCTGCCGCTTTTCCAACCATTCTGCCGCTTCCTTTCTGCTCAGCTCAGCTGTTGTCCGTGGGGCTCCCCTCAACTGGACTGGAGTTAGATCCCACCAGTCCTTCCCATGGCAGCCTCTGCACGGGCTCTGTTGGTTCAGTCCTGCTGTTGATGAGCGTTGTCGCCGCTGTCCTTTCAGCACCAAGTCCTGCAGCTGCATTCCAGAGAAAATGGGAGTGGGGGCAGTGGTGCTGATGGGGGCTGGATCTGCAGGGACTGATGCTGGCCCCTTCCTGCTGGATAGGGAAAGGCAAAATGGTGCCCACTTCCAAGGGGTGTGCTCATTTTCACCCCAAAACCACTTCCACATTTATGGTGTGGGTAGTATAGAATAACAACTTGGATGTGCCCACACGACACCCTCTCCTGCAACCAGGACAGCATCTAATCCTTTGCTGGACATACTGATCTAGTGAAACCTACCCATCTGCCATAATTGAAAATTTAGTCTGTCATGTTCTGAATGACACTGGAACACAAAGTGAAACTGTCAGACACCTATATTTAATTCGGGGCTCTGGATACATCAGCAGGTAACTTGCTTTTCTTTATCTGTCAGTAGCCTAAAATATACCCTTCATCTTACAGTAGGAGTTAGAGCCTTGAAAATATTTCAGCTTATGACTTACTATTCCTTAAATACTAGCAACTTACTAAACAAAATCTCAAGTCCATATCTCAAAAAGTTTACAGTCTAATGGCAAACCCATCAAAATTCATTTAAAGATAAAATTCTTAGATCTAAATATCACCGTGAAGGAGCTGTAAACTTGCAGTCCATATACTTACCTAATCACATAATCTCCATTTCCAACTATTAGCACTGTTTACTGTGACAGAAGTGTGATGGAAGATGATACCTTTAGTGAAAGATGGAAGATGATACCTTTAGTTGAGTGAAAATAAAAAATACGTTCTCTACTAGTGAAAAGAAAAAAACCAAATAAAACGTCTACTGCAACCTGCTGATAAGAGTCAATGCAGTATTTTGGGCCGTATTGTTATTTTTTTTTCTGGTTCCTCTGTTGCTGAAACCAAAAAATCTGTAGAAGACACAGCTCAGGGCTGATCCAAACCAGTGCAAAGCTTTGAGCTTAAGATTTTGATAATTGCAAAAAATATTCCTAAGTAGAATAATGTTAATTCAGCATGAGTTTGTTTTTGAAAGCAAGGGATGATTTTTTTAGCAAAATAAACCATTGTTTCTTTATGCAGTGACTGGCTGAAATCGGAGTATCTTATATTTGTGATTCTTTTCCCCTCTTTTAGCTCTGGATAACGGAATATGCTCTATCTGCTGTCATGCAAAAGCACCTGTCTGAGAAACAGGAGAAGATAATTCAAGGTGTCGTAAGCAGACTAGGATGCCTCAGTGATGAGTAAGCACAGTTTCAGTGAGCAGTGGGGTAAAACTTTACTGTTGCATGCCCAGATAAAAACCTGTGTACATTATTACATTGTGGAAAGCAGCGTTGTTATTAGCACCTTCAGACAGAGAGGCAATTGGTCTAGTTTTTTATCAGTTTTTTGTCTGGCTATCAAAAACAAATTTTAAAAAATAGACATATCATGACTCCTGGAAGTGAGAAAATATAGTCTTACGTGATTTGTCAGTGGTGTGCTTTGTGAGTACCTGCTGTGTTTGTGAGTGGTTTCTAGTCCTGAACTAGCCTCTCTCTGCACTCCCCGTGTCACAGTGAAGTTGCATTTTCTGCAAGATAAAATGTTCATTCCAGCAACATACAGATGGTTATTTAGCTATTTTATTTCTGTTTTCATTTTAATTTAACTTCAGTGTGACAGAGCTAGAAGTGTAACACAGCAGTACCCATTCTTTACACCTGAGCAGCTTTCCAAGGCATGCTTTGTACAAAAAGACATTGCAGAGAGTGAAGAATAACTCTTGTCACCTTTAAGCAATGATTTGCTGAACACAGGTTCAAACCAGCAAGCAGCTTCACTGATGGATTTTTAATGGTCCTTTTTACAGGTCTGTTGGCTATATATTGCAAAAGCACCGGCTTCTGCTGTGTTCAGTACTCAGAAGGCTGACCTTCCGAAGAGTTGGAATGGCAGCCCTGGCGCGCATGCGGCTGTCCAGAAAGAAGAGCTCGCTTCAGGAGCTGAGGGAGCAGCATTCCCTGCAGGAGGGATCCTCCCTGTGCCAAGATGAGGACCAGTGGCAGTTACAGAAGGCAGTGGTAGGTACAGTGTCCAGGTGGGTTGTCTCCAGAGGTCTCATATGCTGTGATATTTGGCATTAGAAGTAGCCATGGCAGATCTAAACAACAGCAACAACAACAAGAAAAAGTTCAAGCTCCAAGGAGAAAGAAGAATGTTCTCTGTCAAAAATGTGCACATTGCTGGCATAGGAGGTCCCTGAGTATGCCTGTTGTAGTTTGGGCAGACATTTTAAAATTCCTTATACTTTATTGAGTGTATAGCCATCTGTGATATGTGTTATCCTAACAAGCTTATTTAGCAATTTATTTATATGAAAATACTAATGCAAGAAGCCAAGGATACCAACATGTATAAAGGACTTCTGCAAAGCTACTGCTTCAGGGTAAGAGATTATCCCCAGAGTAATTCTGCTGGGGATCATAATATGCACTTGAGAAGTTCTTACTGGAGCATTAGGAGAAATTTTTACTCCTACCACACCAATCAACCACACTGTCATAATTTTTCATTCTTTTTTCTCTCTGTCCATACTTGCCTTGCTCCTGTGCAGTTTATCAAGGCATCCACAATTGTCCCTTACTGGACTCAGGATATTTCACATACATGTGAATGCATCACTTAGAAGGGACTAATAGGACAGAATGCAACTTTTACTGTACATAGCATGACAGAGTCTATAGTTCTGTTGCAAAGACAAATGTGTTTAATGACTGTACAAACTTCCTCTGTAAATTATTATAATTACTAAAACTGTAACATTCTGAATGGGTGCAGGACTTTCTTTCAAAGTGAAGCTGACTACAATTGTTAACATATTTAAATGGCAGTACTGTCTTATTGTCTGATTACCAGGAGTCCCACATTCATGAAGAGGAGGAGAAGCTTGAGGAAGAAACACAAGAAACCAATTTAGAATTTCACCAGCAGCTAGTCACAGAAATCCAAGAAGCTCTTCAGTTTCTTCAGCAGCACATGGAGCAGGTGATTGGGCAGATGCTGCTGCAGTACGCCCGAGGGGAAACTGAGAAAAAGAGTTCAGATGATGGACAGGAATTCAAGGTATGGAAATGGTCAATAGTAGTTTTCCAAACAAAACAAGGGCTACCTTGCACAGATGGAAAGCAGTTTAATGTATGCATTAACCTATGCCTGGAAATAGCAGAAGACCGTTAGGACCTGTGTTAAAACTGAGAGTAATTTGCAAAGTATTTACAAGCTAACACTAATGTAGCAGTACAGTATTGGCTACAGCAGCCAAAGTAGGCTTTAAGTCAGACACTGGAACAGGAAGAAAATTGTCACAGCTCTTGATGGCAGAGAATAACAAAAAGAAGAAAGAAATGGAGATGGTTATCTATTGATAAAGGGTTTGTGACTAATTAATAGTGTTTGCATACTAACAGCTTGGTATTAATTCAAAGATAAATAATTTAATAAAATTAAAACTAAAAATTACATCATAGATCAATATTTTTTTCCAGTGTAAATATTTGGATTTTCTGTGTAACAGAAAGTCACAGCAGAGCTACACATAGATTAGCTTGCTTTGCTAGCAGTTGTCTTGACTGTTAAAATGGGCTGTAGAGATTGAATAGATAGGGGAATGACCTCTTCCCAGATGGAGAAGAGGCAAATTAGAAAGATTTTGCTGCAATTTTTCATGTTGAAATGTTGCATGGTTTTCAGTATCTCAGTGTGCCCCATTTTTAAAGCCACGTTTTAAATCCACAATTTTGTGTGCACATACCAAATTAGGTATGGGGTTTTTTTAAACAGATGAAAACACTTTTGGGCTTGGAAAATGAATTTTGACTTGTACTGTGTGATACAGGAGAGACTGGTGGAATCTGCTGTTGAAAGTGTATATGGGACCAGCAATAATATCAACAGACTGGTGCAAAACTACTACCAGCAATTAGGAAAAATCACAGAAGGCTACGAAGGAAAAAAGCTTCAACATTTGAAATCCTTACAAGGTTCGTATGGTATTGACAACTATAAGACAGTTTTGTCTCCCAGTGACTGTGCTTAATGTAAGGCTAGAGGATTTTGCTGCTTCTGGCATCCTTTGGCCTGGTAAGTCTGAATTCAGTCTGCCTGGCACAGCCACAGGAGCAAAGGTGGAGAGTACCTCCCCTTGCACAGCCAGCCCAGCCCAGCTTAGCCCAGCCCAGTTTAGCCCAGCCCAGTTTAGCCCAGCCCAGTTTAGCCCAGCCCAGTTTAGCCCAGCCCAGCCCAGAGTGCATTCAAAAACTGCTCTCTGATGATGCAGTTGATAGGAATGGTGCCTGTCAGCCTCTCTGAGTGTTCAGAAAAGGTTGGATGCTCCCCAGATGAAGGTTAAGTACCCTGATCTGTTACAAACACATCCATCTCCCTCCTGTTTAGTTTAAAAAGAGGGGTGTGAGGTCTTGTCTGTCAGACGTGTCCAAGCCTTGCTTGGGCAGGACTTCAGGGGCAAGAGTCAGGAGCCTGGTCAGCAAATAAGCACTCAGTCACAAAGTGTGAGCAGATGCAAAAGTAACCAGAATAGTTCCCTGTCACTTGAGGGGACATCCTGTGAAGCTGGGCATATACAGGAGTAAGTCACCTCTGAGTGGAGGGTTTTCTTTATATTGCATTTTTTGTTTAGGTAATAAGTTCTTACTTAAGGCATCAAGGTCTTTTTAGAAAATTTCTGCTTTGAACTCCATGTTAATCAGATAGCCTACTGGGAGAAGTAGGTAAACAAGAATTCAGTGACATTCCTATCTCAGGTAAATGATGCACAAAGTATTCTCTCTGCAGCAGATCACAGTAGCAGGGTGTGTAAGAAGTACTTGATATCCCTAAGGAGCAGTAAATTTGGAAAGACTACCTAGAATCAGGATTAATTTGTGATGAAGATTGTCACAACTCAGAGTTTTTAATTTTGAGCAGAGAATTTTTCAAAAACATTATTTCAGCAGAAAGAAATGAAAGGATCAGACTGAAGAGTAAAAAGAATGAACTGGCATTGAAAGAAAAACACACCGAAGGCCTCCTAAATGTGTCATCCACGGTCCACCAAAGGTTAGACCAGGCAGCAGCATTGCTGTCTATTTAAACTTTGTGAGTGATTGCAGGTCTACATAAATGTCTAGCTGAATAAATGTCTTGATTTTGCATTTTATACTTCGCTTTGATGGAAAAGAAATACCTATTGCCAAATGATGTCTGCCCTTTGATCTCAGAGAATTACTTTCTAATTAAATAAACTTTTTGATGGTCATTAGTTACAGATTGAAGAACTAGACTTAGGCAGTTTGAAAAGAGAGAATGAAATACAATGCCAAAACATATGCCAAATTTTAAAAGAAATTAAACATAAATGTAGGATGGGAACCAATGCTGAATGTAATTCATTACATTCCATCCTTTATACTTTGAACATCAAAAGTATTTGTTAGTTTGCTGTGGAGAAAACATATACCATAATGAAGAAGAAATGTTTGAAGCCCAAAAAATACTCAAAATGGAAAGAAGGCTTCGGTGAATGCCTTGGAAAATCAAGATTACTTGCACTAAATTTAGAGTGGAATCCCTCAAACGTTAGTTAAATAAAAATAATATTTAATGAATTACTGATTTAATGAAACTTAAAGTACAGATGAAAAGCACTGCAATTAAAAAGGAGTAAGTTGTCATAAAAAGCTCTATGGCTTGTCATGTACATGACACATTTCTGTAATCATTTTATGTCTTTACTCTTGGTTTATTATCCAGAAGAATACAACAGCTGCTATTTTGGCATTGTAAAGAGGTTAAATCTTTCTTTAGACATTCTGTGTCTTCTAGATTGAAAGATGTCATTGCCCATTTTTTCATCCCTGTTTGAGTTAGTAAAGAAACGGATTTATGTAATAAAGGGTTTCGTAAAAGATCTGTTAGTTATTCATTATCAAATTTATCATTTATTGTGACATACAAATTCACTTCTAGCTATTATCTCTTTTTTCTCCTGTAATCTATTCTAGTATCTTAAAACAAAATACAATGAATTTTTCTTTCACACAAGGAGAAGTGTGGTGTTGAAGAATGTAACTATGGAGCATCTAAGCTGAACTCATAATCATCAGTAATCAAACCCATTTTCCTTTTGCCATTATGATTTCTTTTATGGTCTAGTCCTTTGTAAATTAATGACAAAGTTCACATTAATTTATCTAACTCCTATAAACTTGACATTGTTCTATTGTTTTATTTCTTTTGCTCTTGGTGCAAGGTTGGGAGTGTGAGTTCAAAAAGCAAATGTTGAAAGGTAACCTCTGTAAGCAGTGACCATTACAATAGCAACTTCACTAAGTGTAAATGTCAGAAACTATTTGTGTTACCTCCTTCCCCGAGGAATTTGATGGGTGATTGGAAGCATTGCTTTAAGGTAGATCAGGCAAGAAAACATAAGAAATACAGATGCAGCAAAGTTGCAGCCATTCAGGTTGTACTGTATTAATAATAATCCATAACCAGAAAAGTAAAACAAGTGAAGAATCCAGTTGTTAATGTTTTCAGTTGCCAAGTTTTGAATTGCCATGGTGATGGCTCAGTCTGGTACTGATGATGGCTCAGTTCTGAAGAGCCCTGGGTGAAATGCCTAGTTCTTAATCCCTTATTCTCACACCTGATCTTTGAACAGCTTGGCCCTTTGGCAAGCAGACGGTAAAACTGACCTAGAAACATACAAGGGTTTTGAAAGCAGGCTTCAACTTTAGAGCTGAATTCCACCTCCCAAAGTCGTGGCATGGACACTGCAAACTCCTGTAATTCCTACCTCCAAAAGGACTCTGTATCCTATGGATAGCCAAGGCAGGTTATTAAAACAAGTAAATGTAAAACCACAAAATTTTCTGTCCCAGCAGAAGCTGGCTGGGCCAATACTGTTAAAGAGCCTTTCTCTGTACAAAACCTTCTGAATAGACTTTGACAGGAGTGTATTCCTCCCATGCACTGAACAACATCTATACATTTACATTTCTCTTGACCAGGAAAGTGCTACAGCAAAACAAGATTTTGGCTCAGTTTGAACTGCAGCAGCAAATCCGTCTGGAGTCTCTGAAACAGAAGCTGCTGGGGTTGCACCGCCTAGGAACCGAGTTGGAGAATCAGCTAAGGGTAAAGTGATTCATGGATCTGAAGCATTCAGTGGAGAAACATGGAACAGATTGTAAGGGTCTCTTTGCTACCCTAGTTGAAATCAGTGCTGAGGTTGATCATTGTCTTGTAGGAACATTTCCCTGATTGTTTGCCATATTGTTTCCTGTGCTTCTGCAGTGCTGTGCCTGTTTTGTTGTGCCACATGAATAACATAATGCAGAATTGAGCTGTGTTGTGTTGAGTGATTGCTGCTTTGTCCTTGCATGCAGGAAGCAGAGCAGGACTTTGTGAGTGAGCTGGCTGTGCTGACCCGAGTTCCACTGACTGTGAGGAAGAAGCCTTCCAAAAGGAGCAAGCCAGCAGGTTGGTACTATCCTGAATTGTTAAAAAAAAAAAAACAAACTCCACATAGTTCCACAAATCAGTGCAGATTTTGCAGTATAACACATTGGAGTTTCAGGAGAGATTTTTCATTAGTGCCATTTCCGTAATTGGGATGTAGAAAAGTAATGAAACCTTTCAAAGTCACCCAGTTCTCCAGCAGCACAGCCACAAACAAATGTCGCCTTTCCTCACTCCAGAGCAGCCTTTAGCTGATAGATTACATTGTGTCCACTGAGGTAAGGCTTTGTCCTGCTGAAACCAAAACATTTTTCATGTCCTTGTCATGTCCTTTAGAAACTACTCTCAGTCCACCTCAGTTGCTAAATCCATGTGAGAACAGCAGAGTTGAATCGCCCAGCTTTCATTCTCCTGGCAGAATGGAAGAATTGCCTCCCACACGTGTACTCAAAAGTACAATCCTACTGAATCAGGAAGTTTGATCTATTTTTATTAATTCACTGTAGTTTTAACAAATTATATTAATTCACTCTTCAAGAGATACTTAGGGACAAGTTTTTAGAATAGCAGTTATGTTTCCTGGTCCACATTTCAGATGCAGTGTACAAGTGTCATCTTTTGAGCTGTGCAATCTTCCTGTCATTATCAGAATGAAACATATGGCATTACATTTGAAAGATGCTGAAAGGCAAGATGGGTGCCTGAAAGGGAACAGCAGGTCACTCACCTGCACAATTTTGAAGTTTCTCTCCCCAGCTGTTGTTTCTCAGGTGTGCAGAATTGTTTGCCTTGGTAGGCACCTTGACTGCATGAACACATGTGGAAACTTAGTTCAGGGCCCTAAAAGAGTGAATTTTTAACATCATGTTGTTCTGATTCAAATCACTCAGAAATATGAACTGGCTTTTCTTCTGTTTGATGGCAATAAAAAGCCATTTTCAGTTACTTGCCAAGAAAATATATTATAGGGCTTTCAACTGTTGCACCACATGGAAACTGACTTCAGTGTTCAGCAAGTGTGGCAGTTCATAGTCTGCTGTGTGAGAGCTAACCAGTGGTAAAAAAGCAGTGTGCTGGTGTAATGTAAAGTGAAGTGATTTCCTTGGAATAATAATTGGCATGTATGAAGCGTTGTAGTGTAATTTTTTGCTTCAGGTTAATCAAAACCAAACAAGCTCTACTATATGTGATTATTTTTTTTTTAATCCATTGCATTTGGCAATTCAGGTGAAAAAGCAAATTCCAAAAGACAGACCTTCCAGTCACCCAAACCAGCAGAAAAAGCTGATTCTCATGAAAATATTCAAGAGCCCCATGGAATAACTTCTGGCTTATGCAGGTACATTACAGACTAAAAATATGGTATGTGAAAAGCTATTTATAAAAAAATCCTTTTTAAATATAAAAACTGCAAAATCTACTTCTTAAGGAGGTATGTCATTCAGTCTCAAAACATAATGCCTGCACTAGCTGAGCTTCCTTAATATTTACTTCTCACATGTACTTAAACTTTTCTACCCCATAATCTTTTTTAAAGTTAGGAAATTCATCTGTATTTACTTGTCTGTACTGCTGTGTATTTTATAAATAGCTTTGATTAAAGGTAGAGAAATGAGAAATACTGTTTCCAAATTTCCTTTATTTAGTTTTATTTAAACCTGAGCCACAGACAGCATAAATCAGCAGAGACAAGTGAATTCAATGGAACTAGGCTGAAATGTAGCAACCAAAATATGGTCTGTGGTATTTAGGCTTTCAACTTCCACCTTTATTTCAGGAACAAAGGCAAGCGCCAGTCTTTGGCTGATGAGGGTAGCAGCTCTAACAATGTTTTTATTGATAGATGTTTTAGTTGGCTTGTGCTGGGGTGCTAACTAGAGGAGAAGAAATGGCTACAAACCTGAAAGATGCCAGCTGATTACTACGGGCAGATCAAACCAGCCAGCTGGTTGCTGCAGCTTGATATATTGAGCAGAGAAAATCCTGCTGACAGGCAAAGCAAACAGTTGGTTCTCAGGAGCCACAGGCCTTTGGGGAAAAGTATTTATCCCCTGAGTGACCTCAGCTTGGGACTGACTTCAGGAGATGGCTCCTTTCCCTGATGGCATCAACCCTTTTCACACACTCCTTTCCCACAGCCGACGAGGGATACGTGTGTAGGGAGCAGGGACCCAACAAAGGAATGTTTATGTTCTTGCAGCTTTGTTTTGGCAGCCCCAACAGAGGCAGTGAGACCAGTGAGTGTGGAAGTTATGTAGCAAGCGTCTTTCTTTTACCAAAATTATTTCGTTTAAGAGGGAAGTACAGTATTTTAAAAACTGTCTGCAATTTTGTTTTCTTTTTCTTACTTATTCTTTCAGAGAGATGTCACAGAGTTCACATGAAGGGGAGACTGAACCAAGGAAAAGCTCGAAGATGTTAAAAAAGAAAGGCAGCAGGTAGTAAAAGCCTTTGTCTGAGCTGTCTGAACACAGTGTACCAAGGCATTCTTCTGGGGATTCTCAGCAGCTATAGGTACTTACTGAGCTGTTTTGCTGAGGAACAACGAAGAAAATCAATAATAATCCATAAATCTTTTTTGGCTGCAGACCAAGAATCAATCCCTTAACTTCCTTTAGCTGTTAATAAAACATTCCCTCTTGGTTTTGGTAAAGAGGAACGAGGAAGTCTTTAATACAAGCTCTTTGAGATTGCTTGGGTAATATGCTGGGGAGCCAGTTTTAGATTTGGAATAAACCTGTGGAAAGTGCACTTGTAGGAGAACAGATGCACACTGGGCCCAGGTCAGTGCATCTCAGTAAGGTTTCATCTACAACAGTGATGTACTGTTTACTTTTGAGCCCAAGGTGTGGTACATTGAGTCTTTTTTGTGAATGCTACTTTCACCTAACAAAAGGAGATAAAAATGTAGAGAATATGTAAACAAGCTTCAGATGGTACTGGTACATCAAAAGATGACATTTGGTCTCTCTTTTGTTATATTTTTGTGCTTCCAGTCCTATGTATGCTTCTTAAAATTTGTACAAAGATTTTTATATATCTATTTCTCTGCCTTTATCTTAGAATTCAAATTGTTACTTTTAGAGAAAATGACAGAAAACTGGTTTACTCTTTCACTTTTTATACTTCAGTTTCTAGTCTTCTTCCTTAAGTGCACCCTTTTGTTTCCAATATACTTTGTTATGCTCATTACGTTTCCTATGGGAAATTCTTATTATGCGAAGCAGTTAATTCTTACTGGCTGTACAGAGCACCTGTACTGTGTAATAAATTGCCCCATTTAAGCAATCCTACAGCTTTCATGAAGTGGGAGTATTCTGCCTTTTCAAAAATAAACATATATTTTGCTAATGAAAGGGTTGTCTTTTAGTAGAAGATGGAAAGTACTACATCAGTTACAGTTTGCCTCAGACAAAAGTGCTGCCGTGCAAACAAGTTCACCAGGCCTGTTAAACACACCTGTTAAATGGTTAATTTTCATCTCAGTTGTAAAAAAAAATTCTAAACTTTACCCTTTCAAGCATTTGATTCTGGTATTTCAGCGCTTTGGCTCTATGGTATCTCTGCCTTTCCAGGCTGGACACTTTAGTTGCTGCTTGTTCTTTTTTTTTTTTTGGTTGGTTTTTTTGTTTTGATTTGTTTGTTTGTTTTTCTTTTTTTTGGTTTGGTTTGTTTGATTTTTGTAACAGAATCAACATATTCCCGCTGGATTGAACACATTTGACTCTGCAGTGCTCTCTGTACCCATGGCACGGGGAGCTGTGCCATTAGAGCAATGATGCTCTATCCCCCCGGGGTGCAGCAGAATCGCCCCAGCAGGTTTCTGATTACCCAAGGGGGGTCTGCCCTGTGCTGTGCTTTGGCCAGACCGGCGTGAAAGGGCTTTTTCTCTGCATTAGGAGCGAGGATTGTCCCAAAAGCAGGGCAGCAGTGCCCTCTCCCGGGCAGCTGGCGGTGATCACATCCCCTCGCTGGTGGGGGAGGCGGGCAGGGAGCTCCGGGAAGGAGCCAGGGCGGATCCCTGTGCTCCGAGCGATCCCCGCCACTCCCCCCAGGTCCGGCTGCGGGCACCTCCCAATCTTCCATCTGCCAGGCTGTCCTGGGATGGAGTTTCTGCAGACCTTTCTTTTCTCCCTCTGTCACATTAGCAATCTCCTGTTAAAACACCCCCTCTCTTGTCCCTGTTAGTGACTTCAGTCCCCATGAGTTTCCCCATGGATACACAGAGTTCCTGTTTAATGTCATGTGCAGATGGGCATAGTGTGACATTTGCCACCTGTCTGCCAGTGAGGCAGATATTGAACAAGACAGGGTTTAGCTGGACCAAGAAACAAGTGCAGAAAATGCCAAACAAAACTCTGCAGTTAATACTGTTGAACTTTCATGTTGTGTTAGAGAATTACAGACTCAGACAAGGGGAAAGTGGGATGTCTAGGCACCAGCCAGAGCTCAAAACACTCAGTTTATAGTGTAAAATCTGTAGAGCACCCTGTCTTTTTTCTGGGAAGGGTAACATGGAGGTTTGATCATGCTTTACAGGTACATATCAAAAACACTGCAGAAATTTAGGGGAAATGTCATGCCTTTTTCCTCCTATTTTTAAACATTGAGGGTAACGTTATTCCATCTCCCATACACCCCTCTCCCAACAGCCCTTACTGCCATCACTGAAACTTATCTGGAAAGCTTGTGGAAAGTTCATCACAACTATGATGAAAAATTATCCTAAAGTCAGTTTGTTTAGATGAGTGAGATTTATTTTTTTTACCAAGAGCAGATGAACAAGGATTGGTAGCTTAGTAGTAAGTGCAGAGGGAAGGTGATAAGGAACAGAGCATGGTGCATTCAGACCTCCCTGATTTTTTAAGGGAGGTGAAAACTCAGATGCAAGCACTGAGGACACTTCCAGACCCAAAATATAAAAAAATGCAAAATCCAGTGTTCTGTTGAGCCTGGAATAAAAATACACTTTTTTTGTACCTAGAGCTCCTTGACAATTACACAGGATTAAGATACAATTTGAATTGAATCACTGTTATTCCAGACTGATGTTCTAATTATGCAGTTGTCTCTATCATGCAGATTTGTGATGTTTCTAATATTAATTTTTTTTTAAATGTAACACCTATAGTGTTATTAGTGACATTGTATATTTAGATACACTGATAGATTAGTATCTGTGTAGCTATTTTGTACCCTAAAGAGTTTTCCTTGGACAGATGTTTATGTCACAAAGATGAAAGCATAGCAAACTAGTGAATTCTGCTTGCCACTCCCTTGGGTCTGTAAGGTTGTTGTCATGTGAGCTCTTTGAGAACCATGCCAGGTCTAAATGGCAAGAAATAGCTGGTGCCAAGAGGACTAGATCAAGGCTTTGGCATTGTGCATTAAGCTGTGCATCTCCTTGCTCCAGGAAGCCATTAGTGGCAGGATTTCACATGGGTTTAAATGCACCTTGGCAAACGCACGGCAGACAAATTCACTGAGAGTACAGAGTGCAAAGATGCTTCTGCTTCTCAAGAAATTACGAAGCACTGGAAATGAAGCAGACACTCAGAGGAGGATTAGCATTATATGCTTGCTCTTCTGATCTCCTTCAAGCTTGTGTTGTTGGCTGCTGGAACCCAGAGCAGATGGTCATCTGACCTGGTCTAGTATGAGATTTTAGTTCTTGAGGACAAAGACCAGTCTATTGCCAAGAAAAACGCTTGAAGGCTGGGACAGCTGTCAGTTTTGGTACAGTCTTAGCATCATAATTAGGAAGCTTTGCTATAAACACTAGAACTTAAACATGTAACTGCATTGTTCTGGTAGCAGGCAAACTGTAACACAAGACAAACTGGTCCAAAATACGCTCAGAAAACAATCTATGGATCCAGCCTTCCCTTCCACATCACTTGATTAACAAAGATAGTTCCTGGGCTGGTCATAGGGACTAATTTTAAGCAGACCATTGCAAATAGCAATAGGGACGAGCAGCTTTACATCATTAGAGCTACATCAGGTATTGAAAGGTCATAGCCTGCTGCAGATTTTTAGAAGTTTGACCGTTCAGAAAGCCTGAATGGTCAAACTTCTAAAAGCTCTGCACTGCTTCCAGCTGTAGTTGAGATAACAGCAGCTCCTCACCAGGTTCACAACATTTCCCAACCTGGTGTTCCTGCAAGGGAGCAAACTCAAGTGCAGTTTCCTATTCTGCAGCATGCACTCAGGAGCACCAGCTAATCCACATTTTCTTTACTGGTAGTGTTTTATTTTCTTAAGGACAGGTTAGTGATGTAGGGGCAGGGACATTGCTGTGAAATAGACTCCAGGTGGTAAGAGAAGCACCCCTTGCTTTGTTTTGCCATCCATGGGGAATGGCACATGCCGTCTCTCTGATGGAATCACAGTAACCATCCAGGTGAGGCATCCTTCACCTCACCTGGTGAGGCACAGCTCAGGATCCACAGGCTTCCTGCAGGCTGCCCCTCAGCAGTGCCATGGCAGGAGCAGCCAGGCTGCAGGGGCTTAGGCTACTTCTTCTTGGAGACATGATAGGAGAGCCACATTGACCTGACAGGCAGAGTCTTGTTCACACAGGAGCACTGAACCATGGAATGCCTCTCGAAACACCCACACGTATTTATTCACAGAGACTTCACAGTGAAAAAATAAATGCATGTTAACAGTGAATCTTTGACCAGCTTGTAGGCAAAGGGCTTTTGGTTTCAGATGCTGTTAAGTGTGTAGGTAAAGTGGAATCTCAACACGAGTTACACAACGATCATTTCTGCTACCTCAAGTGTGACAAGCCTCATACATTGAGTGGAAGTTTTATTTGAAGGTGAGCAACCTTTGCTGCTTGCACAAAAACATGCAAGAAATGCAACAGGGAAATTGTAACCAGCAGTTCCAAAATTTTCACACTGTGAAATTTGCCACACGCCTTCACAAACCAGCTGTATTTCTACTGTCAGGGTTACATCACTGCAACTGTTACTGGCTGTCAACACTCCCAGCAAATGGGTTGGAATAGGACAAGGCAGATGGAGACTCGGCATTTCAGGATTGCCTTACCTGCTAGGCTGTAGGTTATTCCAGGGCACACTGTCCTCAGGCTTCTCTACTAGTGTTATTTTACGTCCTATAAAAAACCTGAGCAAACCACTAAATGAGAAATTTATTTTAATTTATATCATATAAAATATCTGAACCACCAAATGAGCAAGGAAGCCTGAGGATGAGGACATTCTCCAGGCAATAGGAAACATGAATTTGAATTCTGAGCAGAAGGGATTGTTCATGAAAAGCTTTATTTTCCTCTTTTTTTTTGAAGCAAGCAATTCAGTTCACTGCAGACTGAATTGCAGTGTTTCTACACTGGTTCAGCTCAAAGCCAAAGGAAAAGCTGGCTCTCCAGACCAGCTCTGCTGCCAGGCTTCAGACCAAGCTGACCAAAATGGATTTTTCCAGGGCAGCAGTTCCTTTCCCAGGCAAGCTGGAGGTGACAATATACTAGTTTCAGAATGACAGGCTGCAAGTAGGCTACTTCCCAAAACTGTTACGCCTCTCATGCACTTGGCATGCACCACACGAGCTGTGCCAACCCAAGTTACTGCTGGATGGGTGGGATGGATGGGTGCTCAGTGGTCAAGCAGTGCAGGTGATAAAACCATTTGTGGCATTCCACTGCTGCAAGACTTTTCCTGCTGCAGCTTTGTAGTGTGGATAAAGGCAAAGTAGCACAAGGGGAGGTGTTTGTTGACCTGCTAATCTCATAGCACCCCAATTCCACTGCAGCCCACACCTCCCACAGCATCTGTAACGCCATCAGACAAACAAAAAGTGACAGGAAACAAGGTTTCTTTACATAGTTTGTGAGAGTCAGAAAGACAAGGAGAAATACTTCCTTCACTCTCAGAGAATTGAACACTTCCTTCACCTTACCTGCAACATGTTCTTTTCCTGCCATGCCTGAACACAGCTCAGTCAGCAGAGAAAACCACAATGAAGTCAAATACAGTTTAGGTCAAACTGCAGTACTGGGTGCTGGTTCTGTACTACAGATGAAGATGATGGCAATGAATTACCCCTTTTTAAACAAACAAGGTGTAGATCTGAAGGTCTTTGAGAGAAAGTTAATTTCTGTATCATTTGGGCAAAACTGAGGCAGCTGCAATGTCATAGAATCACAGACTTGTTAAGGTTGGAAAAGAACTCTAAGATCAAATCCAACCATTAGTAAGTACATTTTAGTCAATAGTAAGTACAATATTTAGTAAGTACATTTTTACTGTGGGCACTGTTTAATAAGACATACTATATCATGCTATAGTATGCATATGCAGACTTATCAACACTTATCAACACTTGTGGCCTAAGGAGGTTTCTACTGCACGACGTCAGTCTGAAAGACAATTTCTCTTGACTTCCTCCATTCCAGATTTTCAGTCATTGAGTCACAGCACTGGAAAGCAGAGCAAGACGCTTACCCATCAATTAATTTCCTTTATTTCACAAGCTTTGAATTCAGAAATTGAACCACGACTAGTAGATCTTGATACGGTAGAGTAAGTAAAAATGCATGTGATTACAAAGGAAAAAATTTGTACAAAAAACTTTAAAAATCCGACAGCAACTTGGATTATCTGTAAGTACCAAAAATCTCATGCAGAAGGAGAGCACTACTGCCCAGGTGGAGAAATCCCTGCAGGGGTGGCAATGGCATTGGTATGTAAAAATTATGGCTCTGTTTAAAATGGAAACAAGAAGGACACAGACTTGGAATGTACCGAGTGGGAACAGACAGGTGCTACAGAGACCATTAGTCATTACATGTCCCGATGAGTTTCTGTGTCTTGAGAGAAGTGCTTCTTGGGTTTATAATAAATTAAAGATTAAACAGAAGCTGCCTATACTACTCTACTGCTTACTTTCCAGATGGCCATTTTCTTCCTTCATTAGTGTTTTTGGTGGTGTTTCTCAAATACAGACATTAATCTTGGCATTGTGTCTAGTCAATTGTTGGCAATGTGTTCTAAAGGGACTCACTCACAGAATGCAACTTGCATAAATAACTCAGTAACATGCATTAACTACTCTAATACAGCAAAAGGGTGCAAAGGAACCATCATTCAGTTACGAGACAAAGCTAAAACCTGTAGTCACTAAAGGGGCAATGGAAGCACCATGCTTTAAGGTGACTATGGCATGAAAGCACAATTGTGAGGCAAGTAGTTCCAAGCAAACACACCACACTATTATCACCTCTTCCTATACAAAAAAAAAAAAAAAAAAAAAAAGAAAAAAAAAAGAAAAACATTTCGGTTTTTATTTCCGTTAGTACCAAATAAAACTGTGGGCTCGATAACACAGATATTGAAGGGAATGGACATTATTCCCATGATCCTTCATCCTTGTGTTTCTGTCCATCATCATTTTTCAGCCAAGACTGGTAATATTAGAGCGCCCTCCGGGAGGTGCCACGATGCGGTGGCCAGTACGACGTGGGTTGTTGTCATCAATCTGAGCTCCTGCAACAACAGAAAATGAGGAAACAAAGCTATGAAAGGGATTGAACCATCAGTACTGAGGTTTTACCTGGCTATGCTTCCCTCACACCACCATCAGCTGGTTTCTCTTGAGCCTGACTGAAGTGCTGGACAGACCTTCAAGGCACATTTCTGTCTTCAATGAGAAGTGTGGGATTATATGTTTAGGATCAGACTGATGCTCACCCTGCATGGAGAATTGTTTTCCACTGACTTGAAGGGACTTTTCAAACCTGCCTCACTGACTTAGAATATATATCCCTACTGAGTCCATGGGACAACAGTTCAGTAAATCTGATGTTAGCAATCATAAATCCATGAGGAAATGAGCACTGAGCTGATGTAAACTTCAAACTGCATTTTAAATGCTGAAAGGGTAAGCTTAAGGGGACAGCAAGCTTTCTGACAGGCTAAATATTGCCTGATCACACTCAATTTCCTAAAGACAATGTAATAAACATGTGGGGTCATCTAAAATGTTACCATAGTCTCTACTTCTGCTTAATTTTGTGCTTGCATTATTCAAATCAAATTTGTACCACTAGATGCTTTGCTAGATCCAGCAGTGCAGTGTGAAACCACAGCTTCAGACGCTTATGAAAATCCCAATTATTGGTTATTACTAAGATTTGAACTTTCTAAGCACTTTTTTTATTTTGTATAGCTTCATATTTGTCTGTATATGCTTACCATGGCCCCAAGTGTATGGGCAAAAATATACTTCACCTCATTAAAAGGGTTTTTAAAATATTTGCTCTCCTAGGACTTCCTTACAACACAAGTTTTATTTAGTTTCTGAATAGAGGATCTGTAAAGCAGGAAAACTCCACTATCAGCTCCCACAAGGGAGAAAATCCAATGACTTTCATAACATCATATGAATGTATTATTCACCACTGGGGCTGTAGACTTTTGAAGAATAAGGATTTGACACACTTGTAATTGCCTTCAGATGACAAGAATTATTTCCAGCAACCCCAAAGGATGATTTTCCAGTCTGTTTCCTATGTACCATAGAAAACGTTTTGGGCACCAAGAGCAGAGGGTAAGAAATACTCCAATCTGCTTATGAACAACTTCTGCACATGGTTTATGACCATGGGCAAGGACAGTTGAGGTTTCCATGTCTAGCAGTCGCTGGTGATGCAGCCTGGGAGATGTGTGACTCATAAATTGCACCAGACCCAAGTCCCATCAGCTGTGCACGCCACCAAAGGGCTTCACTCACATCAACCTGAGAACTCAGCTAATTGCAATGGGCCAGGTAAATAATATTGAAAGACTGACACAGAGAAAATTTCAGATTGAAAACATTTTGAATATTTGGCAATATGTAAAATACTGCTAGGCAATGAATGCATAAAAACATGTATATACTTACATATATGTAAGTATATGCACGTATATGACTATATACAATCCTTTTATATTTGACTAAAGAAGTAATTATAACTGAAATTCATCACCAGTAATCCATAGTCATGGCTTTAAAAGGTTTCTCATTAGTCAGGCTGACTTACCTGATAAGCTGAAATTGGATTGATGGAGGTTTCTGATTGGTGGGGGCTGGTTTTTGGCAGGGGAGGATTTAGTTGAGGGTGCAGGAGTTGCATATTTTGGCGTAGCTGGGATTTCATACACAGGTCCATCATACATTCCTCTGGAGACTCCTTGGAGTCCTCCCACCTAAAACAAGAGGAGAGTAAAAATCCAGACACTGAATGCTCAGATAATGCTGCCTAATGATCCTGTAGGAAAAAAGCAGTGAGCACAGAGGTATATTCTGCACTGGCTAAATTAACAACACATCTATACTTTATATATAAAGCGAAGTGCAGTTTGCTTTATACATAAAGGAAATTATAAAGCTTGCTCCCTCCATTTATATGTATGTATAAATGACAAAAGAGTTCCTTATCAGGCTTCCTTCACAAAGGGGAGAAGTGGGATTCAAAAGAATAGGTGTGACCTGTTTGTTTTACATAAGATCAGTCACAATCACCCCTTCTCTCTGCATGCAGCTGCCGAGTCACGCTTGGGTTGTAGTACCCACTACACCAACTGCAGCAATTTCTCTCCTACCTGTATTTCCTCTGCTCTCCCCCCCTTAGTAGATCTCATTCTCTTTATTAGAACTCACTGAAAAGGAGTGGCAATTTTAAAATTAAATTTCAAAAGTTTCTGCTTCCTGTCATTAACTAGAAAAGCAATTATACGCTGGACTGTGGCAGGGGATCTACCTTACAGTATTTGTCAATAAAGTATCTGTCATTTGAGCTCTGATTTCAGTTTGAGGTCTCTAGATTTTTTACCTATATGGTTCTTACAAGTAATATTAGAAAAGACAATCAAAACAACTTCACTGGCCTTAAAATCATAAGCATCTAGGAAATAATATTTTAATAAGAACAGTTCCAGTTTTCAGAAAGAGCCTGAAGCCATTGAATTGCAGACTGCAAAGCTCATCAAAAAGATCAGAAATCTATGTCTTACAAGATTATGGTTTCAGAGAAACTTCCCCAACAGGTTAAAAATTAAATTTAAATACTGTATAGAAAGACAGTATTCACATGGGGTTGATCCAGCTCTCAAAGCAATCAGTGCATTTTCCTTGCTTTTGATGGCAGGGACATCAGGCTCAGAAGAGCCACTGTCTTGCAGGCTGAGCCAAAACTATTGCCCAGAAGAGAGTAGCTGCCAATCACAGCAATGAATCCATCTTCCAGGGACCCACAAAAGCATGAATTTGTACTGCTATCCCTGCTCCATGGGGTAGGTTTATACTGCCAACCTGTGCCAGTTCAGTTTTGCAGTCCCTTGTTTGACAAGTTTTTATATATTCCTCTGTTGTGCACTGACATGCTCATACAGCAGCTGATAAAACCATCAGTGGGTTTTTCTAAATACTTCCAGTGGATAAAATCTGACAGTGGGAAATGTGGGCATGAATCTGCTCTCCCTCTCGGCAGGCAGCAGAGGGAGCTGCATGAGCAAAAATATCAGTCCTTTGTCTGTTTGCAGACCTTGCCCAAGGATCAAAGGTCTCCCAAAATCTAGGCTCACTTGCAAGACACAGGTTACTTAACCCATGTAATTTTGTTCAAACTCCTGCTACAAGACACTAATCTGTGATACTTGTTTCTAAAGTGCTGGTTTCACTATTTTGATGACTTTTGTCACTAATTTATGTCACATTTCCAGGCACTGAAGCCTTAAGCAGCGAGTGTGAAGAGAAGGCCTGTATCATCTACATGGATAATGTAAAAAAAAAAAAAGGCAACACTGATTGGTATTTTGCAAAATTTTTGTGGGTGCATTTGCTTTTTACAATGCGTTTTCTTCTAAGAAGTGCGGGTCTTCTGCAGCTTGACAGAATTTGTATAATAAATGATAAAATATAAAAGCTATCAACTCGCTTGTAGGCTTAATTTCAGCTGCCAGTATCACAGCCTGTGGTATATACTTGGCTGCAGAAAATATGAGGTTTAGTCAACTTTTCTCATTACCTGTGCTCACACAGTGACTTTCCTGCTCAGCGACAAGAAGCAATTTCCAAACAACTCCAAACTAGTGTCCAGGTAATTGGTTTTCAACAGATAAGCGCTGATATAATTCAAAAGCAGAGGTGACCCAGTCTTAATCTTGGTCATTTCCCAAGCTTTTTATTAAACAAAAGAGAAAAGTCTTCTAAGCCATTAATGCTGCTAATACAAAGCCCAGCAAATGCACTAACAACGGTTCAGAAATGCTCAATATAATGAGAATCTCTGGCTGACATGCTTTTCTTCTCTGCAGTGTAGCAGTTCAGTATGAAATTTAAAATTCTGTTTTTATTCTGCTTAACCCTCCCTCACAAAAAGCTTTCTCTTTTCCTGAATTTTTAACTGAAAGTAAATTCTATCACTATTCCACCTCCCTTCAAGAGCTTTGACATAAGGCATTGCTGGACATAAGGCAGTTATGCCAACTGGCAATTATATCTTCTACCTGCTGAAGCTCATGGTGTTAATACTAAGTTAGATGAGTTCACAATTGCCATCAGTTTTGTGGTTATTTTTTGAGCAAGTCATATACAGCCCATCTGAAATGGACTCATTATAGCACAACAATATTAAAACCAGATGCTACTGTGCTTCCAAGAGGGTTTGGCTACAAAGAAGATTAAACAGGATCTGACATTACCTTATTCCTGATTTTGATGCGCTGGTAAAGATATTCAGGGAAAGGTTTGCGAGGGATGAAGCGGCCCATTCCCTTATTTACGTGCAGATTTCCATCTTCAAACACAATCTTCCCTTGGCTTATGACCACGAGTGGGGCACCATGGCACTCCATTCCTTCAAAGATGTTGTACTCAATGGCCTGAGGATCAACCAACATATTCACTGCCAACACCTCTTTCCATTAGTGACTTAGAATATGTACATTTGTAGTCATAGTTTTCGACAACTGCCATTAAGAAGTGTATAAAATTGTTTTGTATGAAGGAAAAGCAATGCATTCTGATATGAAATTATTTTAAAGGATCTTTCTGATCAGACTTTCCTGGATGAGACATTTCCTTTCTGTTTTCATTTTCCATCAAGGATTTCACTTGTTTTTGAAAATTTGCTGTATCTAACCAGAGCATTTAGAATAATGATAGCCCTAATAAGAAGGAAAATTGTGACTCAGCTGCTGGATACCCAGAGGATGTGGTCCCACAGTGCATCTGCTGTGACTGTGTAAGCAAATTTCAAAGAGGCCAGCACACATATTTCTGTCTGGAAAAGCCCAGGAAGGTCTGAATCTAAATGGGAATGACAGGGCAGCTGGATATTGCTTTTTTGAAAATACAGAGAGATCCCAAGACAGAGAAATAGAAACTGAATCATCCAAATATACTTTTGAAAGGTTTATAAATGTTTTGGTCTTTTAATATAAAAATGCAATACTGGATTTTCAGTAAAACTTTTGGAAGAATTCCCCAATACAAAGGGCCAAAGCACTAAGACAACAACTTTGGGATAGGCAACACAAAACCTATCAGAGTCAAAATGAAAGCAACTGTCAGTTGCTGGTACTCTGCACTGAGGGCAAAGACATATGTAGGAAAGCTCTGGAATTAAACAGAGAATTCCATCCATGAAGCTGATTAGAGCTGTATTATCAAAACATTTAATCATCTGTCATAGTTCAGAATATTGTTAATTTAATCGTGTGATTTATAATTTCAGATGCTTTTTAGGTAAGAAAAAAAAAAAGTAAGCTGGTTTTAAATTTATCTTCACAGCCTTATTAACCTCAGCTGCAGAGCTGCTGATTCACACTTGTTTATAGGTCTGCCACAAGCATGCAAAAAACAAATAGTGAAAGGGTATATGCAGAGAGAAAAGAAATCCTTCCTGATCACAATGCTTCCACCACAGGACTTCAATACTCTCATGTCCTGAAACATTTACCTATTTCATAACAGGAGTAGGCAGTTACCCAACTCCTCTGTATCCTGTGCTTTTGGTGTTCACATGATTTAGGTCAACAGCTGAAAAACAACAGTGACATTTCTTTTTTATTGCTGGTTTTCATTTCCTCCTTACCGATTTATGGCTTTTGGCTGTTATAGTCTTCACCTTATCAGGGTCCCAAATAACAACATCAGCATCAGATCCTACAGCAATCCGGCCTTTTCTTGGGTACAGATTAAAGATTTTGGCAGCATTGGTGCTGGTGACAGCTACAAACTGGCTCTCGTCCATCTTGCCTGTGGCCTAAAAAACAGTATGATTTGAGCAAAACATGCTTATGAAATAAGGATTTACTATTCAGAGTACCAAAAGGTCAGAGAGATATTGGAAGGAATGCCTTCATAGATACGGTGATGTTGCATGAAACAGAGATTGTATCACACAGGATTTTATGTACAGGTCTTGGAAGTTTTAAATAAATGAGTGTGTTACTCCAGGCATTGCAAAAGGCAGCCAGTGAAACCTTAGTGCACATGATACCACCAAGGTGCTCACCTATCTGGGATCCCTTTCTCTACACACTGAGGCCTAAGAGTTTTGTTGCTAGTCCTAGTAATTTCTATTTAAATACTTAAGCAATTTTAAATCAGAGAAACTCATATGAGTGTTATGAGATGTAACAAAAGATCAAGATTCCAACACCTTTGGGAACACTTCTTGCAAATTAAGTCCATTCTATTATCGTTATTGTCAGATCTATACATCTAAGTAATACAACCAATTATCAAGTCCTTGCCTGGAGAAATGTCATCACCAATAGAACTTGGCATACAGTCAGTGATGGTAATTGCAACTGTACAGAACAACATTTTGATTCTGAGTAAAGTATTTTGGGGTCGTCCCTGGCAATGAGCAAGAACAGTATTCTAAGGAAGAACAACAGTGTCAAGCCTTTTAATATTAAAGAAACACTTTTTTCCTGCCTGGTAAAATATAAGGTTTGTAAAGTATAAGCTAGTCAGTGGTGCAGGACTGAATGTTAACACCTGTAAATCCCATGTTGCAGCCCTTCCTGCAGTTCCTTCCCATTGAGGGAGTAACAAAAGAAAAATATCAGCAGCTGGCTGTGCTTTGCTTGATTCTCTACTTTGCTCCTACATGGCAGGTATCTGAAGCTGCTTCTGTGCTTGGAATCTCAATATCTGTCCCTGAATAAAGTGGTTATGAAATAGAGTCTGGGAGAGGTGCTCATCACAGCACTGTAAATACTGCCACTTCCCAGTCTGCAATGTGCATTCGAGCACAATGCAGTGAGTGTGCGTGAGCCTGCACGTGGAGACAGACAATAGAGGGAGAATATCATTGTACATTAGAATCCATGGAACCATCAAAAAATTCCTGACTTATACCAGCACTCCACTGCAAAGTATGCCAGTATGAATTACGTGCAATGCTCTCCTTCAAAGCTTTTAATCATTTAGCCTCAGGCTCAGCTGCCATTCATTTGTAATTTTTCAAAAACGATGGCACTTCCCAAATTCAAACAATCCATTAATCATGTTTATATGAGGTCCACTTCAAAACCATTAAATTGCTCCAGATACCACATCTCTCAGAAGCATCCACTCTGACACTAAGGGAAAATAGAGCAATGGAGTCTGGGAAGCCTCAGGTCTAATAAAACACAATACTATTGCAATGTCAGAAGTGAAACACAGCCCTGAGTTTAGAAAACTGGAAGAGGTTTTTGAAATAAGTAATTCACCTCACAGTAGCATTCTCTCAGGGAATTCTCAGAAATATCAGAAAGTCACTTAAGCAATGGCCAAGAGTCTCTTGGCTTTCATTATTCAGCCAACACTCAATTTCCTTTTAGTCTATAAAAGTAAGTAATTACTTACTACAGCCTTGTCCCAGACAACAGTCATCCTTTCCTCAATTCCATTGACCCCTTCAGGAATCATAGTGAAGTTGTCCTTTCCAATGGCTTTCTGGGCAGTGCTATAGGGACAATGTCCACTTCCCGTCACCTGCAGGTCCCCACTGTGGAGTTAACACACAGAAGGTTTAGACCAGGCATGACCAAGGTGACCTTGGTCTCAGACAGGCTGTGAATGGACCTTTCAAGCCTTTCAAGACACCAGAGGCAGAGGCTGTAAATCATGCCAGCAGCCTTTCTGTGCTGGCTACAGGTCACTGAGAGTAACAATGGCACTGGACATCTCCACTTTCCCCAGAGCACCCTGAACTCCGGATTACAGCCCCCTCCGCTTCCAGGCTGCTTATCGACAGAGATCAGGCAAAAACCCACTAACCAGGACAAAGGATTACTCCAGGATTAAGGAAATGATCAGAAGCTTGTATGAAATGTCTGCCACTCTTAAGATAAATTAATTCACAACCACATTAAAAAATAATGGCAAATTTCACCGTGCAAAGTCATGAGCTTCAAACGTGTTCCCTCGCATTTCTCTCCTACACATGCATTTTTCTTGCAAAACTTACATGAATACTTCTCATCTGACCTTCCAAAACAGAACCAAGAAAATAAAAAGTTTTTTATCAGGTACTTTTCTAATTAAACAACAAAAGGCATAGTGCAAGTCAAACACATACTCTCGATTTATCTAACTTAAGGTCTTACACAGAAAAAGGCATGGAGAAAAATACAAAAAGAGCTACCATTTCTAATGCTTCTATTTAAGAGATTGGGTTTTTCAGCCTAGAGAAATTTTTTTTAGGCAGAGAGCAGAACAGGATCACAGCTGCTCCCAGAAATAAGGAGGAAGAACATCATAGTCAATATGCACAATCTTGCAAAAATAGAAAGACAAAAAAGAAGGTTCTCCAATATCCACAGAAATGTGGTATTTTTAGCTCTTGATTAAGCTTACAGGAGGCAAGCACATTAGAACTCACTATGATTTCTCTTCCATCACTCCATAAGTCCCCAAGAGCCTGTCATCTTTTTCTTTAACTGATAATGTAAATTCCAGCTCTGAAACTGAATTATTCTGGTCCACAAATCTAGATCCAACAAGCTAACAAATAGCCAAGTACAGAAGAAAAAAGTGTCACACATGAGTAATTCTAATGCCATTTTCTAGGCTGCCAGCCCTAGTGATTGCTGACAGAGAAGAGTCCTTGGCCTCTTTTCTGGTTCTTCACCACGCTCACAAGCCATCCATTCAGTTTTTAGCAGAAGCCAAACCCATGAATTCAGTACAAAAAAGGCAACTATGCTTTAGCTGCTCCTGATTATTAATGACTGCCTGGTGTTACTCCATAGGATTAAGCCAATTCATCAGTTAAACTTTCATTTATTTTAACACAACAGGAAAGTCAGAAGGTTGCAGTGCCATTTCTTCCTTTTTTGATGCTCTTCTAACCAGCAAAGCTTCCTGTGGCATCTCTCCTTTCCACATGCTGATATAACCATGAAAACCTGACTGTCACAGCCAGGCCCTGCATCACTGCCCACTTCCCTGAGGTTATGCTGTGATTCTAACACCACACTACAAATTCCTGCACCTGCAAGGTAAGAAGGGCTTGCTTTCTTAACTCCATATTCCCTCTCCTCTGACATTTAATGGCATTATTGATATGAACTGCACTCCCCAGTCAAATCAGTAGAAGACTTCCAAACTGAAGTGTGTCACTTGAGAGCTCCCCATCCCTGGTTAACCCACGAGCACTCCTACTTGTCTGGACACATTCTACTGTCAAACAGGGGATAAGCTTTACATCAACGAAAAACTGAGAGACAGGAAGAGATCATCATGAAATAAATGCCAGATCAATACTTTGTCATCTTGTTCTTCCCCTTAAACAAGGTTTTCATGGCAAGTTGCATCTTCTGTGTAGCACCAAGATCTCACATCTCTGGTTCACAAGAGGTGGCACATCACAGCTGCAGTAATGCAGCAGCACACCATGCAAGATCAAAGCTAATTCAAGTGCATGGCTCACAGATGACACAAGGACCTAATCTCATGAGGCAAATTCAATCTGCAAATCCCATGAGACATGATGGGGTTTTACACATTCAGCTTTTCAGTGGAAAATCAACAAATCATATCATTCAGCTTTCTGTGGAAAAGAGCATGAGCAATATGCTGCATGCTTGCAAAAGAAGGATGTTGTAGGGATTTTTTTATAAAATGTAAAATATTGGTATCCAAATCAACAGTGCAACAGAAATGTGAAATACTGTCTTTACCATCATCCTTGCATAAAATTTCCCATGAATGCAGAGCTGACTGATACAATATACAGTTCTTTTTAGTTTCATAGTATAGATTTGAAGTATTAATACTGAAAGCAGGCTAAGCTGCTGTTATTTAAGATCTAGGACTTTAAGCCACTAGGAAAAAAAACAGCCATTTTTGCATGCTTGGAGAATAATGAAAACTTCTGTAAGTCCTCAGTTTGTCTTTCTGATGTTAGTTTAAAAAAGTCATAATTTGGATTCCAATTCTAAAAAGGTTCTTGCTAATCTGCTTTGACCCACATACTATTATTTTGGGACTCTCTTCTAGAAAGCATAATAGAGTAAGGGGTCACACATTTTCATACACATTTACATGTGCTGGCTAAGAGCCTTACCCTCACAGAGTGAGCTTCACCCTTTACAGTGCTGATAGTGATGAATCAGACCAAGAAAGTAATTTTTTTCTGAGTCTTTATTTGGAACAAAAAGCTCAGTTATGGAAAAACATTTTTTCCATCAGACTGTCAGAAGAGAACTGCTGTGTATTCTTACCATAGCCACATGTAACTCAGAGCTCAACTGCAGCATCTTTAGAGCAGCTGGGTTAAAGCCTGGCTGGGCTCTGGTGGGCTGCACAGCCTGACCCACTGTGTGCAAGGGGAGATGTGGCACTGACTGATGGCATCTTCCTGTCACATGTGCGTGCCCACCCACCTCCCAGGCAGCTGCTCTGAAGATGGTCGCTTTCAAGGTTCAAATGCCACTGCTCTGTCTAGGGCACTGGAAACCCCAGAAAGGGAAGGCCAGAGGTGAGGTGGGTGCCACCACATGAAGGTAAATAAGGATATGAATGGTAAGTTGAGTTCCTCACTCCAGCCCTAGCAATCTCTCCTAGTGGGGTTTCAGCTGTAAATTTCTGTATAATTTCAGAGCAGATGGTCTTTTGCTTAAGCTAAAGAAGACCCACAGTTGGCTACAGGCAGGAAATACTTTCAGAGATGGGTTTACAGTCTGGGTTTCTGGCAAGGCATTGCTGATATCTTCTTTTCTGTATGAGGAAGACACTACTTCTTTTGCTGTCCACAGTCCTTTCACCTATTTAGTGATTAAACTCTCCCTGCAAACCTGAAGGCGGTCAGCTCACATCCCTATCCTGTCAAGAGATGGCCTTCAGTCTCCAGCTGTCTCCACCCAAATCCCTCACAGTCTTCCTTTTTAATCCACTCTGGCCGCTATCTCCTGACATATCTGCTCTACATGTACCACTTATCTTTGCCTTCTTCCAGCTGGAGGACCCCAGAGCCCATAAAGACACAAGGCAAGCAAAAATAAGAAGTCCGCAAGAACTGGACATGAGGAAACTTGAAACTGCTGAGAGCCCTGCACCAGCTTTGACAAAAATTGCCCCAAGAAATTTTCTTGGTTCTAAGTATCTCTGCATTCAGGAATAGCCCTGACTTCTGGAGCTGTGCTTGGCAAATATGACTGGGGCTTAAAATTGAGTCCAATCTCAAAGATGGGGATGTATCCACCAGGCTTTTGCTTATGCTGGACAGTGAGGATGCCATCCCATAATATAACAATTCAGCTAAAGAAAATTGAAAACTAGGGAGAAGGCCAGTTTGAAGTCCCGACAATCTAGTTGTACAGCTAGGAATCACTTGAAAAGAAGAAAGAAAAATAATTAATTCCTGAATAGCCAGCAATTGCCTCTCTGTCAAGCCAACCAGCAACTGGAGTGTCCATGACTGCTCACTTGACTGACAGCCTAAGTATAAGGATATAATTATCCCTGGTTTTTTATGTCCTTTCTCTGCTGTTTCATGTATGAGACTGGTCTAAAGGAAACCAGGCTGATCCCTAGATGCTTCATGCCATATGGCTTTTGTATTTGTCTCACCATCATCCTGTTAAAAAAAAAAAAAAGGAAGTCTTACCATGCTAAGAGCGAATTTAAGTGGTCCGGAGTTGTAGGGTCAGGGCTCAGAGGTGGTGAGGTCACAAAAGCTGCAGCCTTGGCCCAGTTTTTGCTCCAGTAATGTGTCCCATCTGTCCCCAAGCTGGCAGTGATTGGCTCTCCAAAAACAAGGGGACCTTGGAGAAAGCAAGGATATACAGTAACTAAGTACAACCCACTCTCCCTTCAGCACATGACACTGCTTGCTGTATGCAGCCATGTATAATTCACACATTGCTACATGGCTAGCGCAGCTCCCCGGAAATTAAACAGCCCTGGCTTTGTCTGTATAATAAAAAATTAATCAGGAGTCTCTCTGAGCTCTACATGCTTTTGATCAGCCTATTTACAAATCTTTCTTTCTAATCCAAAAGGAGACAGTTCAGACCCACATTTAATTTGTACGGTTTCAATCACAGCCATGTTCTCCCTGTTGCTCCAGTTTGGAGTGCACTGGATGGTGGATCACTTCAGCAGGCAGATGCCTTTTTACTACTCCCAGGTTGGGCACAGCACCAGTAGACAGCAGCATGTGGTCCCCTGCACCACACTCCAAGCCTCCAAGAATACAAACAGCAAGACAATAATTTGCTCTTTGGCTTTTCATATTGCTCATGAGCTTTGTAGTCCCAACCAGCAGAACAGTCCTGACATGCAAACACAATTTCAGAAGCAGCTGCCTTCAGGCTCACAAGGCCCTTTTGGACACTTTGTAACCTGGATCCCACCACTGCCCCAGCAAGTAGGGCCGACCTGCAGTACACATCAGAGGGAGTCAGCTTCCAGCAGCAAGGCCAGGAGCAAGCTCCAAGCATCTCTAACAGCAGGGTCACTGCCCAAGCTACATCTCAGAGGGTGACAACCAGAAATACTGACATGGAAGATGCGCCACTAGGAATAAAGTATCTCCCTCCCATGAACAGAGATATAACAGTCTATGAGAAAAGTAAAAGGGAAAATAGGACAGAGAAGAGTTACAATTCAGTCTTCAAGAGGACAGTTTGTGGGGAGAGCTCCTCAACTCAAAAATATAAAAGGATTTCTCTCATCCTTCCCAGCCATAAATATTTAGCCTGTGTTGGTGCTACCATTTTTTGGTAACCTCTCCCTATAGCCTGTCATTTGGGTCAAGACATACAGGTTTTTTCACTGAGCTTCTATTTAACAAAAAAAATGAGTTTGGGGCAGCAAAGGAAGTCACTTACCTCTCTTCCTGGCCAGTGCAATGATATCAGCTGCACTCTTACTCATCACCTTGGTGATGTACACTGGGCAGTTTATTCGACTGGCAATTGTGATGGCACGGAAAACTGCTTCTGCTTCAAGCTGAGCAAAACAAGGAGGGAAAACTTAACTGCAAACGCAGTCTTAAGAAAAAAATCAGCTGAGGACTGTGCCATATTTCTAACTGTTCAGCAACAACTCTTCAGGGGTTGACGCTGCTTTTTCCGTAGAGACAGACACAGCACTGGGAAACAGGGAGCTAACCCAACTCCAAACACCTGGCACTAGCAGTAACCACAGCCAGGCTGTACTCACTAGCAGGGTACAGCTGCCCCAGCACAAACACAGCTCCCTGGCTCCCTGCACCCCAGGAAAGGTCATGTCCAAGCAGCTGATGCAGCTCCTCCTTACCTTCCTCCCACCTTCCTGTTTCAGACTCCTACCCTGCAGCTGAAAGGAGAACAAAGCAAGAAAACACTGCCCCTGCTTGGAGACAACGTCTGAGCTCCCCCGGCAGCTTTCCCTAATCTCTACATAATGGTGACAGTGAATGTAAAGAATTCTCAAACAGCAACTTCAGCACTATGGACTGAATTTAGCCCATAATCCACAGAAGCCTTTGAAGCAGTGCCCAGTAAGTCCCCTCTGTCAGCAAGTGTAAAGGCAATCTCCCAAGGAGCCATCTGGGACGTAGGCACACAAAGCAAGCAGCTTCAGATGGAGGAGCAGTGTTTCCCAGCAGCTCTGGAGACTCCTTTCCCCAGCCATCAGTTTTATACCAGATCCTTCCCAGATGGACTCACAGTATTGGCATTTTAATACAAAAAACCCTGTTGTAACTGAAAATAGTGACTCAGTGGTACAGACATTTCTGTGCAAGGGTTTTTCTAGAAAATTTGAGCAACTTAGACCTTCCAAAACCACATGGCTTAATCCTTTACAGTTTTATATAATATTTTTCCTTAAATCAGACTGCTTCAGTTTGTCCTAGGACTTGTATCAAAACATTTGCTCTGGAAACCCAAAATGCACCTTTAGAGAGCAGGGAAGGAGGCATGGCCTCTGCACTGCAGCACTAGAGCTGAGCAAAATTCCTTTCTAGAAACTGCAAATGCAGATTTTTCCTTAGGCCCTTGTTCTCATTAAAAGGAAACAACTCAATCCTTTTAGAATAATTTTAGTAGAAGTTGAACAGAAAAATGAAAAAGTACATAAACAGTTCAATAGAAGAATGTGACCAATTAAGCTGATTCCTTTTGCCTTGGGGAAAAGTTAAATAAAGATCTGCAAACCACAACAATCTCTTCAAGCCCAGCCCCATATCCCCGGGATCTCATCTCTTTAGTCTTCTAGGAAAGCAGTCACTTCCCACTACCGCCCTCCACATCCCATTAACAGTCTGAGCTGTGTACTTTAGGGGACATTCTCATGTCTCCACATCTTCCTTGGTATTAAATAAACCCCTTCCAGATGCCTGAGATAATCCACACCAGAGCCCAGATTTTATTATAAGGGAGTTGCATAAAACAAGCTGCCTTGCAGCATCTTTCCATTCTCATGTATTTGCATCTCTAGAGTCTGCATTTCTGACACCAATATATCTGCCAGCATGAAAGTAGATCTATATGTGGGTGTATGCATATGCACAGCATAGATGTGCACATGCATCTTATAGGAGGTTTTCAGCCATAGCATTTCAATAAATGCAGTTACTCTGAGGACTAACTCTCAAGCTGCACTGCTGCTTTTTAGCCTAAGCCCATTATTTTGGCATCACAAATCAAAACACAAAGGTCACCCTTAAAAAAATACATGGACACCCATGCCCAGGGCTGCAGGAGCTGAGACTCCTGAGTGTACAAGGACATGATTATTCCTGGATTAAGGGAATGCACCTGCTGCAGCATCCAAAGGACTTTTCAGGCAAACAAACAAGTTGGAAGGACCTGGACTTTTCAGACTTTGAGTAACACTGGAAAAGGCAGTGGGAGAAGCAGATGTCTGGCCTTACCTCTTCTGGCCTGCTCAGGGCATGTCCCTCAGGTCCAGTGATTCCCATCTCCAGAATACGCTTTTGTTCCTGCAATGTAAGAGATAAATGCTGACCCAGCTCCAGGATGAGACCCATGCACCCAGCATCCTCAGGGAGATGGACACCCACATGGTCTGACTGGCCCTTGCAGTGTCAGAGTAAATGCAGCTGCAAAGCCCACTGAACACTGAAAATACTGGCTCTAAACTGGTCCCATGCCACACCAGCACAGCCAGCAGTAGTCTCTGTTGTGTGATTGAGCATATTTGTGCCCCAAACCATTGGGCTGCACCATCAGAAACCTCCGCTGCCCTCCAGAATGTTCTACTTGACACCACGACAGCAGCCCAGGGAATGGGCTTCAACCAGTACACTAAATGGTAATTATGGGTACTTCCAGCCTGCCATTCCCTATTTACTTGCTCAAGTTCCTCTCTGCTTGTAATCCACAAAGCACTTTCTTAAGCTTTTAGCATAGCTGACACTTTCAGTTTTCTGTAATGCTTTCTTCCTGCACAGTAAATCACTAAAATTATGCTTTTATAAACCAAAACAATGCTCTCCAGTTGCAAGGGCACCATGTCCTCATCAAAGAGCCCATCTCGGGACCAATGGGAGTTTGTCAGAAAAAAAAAATCTGTGCTATCCAGCTTCATAGCAGTGAGATATTTTTTTTAATAGACAAAAAGCTTCACTTAATTTAAGGCCAAGCAGTGTTATTGGAATAAATTTCCCTTTTTGCAGAAACCGGTGGTCAACCCCTTTTCATCTGAGGTTGGTCCAGGCCTGACAGTGGTGCAGAAATGGGACCAGAGCTGCTGCTGTACCTCTCGCCCTGGCCTGGCCAGCCCAGCCCAGAGGGCTCTAATGAGCCCAGCTCAACGATGTAATGGCTCTGTGACACAGACAAATGTCCCCTAGAGACCAGGATGAAGTTACTGAACATATTTGAATGCATCAACAAATAAATATCTTACCCCAGGTCCCTGAGGGTGAAAAGCTCACACATTACCAACACACTCCAGTAAAACTGAAAAAGTTAACATTCATATATACTTTAGCCTTAGCTGCAATCAATCAAGGCTGAAGAGGCATTAACAGGAATGCATTAATCTGACTGTGTGAGAACATTTTGGTTAGGAAAACATAAGGTTTCATAGGTATTCTTAAACACAGCTGTTCTGAATCATTAACTCACTGGCTCTGAACAGTGCCAGTTAAAGACTTCAGATAATTAAAATACAGCAATAAAATGAAGTTACAGCTGTGTAAAAATATAGCACATTGGCACAGAATAGATACACAAAGTAAGACAGATTTGCATCTTGAAGGAAGCAATAAAGTCAGAGCAAATGATAAATTACCCCCTGTAAGATGACTTGATAGTGCTAATTAACTAGAATATTTGTTTGGCAAGATCAAATTTGTATTTTCACACAGGACAGTCCTAAAAAACTGATGTGCAGGCAGCTTTCTTTTCATTATTCAAATAATTCTTCTAAATAAAAGGAAAGAGAAAGACTGATTTTATGAAACATGGCAATGGTGAACAAATATGTTGATGTATAATAACTTACATTTATTTACTATTCCTCTTTTCCTAATAATTTTTCTGTCCTGTTTGTTCATATTTGATGGCTGTATATTAAGGCTGATCAGAGAAAAATGTAACCAAAACAGATTTCTATCAAAAAGAGTGTTTAATGAGTGTGCCCTGATTTTAATGGGCAATGTATCAAAACACCACATATGTTTGATTTGTTTTATTTTGCCATTCCTACAGTAATACTGACTTTATCATGCTTATTAATAGCCATTTTAATTCTACTTGATATTTTATGTTGTATTAAAACCATAAATTATGTATTTAGTATTTTTTATTCATGCTAAACTTCATGAAAAACCAGCATTTTTCCTCTCTTGAATTCAAATGAGGGCTGTCACCTAGATTCAGTGGGGGAAGGACACAAGCACATTGTATGTATCTGCTGACTCCTCACTAGTAACTTTTGACCCCAGTGGTTATTTTGGTCAAACTCAAAAGTGAAAGGCAGATCCCCCAAAGGGGGTAAATGCTAACCCATCAGATGGAGATGTTTTTTTCCCCCAGAGGGAAAAACAAAATACACCCAAGGCAAGAGTTCTTACACATTGCCCAACAACTCAAACATTCCCTTGGCATTCTCTCTTAGATGTGAGACTAGGTGGGGTTGCCTTGTCCAGATCTCAGAGACAGCTTTAGCTGCTGTAATTTCCTTGTCAGCTCTGCAGCCCAGTCCTCAGCAGGTAAGCCAGCAGATAAGCAGCTCAGCAGATAAATCAGATAAATCAGATGGCTCACTCACCGACCTAAGAGGGGCTCGATGCATGTACGAGACATCAGGGGAGTGAGAGACATCTCTGCAACAGCCTTCAAAGATTCATCTGTCACAAATGTAGCATCAAAACAACACCTACCCAAACCTGCCCCTTCTGTTTTAGAGAGGAATCCTGGCCTCTGAAAGACCAGTGGGAGGTTTACTATCAACTGCTGTCCTTGGGCTGCCTCTTTCCATGTGTTGTGGCACTGATCAGAGCCATGGTACAGTCCAGTAGGAGGACAGCAGCTCCCAGGGCACCTGACCTGCAAGGACTGCCCTTCCAGGGCACTTCAATGGAACATTCTGAACTTGAGCCCAGCTTCCTGGTTCTGAGATGCATCTTCTAAGAGCATGGATTATATTTAAACACACATTTTTGAAATGTCTACAAGATCCCAGTAGTTCTTATTCTCAAACTTCAGAGATTTATAAGAATATTCTCAAAAATAAATAGGTCTGTGAGCTTTAATACCTCCTCCAAACTCACTGTGTTCCTTATGCTGATAGCTGCAGCAAAAGACGTTAGTATAAAGCTTTCAGATTCTCTTTTTGTACCCAAAATCTGTGAACAAGACCTTACATTGCTCTGCTTCACTTGTATCTGCTGGATTCAGAAGAAATCTTCTTGGTTCCCTCTGCCCTCCTTATCTAGTCCTCATCTGCTGGCAAGGCAAGGAGCTGCCTGGATCATTGCCCTATCTCAAGGATGCTCTGCCAATTAATGCAAAAGAACCCCCATTCTCTCATCCCAGGCTTTATACCAACGGTGTGCAGGGCATCAGGTTCAATTAAGGCTCTTTCCAGGGAGTTCCCTTCTTCCAACCCATTCTCTGACTGGCCTATTTAACTTCTCCTCTCTTATATCTATCATCTCACAAAGTGAAGCAAAATTGATGGTTCACTCACCTGAGCTATCAAGTCTCCATTTTCAGCATGGACCAGGATAACAGCCCCAAGACTCTTTAGAAAGGTAAAGGCTTCATAAAGCTGCAGGTAGTACAAAGAAGGAAACACTGCTGAATAAGGAAAACACGTTACTTAACACTCTCTCTTCACCTCAGTTTTGTACCTTTTATGCTGGTAATTATATTGGTGAATAGCAAATGATCTCTTTTCTATGCAGAACCTGAGCTTCACTGATTGGTGCTGACTTACCCACCCCTGTACACAACAGCTGCACCAAGACAGGGTCAACAGCCCCAAGCAGGGCTGGATTTCCCTGGGACACAGAGTCTGCCCCAACCCCTGCACTGCAGTGGGAGGCCTCCCCATGCCCTCCCACTCAGGGATAAGTTTAGTGACCCTCTATTCTGTAGTTTTAGCAAATGTAAAATGGAATTATTGCCATGTACAACAGACACTTTTCGTATGGCTAGAACATCTCTCTTCTGAAGTGCAGGCATTTTGCCCCATCTTCTTAGAGCCACTGTTGAGCTTTCAGCACCATCTTTAATTCTGATATTAAAAGTTGCAATATTTTCTCTAGAGCATCCTTGTTTTTTTTAATTGCTTTCTAAGATTCAACACCCATCCATAAAGAAGGGCAGTAGTTGATCCTTTTGTTTTCACTGGTAATTTCTGAGCACACATCTACTGAAACACAGTTTCCTTTCCAAAAGGTATCCAGCTTATGTGTCCCTTTTTTAAACCACACTTCAGTAACATGGGAGCCCAGTTTTCAAACACAAATGAAATATGGAAGGCAAAGTTTCTTCAGTGTCTACTTTGGCACAAGGGCACTTCAGGCAGCATTGAATGGGCTGCAATATACAGCTTGCAACATGGACATTTAAACAAGGTAATAGCCATTAGTCCAGCCACACATTAAACATTTTGATGTATTCCTCTTGGCAATTCCAACAGGTAGTTGAATTTAACAGGCACTGCCTCTCAGAATTATTATGTCTAAATACCAATTAAAACCACATATATTGGAGGCGTAACAACAGTTATTTAAAGACCAAGAGCTGTAGCTCTGGGAATAAGTAAGAAAGAAACATTTTATCAACTGAATAAGCAAACATTATTATTACTTACAGATGTCATTGTCCCTTTACAGTGGCCTGATATGTATGAATGGGAAAGCTGAAGAGTCTGGAATCTGTAATGAGCTCTGGACAAAGAAGCTCATTGTTATCTCCAGCCCTAATGAGAAAAGGCCACCTCCCCCAAAGAGCAACTCCATTTAGCTGCTCACAGCAACTAAGAAACTCTTGAAACCTCAGAACTGCCACTGCCTTGAGCGCTTCATCTTTTTCTCCCTCTCTGACCCAGAGCCCTCGAAAGGTTACTGCAAAATAAAATGAGGGAAATCCCGAGCAGAGCTGAGCGGCTGCAATGCTGGGAGACACCAGAAGATCTCTACAGAAGGTGAATGTCACACACTCGAAGAAACACATGCAGGTGTTCTGCACAGCTCAGAACTGACCCTCCAGAGAGTAACCCACCACTAATTGACCCACCACTGCACATTTCTCCCAGTGCCAATCAGGCCAGTGAGAATGTTCCTCTGGGATTCAACCTCAGCAACTCCTCAAGTGTTGGGAGATGAGAAAAGAGGAGAGATCACAGCAAAGAAAAGCATTCAGAGCAATACCTGGCTGTCAGACATTTGGTAGAGATCTTTGTACGCCATGTAGACTTGAAAAGAGTTCACACCTGTTGCAAGACAAAATTCAAAGGTGTTGCCATGTAAGCGTATTCTTAAATTGTATTTGAACAAAAACTTAGGAAAAGTAAGTAATAGAGCATGTTTGGACTAGGCTTTTCACTAGTGATTGCCAAAAATCAAGCATGGCTTCACAGCTGCATTACAGCTGCTAGGACTAGAAGCCTGGATGCCCTCTTCTCTGGGGGAATTTTTTGGATGCTGTGGGTAGCCTGTGTTCATCCCTGGAGTAACCTAGCCACCACTGCAAAGAGGATTGCTTGTAGCCTAATCACAGACAAGCAATGGTGGCTAAAGCAAGCACTAAAGTTGTGAAGTTTAAAAAACCTTGTGTAAGGTTCTGTGAATCAGTGTTTTTCTTTTCAGGTTTCTTTAGATAAGCGGGAAAACATTTCAACTTGATCTAAACTGTGCTTTTTGGTAGATAAAACTTCTGGTTAGGTTCCCCCAAAGTGCTGAGAAGTTGTAGGAAATGGGTATCTGAATGTGCATACAGACTTGCTTTTTCTTGACCTTACACTCCAAAGCACTTAGCTTAGCTGATGGTAGACACTGGCAATGAGTGGAAACAAAGCCTGAAACCAGTTTTATAGGCAGCTCACCACACCTCTCCTTCTGCCTTCCAAAGATGGAAGGATTTATGCTGGCAGTCATAAAAAAACCATGAAATACAACAGTTTCAAATTTCAGAAATCTGTCAGAAATGCTTGTGTCAGTTGTCCTGTCACTTGTCCAGAATACCCCTGTATTCAAATCCCCAAAAGTGTTGCTATTTATTTCAAAGATTTGGCTTTTTACACAGCTTTGTATTCTTACAGAATGAGACTTAGAAATGTCTCTTCTGTTCATAATCTCTGTACATATGAATTCATATTGGTGTATATATTTGTCTTACTTTTTAGCCTACTGATAAGATCCCCAGTTTGGTCCAAGGACCAGTATCATACTTTTCTAGCTTAAAAAAAAAGGTAAATTCTAAGCTACCTAAGCTGTGTATGCTGTATTTCAAAATCACTGTGATTAAAACTCTGCTTCTTGGGGCAAGAAAAAGAAGAAAGAGATCTGTTCCTGTTATTCATGTTGTCTACACAAAATGAATAAAGCTCTTTGGTGAAGATATAACTCCTTCATGAGTCTACATTGAGCAAATACATCCTCAGGCAGAGGGTATGACTGCTCACACACACATACACAGAATTCATTTATTTACAATTACAGGACTAAAATACCCCAGGATACATGCAGGATAAAACACTGAAATGATCCCTGCTATTATGTCTTCTGGCTAAGTCCAGGCAGCTCAGAGAGAAACACAAAGCAGGAGCTGGCCCCTCCTTGCTGACTTCCACACCGAGCAAATCCAGCCTGAAGGGTGGAACCCTGTCAGCTTGTAAGCCCATCTTTTCTTCCCATTTTCCTATTTATCATGTTCTCAGAAAACAGATATAGCCTTTACTAACTGTAATCCCTCCATCTACTCCACATTACAATTTCAAAGTACTCACTATGTTCTTATTTTAAAACCTAAGCTTGGCTGGGCCTTCCCTGGGGCCAGTGCTTGCAGCCTGGTGCCTTGAGCCCTGTCTCCCTCTGAGTGCTCACAGCAGCACCCAGCACACCCATCCTACCTGCCTTAGAGCAAAGCTCCATTTTCTCTCCACAAACCCATCCCCCATGTCAGATGTCAGCTGCACCCAGGAGCCACCTTTCTGTGGGGGTGCCCAGGCCCACACAGAGCAAGGAGGACATCTTAGGCCTGGTCCGAGCCACGCCGACCGGCCTCAGTGATGGCATGGGACTGACACCTCGTACACATTTCTCTGTGAGCCAAGGCCTGGCTTACCTGTGGCTCTCCCTTACCCACCAGGCTCTAGCCAAAGGTAATTCATTTCATCACAGTCCTGCAGGAGGTAATTCATTTCATCACAGTCCTGCAGGAGTAAGGCAGCTTTCCCTGAGTACTGCAGGCGGAACACATACACTGACCCAAGTATTCTCATCCTTTCTGTTTTATTGCCTTCCTATCCTGTCAGGCCCTCTTCTGACCTTGATAAAATGCATGAGTTTTGCTCTCGCTCTGTTTAATGTTCTCCCTGAAATTAACGGGAGCAGAAGGGATCCCAGTAGGGAACCTGCCATAGGATCTTGAGCCTGCTCCTTACCACTGCTCCTACTCTGCAGAAGCAGAGTTCTGTGTGTAAACACACACCCACACCCTCAGCTGCCACCAGACACACACACAGTACAAGAGCATTCCAGGGACTGCCTTTACAGCTAACAGGAGATACGGTGTGAACAATCCTGTCTTGCAAAGAGAGCACCTATACCAGATACAAAGAGAAATAACACAAATTTACACATACAGGTATCCAAGATTAGACTCCTTGCCCTGGCCTCGTTCCTTGACCTACTCATTGGAATTATGCAGCTTTTAAAAAGCCCTGGTCCGTGGCCTATTGACCTTAATGCTTAACATCTGTTACACACTACATTCTTGTTAATGTCCTACTTGCTCTTACAGCAGGGGTACTCAACAGAATCCTCTCCAAATTTTAGGCAGGACTACAAGTTTTTTTGAACAGTGATAAAGTCAAAGGAACCGCTGAGGCCCTTGTCAGCAATTTCAGGCTGTTCCTCCTTTGCATATACTGAAGAAGCTCCATCCTTAAATAGCTGCTGAAATGCTACAAGCCTGAGCGTTTATAATCAATATTTGGCTCTACAAAATCTTCGGGCTCTTCCAAAGCCTGTGTCTCCTTAAATTAGCTTTGTATTGATTTAAAACTGATTCATTGTTCAATTATACCTCATGACAAGGCACATCAACAGCCACTCTGTCAGCTTCCCTGTTACTCATGCTGATTGCATTAGGTACACATAACACTGAAACACAATGAGCTGAGCCCTGTCACTCAGCTAACTCACTCACAATCAGCCCAGAACCAATTCAATCCAGATTCCCAGCTGATGAAAACCAGGGCCACTCCACTGACATCAAGTCTATCTGCACCAGCTGCCTTAAATGTTTCCAATTATCAGGAAATATTACCCATTAATTTGAAAGCCCTTGCCACACTGAATTATTTCCTATTGTGTTTGTGCGTTCATACTCACCCTTACCTTGTGACTCCCAACAGGTGAGAGTCACTCACACTGCCTGCCTGAGACATACACGAGAACAAAGGTGACCTCCTAGTGCTCTCACCACTGAAGAGGCCACCAAGGCTCCATCATAAATCTCAGTTCAGGAACCAATGAACAGATTTCTGCTTCCCCTGATGACTCAGAGGCAGGTCAGATTTAGAAAGCTCACATTTTAATAGTTAGAGAAAACTATTAACCTAACTGTCTGCACCAGGCTTTTAATGTAAACCCTTGGGCAAATTTGGGAGTGCTGAGCCATCTGTGGCCAGGGAGCTCTGGAAAATAATATCCAGCCTTTGAAACAAGGCACAGTATACTTGTCTTGAGAGTACAGCAGCAGATTCATGTTAATGCTGATAGCAGGGAAACAGCACAGATTTAGCACAACTGTGTTGACAGCTGTCATCACCTTGTAAAAATCCCCTATACTAGAAACCTATGTAAGACCAGCTGCAGTTTCTCCAATTATGTGCAGTCTTGCTGATGGAAGTGTTTTGTTGCCTAAAATCTGGTTATAAAGCACATGTACTGTTAGCATCCTGTGACAGGGAATAAAGTCCCCTAGGTGACTGCACCTCCATGGTATCTCAGCAAACAATTCTTCACTCAAAACCAGCATTTTGCTTTTTTTTTATACTTTGACAGTACCTTTCTCCATAAAGAGAACCTTTCACATCTAAGTCAACACTAGCTCTACACATGACAAAGGATGCTGCATATACATATCACTTAGGCTTCTCAACAGAAGAGTCATTCTGATTTGCCCATAGAAACTGCATGCCATTTCAGAAAATATTCCCTAATTAATATCCACACATTTTCAAGGAAAGTAGAAAATGAAAAATACGTGAAAACAGATGATTCTGTGAAGAAAATACATGCTGTCAGGCACAATTTCAAGGAACAAGATCTAAGCTAGGATCTTCTGAAGGCTAGATCCCATTGCCCACACAGAGGTATCTGGTGCCACAAAGATGCCCTCCATATACGAGATTGCCACATTGAGCCTGCACGTGTGGAAATGCATCTAGGAGAGGTTTCATCTGTGCTATTCTGAATTGGTAGCTGGAGTCCAGGTAGCCTATAGCATTTCACATGATAGGCCTGTTAACTGAACACAGTCAAACTCATATAAGTGTCTTAGATTCCTAAATAAGTGACTTTTTTTTTTTTGCAAGTGTTGAAACAAGGCATCTTCTAGTAACTTCAGGGAAAGCCAGCAGAGAGAAGCACTTGAGAAAATCAGGGCATTTTTTCAATATTAGGTACCTAACTTTAGCATCTCTTTTTCTAATAACTGGAATCTGTTTTAAAAATACAGGCATGTTTTATTTAGAAAATCAAGTCTCAGCAAGTAAATCATTCCAAGTCACTGCTGAGAAATGAGATCTAGCCTGTCGTGACATCCTCACAGCCGCACGTGCTCTTCATATTTGGATTTAATTTGAGGCAGCTGAATCAAAGCTTTCAGTTTAGTTAAAACCTGAACCACTACTTTGAAATGTTTAATTTTCTTCATTCATTAAATAGAGGATCTAAGGCAACTGGACTGATTATCCTAAATACAGATCTTTGAGTTTTACCTTAAAAAACCCCTACCTATGGAATGTCTGAGCCTATTTCCACATATACAAGCAAGGATAAAGTGATACATTTCTTTATGACCATGAAGCATCCTAACCTTCCATGCCTATACTGGACAAAGTCATATACATGCACAAAGTTTTAGGTCCATGTTACACAGCAGCAAGTGAAAATACAAGTTCAAGGTAGTGAAGAACCTTGGCCAGCATAGCCAGTACCTATGCATTCAATAAAATACTTCAAAATTTCACCTCCACATGATATTTCAACAAAACCAAAATATACTACTACATTTCACTCGCTAACCTTTGTCTTGCACAAGTACTTCCAGCTCTTCTCGAATCCCATCATACCAGCTGGTGATGTCCACATGGAGAGCGTAATCACAACAGGATTTGGTATCAGCTGCCTCATGCCACTTCTCAAAGGAGGTCAGTAAACTTGATCCAGGTTCTGGAAGCACATGATCAACTGAAAAAGAGATTGAGTGTATGTTAGCAGGACAGTACACACACTGTTCAGATTTCCCCAAAGTGAGCAGTCTTCCAGCATCTCAGCCAGAACAGCAGCCTTGGAGGCAGTCTGCGTGCTGACTGTCACTCTGTCTGCCCCAGGTGCAGCAGACTTTGTGAACAGGCTAGACTAAAGATAAGTCTGGCAACCTGCTTGGTGGAGCATCAATAGACACACAAAGAGGGAGCCCAACACCTCACAGTTTAGGAAACATTTGTCTTTCCCCTTCCTGTATTGTAAGACACCATAGGTTCTGGACTTCACTGTATTTCTTGTCTGATGTGTCCATTTCTATGTATTTCACAGTAAGCACCATAATTAACCAGTGCCTCATAGTCACTGAACTGGCCCACTCTGCCCTACCAATACATCAGTGCAGATGTTCAATGTTTTCCCAGCAGCCAAAACTGGGAATACAGCCAAAGGTTTGAACGGGGGTGATGTTGAGCACAAACACTCAGTCACACTATGCAGCCCAGTGAATGCCCTGCCTCTGCCCTGTCTCAAGGCTTTCTGCCTCTAATGGTGCCACACATCCACTGACAGAAAGACATGACTACTTGTGCATGGTACTTCTCTCTGCAAGGCTAGTTAGTATGAAAACAAATTCAGATGGGCTTACCAGTGCCATTTGCAAGCCTAACTCTGCACAGGAATACTCAGCTGAAGAACACAGACTGAAAAAAACTATTAACAAAAGGAATGAACAGCAGTGCATTTTGTGCCTATGCCCAAAGAGTCTTTCAGCTGATGCCTGCTGCTGAAATGGGTAACAGATAACATGGGGAAAAAAAAATCCAGATCCCAATTCAGTGGGAGTAAAACTCCACTGAGAAGCTCCTCTCCACAAGGAAGCTAAGACAATTTATGGCACCTGAACAAATGCCTCACAACATCTAACCAAAATCAAGTCACAGAAGGAAAGAGATAAATCTTGTCCCACCATCTGTAGAAAGAAGAAGGGTCTTTAACAACTAGAAACACTTCTTCCTTTCACCAACAAAGATATTCCTCTGTGACATCTCTGTTAAGGTCTTCCTCAACTCCTGCTGCCAAATCCAAGTTCATAAATAAGCATATCTTGTTATTTCCAAAGCTCTCGAAATAGCAGTAGGTGGGAACAGCAGATCCTTGTCAGATTTTCTGTGCCATATACTTACAGCGCTACCTATACTGCCTTCCAAAAATCCCAAGAATACATACATTATCCCTCAGTGCTTGTTCTGTATTTCAGAGGAAAATCCAAAAGACAATTCCTCACGCTGCTATTTCTTTCTGAGGGTAGGTTCATTTTCAGGCCAACCCTGGTTAACAATGATGAATGGATCTTAAACACAGTGCCCAGAAATTTGAAGATTCATTGCAAAAGATCTCAGAAAATCGGAATGAAGCCTCTGGTAGCTATTCCCACACATGCTACACAGGCTTCAGCCTGGCATGGGAAGAGATGGCTCTGCTGGTACTCACTGATCATGGTGGTGCCCCCTGCTAGCGCTGCTTTTGTGCCTTGATAGAAGTCATCAACAGCAGTCATCCCTTGGTAGGGCTTTTGTAGATAAGTGTTGACATCTATTCCCCCAGGAATAACCATGCGCCCATTAGCCTCTATGGTCTTGACTCCTCCAGGGACAATCAGATTTTCTCCTATTTGCCTGGACAGCAAGGAAAGCCAGTATTATTTTATTTGAACAAGCACAGAGGACAAAGCTATTTGAGGCGTGTAGGGGAGAGGGAGCCTGGGACCATACAGCAGTAAGTGGGTCCCCAAAGGCAAGGGGAAGCTCAAGCACACCTCCCTCTGTCCTGCCCAGCACAGCAGAATAAAGCAGAGGAGAGCTGCCTTGCTGAGCCATGAGCTCTGTTTGCTTTGCATGGCTCTAGTGGCCAATAAAGGAGCTGTAATGCACCAGCATTAAAAATTGATTATTTTTTATAAGATTTCTATCTTTAAACAATTCAAATTATGTACAATTAATGCTCTCTTGGGGGCTCCAGTTTTGTATATTAGGTTCTTAAATGAAAATTTACCTTCATAAATCAAATATGGGAGCAAGCTGGAATTGTAAACATGTGGCAGAAGCAAAAGACAAATCAGAAAATTTTATAATTACTTTTCATCATGCAATGCAAATTCATCCTTAAAAAGAAATCTAAATAACCTAAGATACAGAAATACATATCTAAGAGACCTAAACATGTTTAATCTACCATGTCCCATATTCTTCATCCTCCTCTTGAACTTAAAAGTCAGTGAAACATTCTGCATAACTGTGTGGAAAAATCATAATTAGCTGTTGCCATCATTTTTCCTTCAGGTCTTCAAAGCAGGATATTTTTTTTCACTATTAAAAATATTAATCTGTCCCCATACCAATATCAAACTCCAGATACTTATGATCAAAATTACTTTATTATTCACGGACTCAACTACAAATAAATTAAACTTTAACTTTTAAAGCCACACTACAATTTATTGTCTATTTTATATGGTGCCAAACAGGGTGAGGTATGGGTCTGTGTGGAGGCCATGTCTCTGCGCTGTTACACCACAATATATTTGGGCTTAGAGGTAACTGTAAGGTAGTTAAAGTTCACTTAGTTTATCTCATATTACAGACACAGAGTCCTTGTCCTAATTTTCTTTTGTCTGGATAAAATAACATTTATACACAGCTAAATAAATACCTCAGACATCTGAGATGCTGATTCTGTTTCCCCATATTAAAATGCAACTCCCACCTACAGTTCAAAACACAGCAACTGATTAACAGCCTGTGATAAGGTAGAACCAGAAGTGAATATAACTGTTCATTAAAACCAGTGGGCAAAAGAAAAGAAACAGGGATAATTATTCACATTGGAATCTGGCCAAACTTACAGAGTTAATAAATAGCCTCAAGAGGTCAAGAATTTGTTTCATATGCTATGCAAAAATGTCACCTCCAGCAACTCGTCTCCCCCGGTGCCCTGGGCTCTTGCTGGAGGGAAGCACAGCCATTCCATGGGCAAACTCCTGGTGGGCATCCCAGGATGAGATCACAGCTGCCCAGCACTGAACAAATCCAGGAAGGCTTACTCATGAGAACTGGCACCTAATAGTCATCAACATGTGCAGCACTGGCAGCCTGTCATAACCTGTGTGCAGCTGTGCAGTGTGAACAGCACCCTGACAAACAGGGAACCGACCTGGATGCAAAAACCAGCAGCTGCCCAGCACACCCAACTGCACAAACAAAAGTTGCAAGCAGCTCCTCTGTTTTAAAATGTGCCTCACAAAGGCATATCATAAGGCATTGCACTTATGAGCAGATTCAACGCCTGCATAAAGTTAGGTAACCCCATGTGTAGTAATGGTGCTGCACTAATTTTCCTTAGTCAAATCTATCCCCAAGATTTTGATCAAAACAACCCTCCACCTTTGTAGAGCATTTATGTGGCTAAGAAACTGAGCTGGGAAAAAAATTAACTATGACCCATCTCCTTTGAGTATATCCAAGGAGTAACTGCACTTCAAGGACTAACATGCCTTCGAGAATAATATTAATGAAAACCTTCACAAAAAAACCAATTAATTTTTAATTTCTTCCACAGTCAGTATCTACCAATTTCCTCTTCAAGAAGACACATGTCCTAACAAAACGAAAGTGTGCTAACTATATACTGAAGTTCTTTGATGACACAATGCTCATTATTTTCAGTGTATGGTTGAGTAACATCTTATTCAGCTGAAATCATCCATGTTGAAGTGACATGGGACCAAACAGCCTTTGTGGATGATGCTGCACTACTACCTGTCAGAAACCTGTCTCATCTCTTGCCCTGGCATCAAGAGTAAGGCTGGGAAAAGTCTGATCTTCTCTGGTGCTCAAGGTTATTTTTATTTTGCCCAAGTAGAACAGAGAGTAGGAGATAATGTGACAGGATTCCTGAATTGCTCACTCATTAATGCAAAGTGTATGTGAGTAAGAATGGAGTTCTATTACTTGTGGGTAAAAAAATACAACAGTGCAGATAACTGCATTCTAGACACTACAAATGACTGAGCTGGTTTCCTCATATGTCAGCATCCAGAAAAGTTAGACCCACAGAAAGCTGATGCCATTTTCAGACAAACAAGTTGGTAAATTCTGTTGTACATGAGCTGATAAAAGCACAACAGAAACAGCAGGCTTCAGCTCCTCCGAAGCTTCATCCAAGGAAGCTGAAAACCTCCCCCAGAACTCCACGGTGGTTCTTCTGTGGTTATCCAGCTCAGACCTCTTTCAGGCATCTGAGGTTCCCCCTAACTTGAGTCATCACTTGCCCAGCTCTGGAGACCATGTCCCCAGTCCCTCACCCTGCCACTTGTTCGTTCCTCCAGCCCAAAGGGATGCAGCCCTTCCCCTTGGCAGGGATGGAGCGGAGTACAGCAAGCACCAGACCATGACCTGTCACTTGGCACACAGCTCACCTCCTCATGTGATAACAGAGGCAGGAGAGATGTAGGCAAAATATATTATTTATATGCCAATTTAAATTACCAAATATTTTAAATACTATTTAGATACTGGAGAACTGCCTCTCAGCTGTCATCTGAGTGTGCAGGGCTTAAGTTTCAGGTAGGAAAAATCCACATGCACCGCTGCTCCTTGTACCTAGGGAGCCAGTTTGAGCATTGATTGGCAGGAAGAAACATCGACCGTCCTCCAAACTATTGCTGATTTTCAAACACACTCAAGGTTACATCTGCTTTCCTCTCTGCAGAACAATCTACATTAAAAGCATTAAAAGATCCAAATATTTTCATTAGGCTGCAAGAGGAACCCAACCCTCTCTTTTCCAATCAGTTTCCACACTGATTGAAAAAAGTGTGACAAAATAGAGTGAGTGAGAAAAATAACACAGATCTTTTATAGCCCAGTAAAACCAGGACACTATTGCCTATTCTGGGCTGAGTGGCTTGGTGTCTGCTCCATTCTGTATTAGAATTCTGTATTATCAGCAGGATCTGCAGCTGGAAAGTTATAGCATCAACTGAAATGCAGATGACAGCTTCAAGGTCCAGCACTAAACAAGCTTGAGCCACATTTAACAACGATGTTAAATATTCAGACACAATGGGCAGTTCCACCTGAAAAAACTGAGACATCAAACAAACCCAGAGCTTTCTTAGGTTGCAAAATTTATCATCTGAACACAGTATTTACCCAACCCCATCTCACAGCAGGGTGCACTCACAAATCATTTCAGAGCAGGACTTCTTGCACAGTTTACAAAGAAAAATCTTGGGTCATCTAAATCTAGGGAACAAGGCATAACTCAGGCTGCTAAAGAGAGAACTTGCCTTCTTGGGCAAAGATAAATGCTTCTTAAAAATTAAGATCTTGCCTGTCTGTTCATTATTAATCCTAATTAGCTGGGGCAGCTGAGATACTTCCTGGAGGTACAGATCCACACATGGATTTCAGAGGGAGTCTATGTACTTAACAAGGACAGGTGAAAGCTTGGCATTGCTAACCTGCCTACTAACTATCATTGCATTTCTGGAAACAAAGCCAAAACTTCACAGTAGTTTCATGCTCTCAGCATCTCGTGCATTTAGTTGTTTAAATAGTTCTGATGCTTACAAGTGTTAATAGAAGATTTGCATCTGAACTAACAAAACCACAGAAAAACTCGACAGAAACACCCATCAAAGAGAGCACAACTTAGTTAACTGTTGCTTTAAAAATAGATACATGTTCAAAATTATGTGTCCTCTCCATATTTGCCACTTCTGCAATGCAAGTAACACTACAAATGGAAAGGCAGAGTGAAGTATTAAAAAAAACCACACAGTCCATGGATGAAAGTATTCAGATTTTTTTTCTCTTATAATAACCTGAATCATAATAACATAAGCAGTCACAGATATATAAAGAATTGGACTTTTAATCTGATGTTATATTCTTAAGGAGCTCTGAAAACAAGCAATTAATTATTTACCAGATAACCATAATTATATTTCTGTGCATCAAATTGTAGCCTCTAGAGACCAAGCTTCTTAGCTTTTCACTAGTGAAAATGTTTAGCAATCATGAAAAAGGCTTTGATCCTTGTGTACATCAGAATGTTCATACACACTACATAACTTTGCAAACCTTAGAGACCCTCATCTCCACTAAGCCAAGGCAGGACCAGCAGAGCACATGGACGTCTGTTACAGTTTCCCAGGTTATCAGTAACACATATTTCAAGTTTTTCACCTAACACTTTCCCAGTTCCTGTATTTTATAGCCTTCTTTCTAATTATGTGACAATGCATAACACTATAGGAACAGAATGTGCTGTGGTTCAGCATTAACCAACAGGCAACTGAGAAATAGCAGGTCCTCATTTGCACCATGCAACATGGGGCATATTTCAGATTTCTGTGCCCTGCAATCCTTAAGAGCATGGCTGCAATTGCACTGACTACGTACAGGGAAAAAAGCTGTAGAGAGCCTTCTGCCATTCATGGACTCAAAAGATTTCCATTGTCCTTACCACTACTTCTTTTCTTGAGAGTGCCTGCTTGCCTTGTCTATTTCAGAAGAAACTGTGATTAACCTGTTCGAAAAGCAAGTATCTTCAATTTACAGCAAAGAAATTTTCTACTTATCTAATCTTAATGAAGATAAAATGGCAGAATTTAATAACTAAACACTCTTCAATGACAGTCTCACATTTAGAGGTAACTGAGATTCTGTCCACAAAAGATTTTAAGTCAGCACTATCAAGAAATCACAGTAGTCTATGCTAACATGCATGCAAAAAAAGTAATATTTTATAAAACCAACTTTATAAGTCCATCTTCAAGGTATAGGTCTGCATAGAAGGAGTGGTCATCATTGATAATCCTTCCACCTTTAATGAGCAGTCCGTCACTCTGCAGGAAAAAAAAAAGGGGGAAATGTGGGTTTGTCAAAATAAATAAACATAATAATATATTTATGATAACAAATATGCCCATATTATAAAGAAAGCCATTAATACCAAACACTACTCTGTATAAAGGTGGGTTCACATGGGTACACAGACAGTGGACAGGATACTTTCACTGGCCATTTACTCCTGACTTTTGGAACACGAGACCTTGTCATCATCACAGTTCATTTTGCTCAAAGCAGAAATCACTGCACATAGGAACACGAGATGCCACCACATCCCCCTTTTACCACCTCACTGCACAAGGGCCAAAAGGGAAAGAGAAGCCCATAGGAGAAACTGCCCAACACTGCAATGGCCAAGATGAGCTCACTTGGCACCCCTGGCACCTCTGGAAAAGTAACAAAGCTTTGAATGGGGAGGGACAAAGTCATAAGAGGCTGCTTAGCCCTGCCACTTAGAAATTCCTCACCAGGGAAGCTCCTTCAACTTCAGCTCAGCAGGAGCAACTCCCGTGCAGCAGCCAAGGTACGCAGCCCACAGCTCGTGTCTCCTGTACCACGGTACAGACCCACAGCTGAACACAGAGTTTCTAGTGGGCATGAAGAATTAATTGTAATCAATTTGTGATTTCTGCAGGTCAAAGGCTGTTGATAAAGTGGGGGCACTCTGTGCTGAGACTGCCCATGTCACATCTCACTCCATGAATGAGAACAGAGTGCAGCCTCCAAAGTTTGGTTCACCTGAAATATGAGAGCACAGAGAGCCACCATCTCCTGATATTTTCTAAAGTCCCAGGAAGAAAACATTTTTTTTTCCAAGAAGGACTGTTCAAAATATCAAGTCTGCAAGAGTTACTGCTCACAACAATTGTCTGCTTATATTCTTCTCCATTCAGATGGTTATACGCTGTTCTCAAAAACTACATTTTATAGAAAGCAAATTTTACCAGTGCATATTCCAGAGAACCAGTATTTAAACTCTCTCATTGAAGAAGTCATACTGGAAATGCCAGTCCCCCACCACCCACCCAAAGACAGGGCAAGTCCGTAACTTCAGTGCTCTTCTGACTTTAGCTGGGGTAGTTAATCTTCCTCACAGCAACTTGTATGGGGCTGGTTTGGATTTGTGCTGGAAACAGTGCTGATAACACAAAGGATGTTTTAGCTATTGCTGTGCAGAGCTTAGAGAGTGAATGTCTCCTGCTCATCACTAGGAAAGAGGCTGGGGAGCACTAGGAATTGGGAGGGGGGATAGCTGGGACAGCTGACCCCAACTGACCCAAGGGATACCATATGGCATCATGCTCAGCAATAAAACTCAGGGGGAGGTTGATGGGGGGGAGCACTGCTTGGGGACTGGCTGGGCATCAATAGGTGGGTGGGAACCAATTGTATTGTGCATCACTTGTCCTTCTTTGGTTTTATTAATCTCTCTTTTTTCTTTTCCTATCAATTGCATCATTATCATTACTATTATTATAATTATTCTATTTCTATTATCGAAGTGTTTTCATCTCAACCCACAAGTTTTTTCACTTTTGCCCTTCCAATTCTCTCCCCCATCCCACAGTGGGGAGGGGAAGGGTGGGGTGGGGTGAGGGAAAATTAAGCAAGTGGTTGTGTGGGGCTGAGTTGCCAGCTGGGGTTACATGAAAAGTATATAACACTTTTGGAAAGAATTTTGCCAAGTGACTGTGAATGCTGGAAAACTCTTAAAGCAGTGAGAACCATTTTTTCCCATTCATACATAAAAATAGCCATTTATTATAAATTATTTCCTTGGCTGACCAGACAACAACTCAGAATCTCCAGTTTGTCCATGTTTTATATTACTCAGTCCAGATTCAATTCCTGCTTTAATTACAGCGTGACTCAGGCATATAAACTATGAATGTCCTGAGTTCCCATTTTAGAAAACAAACAAGTTGATATATTCTTAATCTACAAAACCAGGACAACAAAACCAATAAATTTCTAAAAAAAACCTGTTCATTAAAAAGCGCTACGGCAGAGCTAGGCGTGTTACAATGTAACCTCTGTTATACAATGCACATTTACTTTTTAGCTTGTACTTGAACAATTTTACAGGTCCAAAGCCTTTATAGCTCTCTGTATCATTCTAGAAAAAGGAAAAAAGGGAGAAACAGACATTTTTAAGGGAGAAAGAAGAGGGGGGAAGGACATTTTAAATACAGTGCACAACAAAAGAGTATGTACACAGCAGGTCTGAAGTTCTTCTCCATGTGCTGCAGCAGCGACACGACCTTGGGGGGGAACCAAGGCACAGAACTATGATGACATATGTCCCCAGGACCTGCCTCAGACATTGTTACCGTCTCATTAGAGAACAGAGATGAATGCAAGCCCTCCATCTGGAATTTGCCAGAGCAGGCTCACTGTTTTCTCCCCAGCCTCTCTACTGTCACTTATAATTGCAGCAGGACTTGTGAAGCAGCAGCCGGAATAGTAATAAGTTATTTTGCCACGTGCTGGCAGTTGCACCTCCTCACTATGATGATTTACTACGCTGCCTGCTGACCTGCAGGGACCACCATCTTGTGAGCTCTTTTTAAGCTCATTCAGTTGCCTTCCTAAGCATTAATACTGTCCAATTACAAGAGGCACGAGCTTACCAATAACAGGCAGGCAGTGTTCCCAGAGCGCTGCATCTGTCACTGCTAAGGAGTCAAAAAATCTGCACCCTCATCAAGAAGTTCTACATTTCATTTCTTTTAAAACAAGAGAAGATGCATAATAAGTAGAAAAAAAATGTCACAAGCAAGAAAAATAAAACAGACTAAAAGCTGAAGTGCAGCTCCAGAAAAATAACTGTAGACATAAGGATTTTATATGTTTTTACATATAGATATACATATGTAAGTAACAAAATTAGGTATTAATCTAAAAAAGATACAAATGCAGTCTTAAGAAAGAACTCAATTATGGAGCCAGCCATTAAATTAGCCTCAGTCTATAAAGGATTACTGAACATTCAGCTACAAAGTCTCACCTTGTTCAGAATTTCGGAGGGTGTAAGAAATTCTGGTAGAGAATAAAAAACCTGCACTTCATGGAGACTTTGAAAATTTTAATTCTTTACACTCCAGAAGAAAATACAAACAGTTCATGATTGTTGCAAGAGCAGTCCTGCACCTGAGGCTAAGGGTTCCTCCAGCTGGGTATAGGAAGTCATGGAAGACTAGGCTGCCAAAAAACCACACAACCCCGGGTAGTCTGCCAAGCCATTGGGGACAGTGCTGGGGAGCCTTGCCCAGCTTTCATCAGAATCTGAGAGCTGTGGAATCTCTAGCATGCTTCCATTCCAGCATATCAGCAAATTCAGAAAAAAAAGAGTTTTGTTGGAACATCTCCCAGCCAGCTTCATCTATCAAATGTAGGACATATCACAGATTGCTGCAAAGCAAAGCACCTTGAGACAGATGGTGTTGATGGGCATCAGCAGCCCAGGTGACGTTTGGGTGCCCTGTGGACACCTCAGCAGCACACTGTGCCCAAGCAAACCAGCACTGCCTCAAACACCCTGCTCCAGACCAGGGCTGGCTTGTCTTTAGCCAAAGCAGCAGTACCCAATGCCTGTACGCACAGATCACAGAGATGCACTTCCATGAATAGGCTGGAAAAATTACACAAAAATAAATTACTAGAAAGGAGTAAGTAGTGACAAGTAATTTATTGTATTCTTCATGAAAAAAGATTTCACACAAATGGTTGGTCCACATGCAGTATTCATTCCCTGCCACAGCCTAAGCACAGGCTTCAGGGACAGCCATTGGAGCCTGCGTGATCCCACACTGGTTTAGGTCACTGGTCCTTGCTGCAGTGAAATCCTGGACTGAAATCTGGGCACACACAGGCTCTGTGAAGTGGGTTAGCCTCCATGGGCATGAAGAAGGCTGTGCGTGACCAGGGGCCATTTATTATTTACCAGGGATATGATGTCAGGCAGACTGCTGGCAATTTTCTTACCAAGTGACAAATGTCCAGGTAAACTAGGGACCAGAGTCCTCTTCTCCCTGTTCAGACTGGAGGAGAGACACACTCTGCAGTCCCTGGGGAAAGCAGTGAAGGAAGGGGGGAGTGACCTGAAGCTCCTGAACTAATAATCCCAGCAGTGCTGGCCTGTATTTCTCCTTCCCAGCTGTAATCTCCATGAGGAAGAACACCCAGCTCCCAGAGGTACCCTCAGCCACTCTGACCCTCAGGTGCTCTCACAATGCAAACAGCAACAGGCTCATCACTCAGCTCAGGAGGTAACAACACTGTCAGCCTTTCTAGGGTGGCTGCCACTCTTCTGTTCAGCTGACCTCAGGCACCTCAGGCACTGGTGCTCTGACTGCTGAGCTCCAAGGGCTCCATACCAAGCCTTCAGTGCATTGCCTGGCACAAGAAGCTGCCAGCCCACCTCTTCCCACTGCAAGCCAAAAGAAGCTGCTGGGACCCTCACCTCCCTCCAGGCTACCAAGGACAGACAGCAGGAATATGGCAAAACAGAGAGGGAGGATTACATTGAACAGTTCATGGGATGCCAAGATGCAAGGGGTAAAAACCCTGCTCTCACTGACAAGGGAGATGCAGAAAGCACATTGTAAATCCATGCTCCACAGTCACTGCAAGGTGTGGGAGCCAAGGTGTTTCTTCTCCACCCATCACTATTGCAACGATGCAGCTGCATTGCTGCAATGCTGTTTGCCTCTGTGTTCTGTGCTTGGCCATGACATGGCATCAGCTTAGCCACGATGCATATCTGCTGTCTCCCCTGCACTCCATTTTACAGGCACTCTGGCACCTCCCAGCTCAGCCCACTCCTGAGTATGATACAGCCATTCCTACTGCTCCCAGCCCTTCACCTTCAAACCCTGCACACTGCTTCCCTGGGCATCTTTTCCTAATCACAGTCTAGCTTCTCCTGCTTAACCTGGCAGCAAAGCTGCAGTGCTTAGTCTGTGACATGACAGCAATTTTCATGGCAGCAGAAGGAGATGCCACAAACACAGCTCGTTTGCTGCAGGAGGAGGGGCTGACTGCTCAGACTGGAGGCGGTGGCTGTCGCTCCATCACAACTATTGTTTCACTACAGCAAGAGCAACATGAAACATCTGTAAGCTGGTGACTGGCACACTTTGTACAAACTGCCTGTTTTGTTGGGGTTTGAATCAGCTTGGCTCAGCTCTTGTGAAGCGTGTCCAAATTTTCACGCACACCAATGGCAAAAGGCCAGCAGAGAGAACCACCATCTGACCAACCTTCAGGACCAAGAGCCTGAGCCCTGCCATGGTCCCCAATCCTGCACAGGGCTCCATGCAAATACAAATGAAACCAAATTCCCTTGGGTGGAAAATCACCTTGCTCTGGATTATTCGAAATTACAAACCACATCTTAGAGCAAGAACAGTTGCAACGAAATTTAAAATTAGCCTTTTCCCATTCACCCACTCCCCTCAGAGCTAGAGGTATCTAAAAATAAACAACAAAATTCAAATAGCTTTTAGACATGCAGTTCTCAAATCTGCTTCTTGGGACTACTAAAACACAGTAACAGAAAAAATAAAACTGCCATAAGATTTACTAAACATTATTTCAAATTGATGCAGCGTGTCAAAATACAATGCGGCACAAGTTACAGAAACCACACACTTCTCTATAGCATGGATACCTATGCACTGCACCTGCAGGGACCTTTCAGAGGAAACCACACTTCTGTGATACAAGATGGAGTTTAAAAAAAAAAAAAGGGAAAAAAAACCCATTATGTATTTTAGCCATACAAAAAGATTCCAAGAGATTTCAAGAGTAGCGTTTTCATCAAATAGCAACATCTGTCCAGACTGCAATTCCAATATATGCTATTCCATTTTTGCTTTTCTTCCACAACTGGAACATCTTCCTATTACATCTTCATCTCTAAATCAAGTAAACCATATATTTTTAAGTATTTACAGTTTGCTTCACCATTTATATACAATTAACTTCAGATAACATATCCAGCATACAGGTCTAAGTGCTGTGTTGCTTAATTCTTGGTTTGGACCTTTACAATTGCTGCATTGGAGCTTTTGCCAACCAAAAAAGTCTTTGCAACCCTCAAACCCAGATTTTCCATGCCCAGAGGATGAGGAAACCCTCAGCAGTGATTACAGCCTCTGTGTAATTGTAATGACTTACTAGAATATAACATTGTCCATACATCTCCAGAGCAACAATGGCTGTTTTCTCTAAAACCCAGATTAGTCAAGAGCCCTGAAGATGACTAAGGATTTTATGCTAAATAGCCATTTGAAAACAGTTTAAATTCTAAATCCACCTGCACTTCAGTTCTCTGTCTATAATGGCATGCCGTTTAAAAGACATCAGATCAAATGCAAAAGACATAAAAAGTCATTAAGCTATGTTATCACACTTGCAGCCAAGACATTTACTTTTTTAGCATTTGAGAGGCAGAATTCTTTGTTACTAAGGTTTTAAAGAGTCCACTGAGAGTTACAAAAGCCACAGAATTCAGTTTAGAGGGAAGGTACAAGAAACACAGGCTGATATTTGTGGTTTCCTTGATTATCTACATCTCCACAAGAAGACTATTTGCAAGGAAGCCATTTCTCAAAGGCTGAAGACCCACTGGCAAACAGTGGAAGAAGACACTCAGAGCTCCTCTGTGCTTCCATGCATTCCTTCTTGCAGATTTATTTCCCACAATATACAAGATATTTACTTTTTTTGTGTGTGTGTGTGGATATATTTGGTTGTCTTTTGTCAGAGCTGGTCAGATTCAGACCCAGCTGTGATACAATACAGTTAAATTACCTCACTTTTAGCAAAGTACTTACAAATAAGGAACATTTTTAAACTTAATGGCAAAAGAAGATATCCTTCCCAAGAGGAATGTTTGCTTAAAATCCTTTCATAAGGATCAAAGAGCTGTAAATGGGATTTCATGAAGTACTGTCTGCTTATAGAAGATCTGCTTTTAATCAGCGGTATCCCTCCTTTTGAATTTCACATCTAGATTACCCTCCATAGGAAGTGGCTTTTAGCTAGGGTGAACCCTGAATCAACTCTGGGAATTCCCTGTAAAGCACTCCATCCTTGAGGCATCATTTCCGATAGGCCACTAATGGAGCATCCTGCTTTTAAGGTTCATTTCTTAACAGTGCACTCTACTATATGGCAATTAATTTAGGAAGGATTATGCTGATTGTAGTAATGCTGTATCTTGATCCATAGCCAATGTATTCATTCATCTTTATTCATTTAAAAGATCTGATGTTCTTTTGTTTCCCCTTTTGAGACCTGGCTTCCTATTCAGCTGGCAGTTTCATTGCTTAATCACACACTCTAAAGGGGCTACTCCTACAGCTACCAACTCCATGGGGATTTCTTCACTGAAAATGTCATCTTTGCTTTGCTTTTAGAAGGGAAGCACAGCAAACATCTTATTGATGACAATATTCATTGGCATCAGCAGGGGTTTCATCTAAGTAGGGGCTGGAGGGTTGAAACCATTGCATCGTATGTTGCTCTACCCATCCCTTGGGTTACACACAGGTTATGTCAATTAAAGGGGATCTCAAAATCCCAGCGAGGCATTCCTAGGAAAGCTTAAACTTGGGAAGAAAATAATAGTCATTTACAGCACGGCTGACTTCTCTGGGCCACTGAACTGAAAATGTGTTTTATCTAAATTCTAATCAGAAACCTGCATCAGGTTAGTGGGACATATCTGTCTTGGCACTGATCACAGTCAAAATCCAACTAAAACCATATGCAATCCCTTCTCTGACAGAGTAGGTGGATGCAAGGGAAACAGTATAGTAGAAACAGAATAGTAGAAAATGCCTTTAAGATGATGTTAGCAATGATAATTCATGATCAACTAAACACAATGGATACCATGTGTATTGCTTGCACTCAGACACTTTGTGCTGTCATGTGTCACATACCTACCTTTTCTGCCAGTGAGAGCAAGTTGAGATGCTTGCTGCCTCACCTCACATGGTATCAGCCCTGATTCCCCTTCCACAGGCTCTTCACTCTGAGCACTGCCTACTCCTCTAGCCAGCCACCTGGGTCCTCACTATTACACACAGGAGATTTTACCCTGAGTGTAGACCTCACTGAAGTCAGCAGGAACATTTATTATTCATAAACAATACCTTACACCTTAAAACTCAATAGGACACGCACTACAGATGCCTTGTGAGAAGCAAACATAATCCCAAAGTATCTCTGCTTCAGAGGACAAGACCACCATCTGCACATGTAGCAAGATTAGAAACCTGCAAATTATTTTGCTGCTCATCTCTATTCCTTCTTTCTCATACATACAAAAGCATTTATCTCTCTCATATGTACAAAACCCAAGTTTATCTCAACTAACCCCCAAGTGCTTCACAAGCCAGTGGCCTCTGCTGGCTCCTTCAAATGAAAATGGAAGTTTCATGCTTTTACCACTCAAATAATTCTTGATTCTGAAAGAAATGGCAGCAAAGCAGACAACAGATCCTGATCGCTCATCAGAAAAGTGGTTCATTGGCAGCAGTTTCAAGAAGATTCAGACAAGCACCCCTCTGCATCAAATGTCTTCTCAGACAGCCACTGTCCCCTTTCCAAACCTGCCAAGCTTCCAGCGAAGCACAGCTCAGTTCTCTGTGGTGGCACCAGCTCTGAGCTGAAAACACTGATGCCCTGCTGAGGGCACTGACTGATGAACTTGCTGTGGCAGTTAAAGGAATCACTGCCCCAAACCCTTCCTTCTGTCCTTCTGCCAAAGGTTTCAGTCTCCATAGAAATGTCCCCAGAAGGACCAACTGGCAAGTGACAGCAATCTGAGTGTAGCTTCATACACTGTGTTAAACAAAGGTGGGTGGTAAAAAAACACAGTCAGGGGAGATACAGAATAGATCCAAATCTAGACAAGGACTTTGGTCCACCATTCCAGGTACTCACCATGTCCTGTATCTGTAGGATATGCCCCCCTGGTGTCCAAAATGAATTGGCTGGTAGCTCTCACACTGCTGTTGTCTCACACCAGAACACCACACATTATCCCAGCACTTTGTTCAGACCAAACAGAAAGTTTCATCCTGAACCAGTGTGTCACAGAGCAGAAATCCAGATGAATATATTTTTTCTCTCTCACAGTATTCTGCCATCTTCAACCAAAGCCTACTTGCTTCTCATCTCTCTTCATACCAATACTAAAGGTAACAAGTAAAATTATTCTCTGTGCTCACTCCTCTGAATTTCTTCAGCCTCTCCATTTTTCTGCATTTTTCTGCTTTTTTTCCTCATGTACTGCCAGCTCTTCTCTTCTCTTTTCTTGTTATCCTCAGTAGTGAGATCCTTCCTCTGTAACATCACATTTTTGTGCTCTTTGTCTCCCTGTGCCTTACAGTCTGTCAGCTCAGGACCAGCAGTGCTATTCCCCACTCATACGTCAACCCTTGGACCATACCCAGAAAGATGATTCCCTTTTTTTTTTTTCCTCCAAGGGATTCAGGCACCATTTTCCTCTCCCAAATGCCTCCTTGCATTTGCTTTGGTGACTAGCTATTCTGCCATTGCTCAGTGGAATTGTGTTCACACCTCCTCTTCACTAAGCTCACACAGATTATGTTTTAATGGGTGCAGTTGCTGCTGGAACAAGCATGTCCTGTCACAGACATTTAACATGCCACGTGCCTTTTTTAAACCATGCTACAATTTTGAGTTCATCTAAGCTCAGGCCCTGCTTGAAAATTGCCATCTGCTACCAAAACACAGAAGCCAAAATAATTTGTAACAGGTATTTCTGTGTCATCATCTCCATTGATTCCCTGTACTATGCTGCACAAGAGGAGCATAATAGTGATGTTAAAAGCAATGGACTGGGGGGTATATCCTGAAAAATCTGGTCTGCTGAGAACATCCTGCACAACCGAAGCACAAAAGATTGCCACCTCATGCAGAAAAACACTTCAGCAATGGATGTGGTGGCTGTCCACACTACAAAGGCTGGGAAACGTGCTCCTGTACTCTTGGCCACCCTTAATCATGCACACCCTGCTCCATTCCCAGCTAACACTCCTGAACCAGTGGTGGGTTTGAAACCCACCTGCCAAGGACTTCAACACAGTGCAGAAGACGTGACTGAAGTGCTTACACTTACTGGTTCAATGCATTTCTATTACATTTCTATTACATCCCCAGACTGGTCTGGAGTTTCAAATACAAAGGTCCTTCCCCTCCCACAGCAGTTACATAAAAGGGCCCAGTTTCTCCAGTCTGACTCACAACTGAATGGCACCTTACACTGGCACAGTTAGTTCCACTAACAGCAAGCCTGGATGCTGTATGGGATGCATAACAGGCAGCAGGACAGCCACAAATGAGATAAAATGCAAGAAGCATGAATTTTCACAAGCTGAAATGGAAAGGAAAAAAAGGCAGATGAAACTAAAAAAACACCCCATGCAGATTGGTAAATGAGAGCAGGGAGATGCCCAGTGCCAAAGAGGGTTGTGTGCAACAATGTCTTTACCAGGAGCGGTGGGAGAAGGGAAAGCAGGAATAAAGCTGCTTTGGGTAAAAGAGATACAGGGGCTGTCAGTCAGGCCCTGCTGGCTGAAGGAGTCAGGACCCAAGGCATGGTCAGATAAAGCACAAGGAGGAAGTTATGCCCATGTGCACCACGAGCAGTAACCCAGACAGGTTGTCTTCCCAAGAGTGGTATCTGCTTCCACACTGATCAGAGGTGAAACCAGCTGCTGCCTGTTCCTTCCAGTTCCTGATGCTGCAGACCTGATCCCAGAGGGAAGTTTTGGCCAGGTACTGACTGCTGACTGCAGTGCCTGTGGCTGGATGCTGCTGCTGGGCTGGGTGATTTTGTGCGCTCAGGACAGCTCCTGGTCCCGTGACAGTAACACAGGCTTGGTACTGGAAAATCCACAGCAAAGTATCAGCACCCAGGACACTGTCAGAATTTAGTTTCTCACTTCTCCCATGAACCCAGGAGCTGGTGTAGCTCCAAAAAGCAGGAGTGTGAGTGGGGGGAAATGTTAAGAACAGTAACAAATGACAGTTTTATATTTTTTCATCATCACTCCTGTTGCACACTTCTACAGAGCTATCACATTTCCTTAGAGCCCAGAAGACTTGAAGCTACAATGTATTTCCTTAGTGGCCAGAAGAAACATCTAATTTACCGGAGGGGAATGGGGCTTCAGAAGACACACACAGATAGACCCCGTGGGTTCTTGCGGGACAGGCGGTGTGTACAAGGTCTGACACAAAGTGCCTGATCTGCTTTCGCTGGAGGAGAAGGGCCAGAAGTGCAAAAAAAAGAACAAACCAAAACAGTCCAGCCCTGATGCCTGCCAACTTCACTAATGTTAATTTATGCCTTTGATTTGGTCACAAAACTCAACAGTAATGTTAATGAATACTCATTTATAGAAGCTTCAGCACATGCCATTTCAAAGAGAAAAGGCTGAGGTTCAGGCATTCTTTTTCACAGCAATCCTCTCCCCAGCACAGAGAAAAGATTTTGTGAGAAGAGATGAAATTAAAAGGAACTGTTGATTCTAAGGCAAAGACTCATAATTCTTCCCAGTTTCTCATTCTACTCCAAACCGGAGAGCAAAGAACTAGCTATGGGTGGGACCCTGTTACACTCCAGCTTCAAATGAAGATTGAGCCATGCACAAAGCACCTGACACTCACCCAGAGGGTAACCGGGGCCTCCCCCAAGCCAGACATGCCCTGAGTCAGTCACACAACGCATTGAGGAACGAGGCAAGAGGAGCCATCACCCAAAAATCCACTGCAGCACCTAGGTTCAGCCTTGGCCACCAGGCACTGCTGCCTGTTGATACTGGAAACCTGCATAAATGCGGCACTTTGGTATCATGAAACTCAGCTTTTAGAGGATGTTGTTTCCCTCCAGATCAAATATTTTGACTGAAGGATGTTTTTATTGTACAGGGAGAAAATCGCGAGGAGCTTACAAGCTTTGTAACACTGGCTCCGCTAATGCCGTTAAGCAGGGGCTTTGCTCAGGAAGGTGCCACACCCACCAGGCAGCCCTGTCCTTCAGCTACCGAAACTTGCCCGCGTCACACCGTGCCAGCTTTCCAGGCAAAGCTCCACGAACCCAAGCGACATGGGAGCTCACCCCGCTTCCCCGCTCATCTCTGTCCCAGGTGCCACAGCAGCAGTGACCCAATCATCCACTGATCAGTCCCCCAAGAGGAAAGCAACAACCTGGAGACCAGCACCGGTGCTGGGGAAAACCTCTGCCGTGTGAGCAAGCTCCGGGTGCGATTTCCCCCACCACACCCCTATCCGCCAGCTCTGCCTGTTCTTTATTTCAGCCCCTATATCCCCAGATCGTGTGTATTAAGGGAAAGCATATACTGTACCAAAGGACCCAGGTCCCTTCTTTCTGGCATNATAAAGAATAAAATAAAAATATAATAATGAAATTTTAAAATAAAATTAAATGCAATCAGTCCTCGCCCAGAGCTCCAGCGGGAGGAGGATGGGCGGCGGCACCCGCATCCCGCCGCTCCGGGGAGCTCCGGCCCCGCAGTCCGGGGGCTGCCCGCGGCCCCGGGCACTGCGCGGCCGCGGCGCTCCCGCCGCACNCGCGTCACACCGTGCCAGCTTTCCAGGCAAAGCTCCACGAACCCAAGCGACATGGGAGCTCACCCCGCTTCCCCGCTCATCTCTGTCCCAGGTGCCACAGCAGCAGTGACCCAATCATCCACTGATCAGTCCCCCAAGAGGAAAGCAACAACCTGGAGACCAGCACCGGTGCTGGGGAAAACCTCTGCCGTGTGAGCAAGCTCCGGGTGCGATTTCCCCCACCACACCCCTATCCGCCAGCTCTGCCTGTTCTTTATTTCAGCCCCTATATCCCCAGATCGTGTGTATTAAGGGAAAGCATATACTGTACCAAAGGACCCAGGTCCCTTCTTTCTGGCATGGAAAGCACACCCTATTGTAGCTCTGCTCGTGTACAAAAGCATCTAGCGGGAGACAGGCACCGATAAGAAGAGGATGGTTATGATTAACTCTTTGACTTCTGATTCCCACCACGCCTGATGTATTAATAGCGCGCAGAGGTGTTGGTGCTGGCATCATGGCGCTCTTTGATTTTCCATGCTTCCCCCCACGCCCACGCTCGCCCACCGCCCATTTCTCCGCACCCTGTGCCTACCCCCGGCNGCGAACAAAGGAGCGCCCGGAGGCTCCTTACCGTTATGTGGGGGATGCTCTTCTTGCCCTGGTAAGACATGTCGGCTCTCCCTAGCGCCGAGGAGCGAGCCGAGCCCAGCGGAACAACACCGGCGGTGCTGAGACGAATAATAATAAGCCCGGTCGGGTGATGGGGCGGGGCGGGGGCGACCCGGCAGAGCGGTGGAATGGGGGCGAAGTTCCGTCGCCCAGAGGAAGGGGAGCCCGGCAAACCCAGCACCTTTTTTTTTCGGCTGCAATCAAACAGGGACGCGGCTCCCGGGGGGGTCGGCGAGCGCTGCCTCTGCCGGCGGCAGCAGCGCCCTCCCGGCTGCAGGTCGGAGCAGGATTCGCTCAGCGCAACCCAGGAAGCGTTTCCTTCCCTCCTGTCCCCCACCCCTCCGCCTGGCCCCCCTTCACAGCCCATCAATCCAGCCGGAGACTCCCTCCCTCCCGCACCGGCGCTGGGAAACGCCGCCCCGCCAGCTCCGCCACCGCCCCGCTCGCACGCTGAGGTCACCGGCAGGATCCCACGCGTGGGTTGTCGCAGGGTGGGGACCGGGGATATAACCCCCTGCGGTGGGTCCTGCTCTGCTGCACATGGCAATGGCACTGCCTGCCCCGTCCCCACGGCATGAAGCCTGATGGCAGTGCTCTGCGCTGTCCCCATGCCACTGTCCCCATAGCACTGACCCTGATGGCACTGCCCTGGGCTGTCCCCATACAACTGATCCTGATGGCATTGCCTTGCACTGCCCCTGATGGCCCTACCTGCTCTGTCCCTGATGGCACTGACCCAGGTGGCGCTGCCTGCTCTGTCCTCACCAACATCTCTGACCCCAACAGCACTGTCATGCTCTGCCCTCCTTGTCACTGCCCCATTGTCACATACCTGCTCTGTCCTGTGCCCATGGAGCTCATGGGGGATAACAAAATCAGGCCAGGCCAGGTAGATGCTATATCAGCAGCTGCTGGAGAGGTAAAGTGGCTAGTTGAAACCCTTCTGTCTTTTCTGTGTCTCACAGAATGCCTCCCTCCACCCACGGTGCTTGAAGCACTGCAAAGCTGTGTCCAAGTTTATCCCCCCAAGGACATGCACTCTGGGGCTCATAGCATACTCACCCCTGTGATACACACATAGATACAAGACATTTAGCACCCAGGCCACATGCCTGACACATCTTCCCAGAAATCATTGTTTGAAGCTTGTAAAAAACTCTGGATGCCACTGCACAGGGGTCACATGCTGCTTACAGTACACCTTCATAAGCCAGAGGCCAGATCTGCCTGCTTTACCCTTAACCTCATCCTCACCTCGCTTTGGTCAACTTTGCAAGCACAGCTGGATCCAGAGAGGTAGTGTGCAGTGTGTGCTCACTACCCTGAGTCGCAGGCTGAACTAGGAAGCCGGGAAAATGGGAAGGCAGCACCATGGATGGGGTGTGCTGTGCCCTCCCACTGCCCCAGGGTCCTGATCAAAAAAACTCAGGAGTTCAGGTGAGCTAGAAAAGAGAAGACTGCACTGCAGCTGGCAGCCTCTGAAGGCAACCCTGGGGTCGTTGCAAAGAAAGCAGCAGCATTCCAGGCACAGTGTCCCACCAAGCCCTGCCTGCTCGCTCCAGCGTCCCACCACAGCAGACACCCACTGGACTGCACGGATGGCCATGTGGTACCTGCACACAATCCCCGGGCCAGAGCAAACCAGCACCCCATTCATGCTCAAATTGAAGACGGGTGAAGAGAGTGGAAACTCTCAGTTTAGCCTGTGGAAAGAGCAGAGTGCGGAGAAGCTACAGAGGCTCCAGGCTGGGTACTCAGGAACAGGGTGTATCCATGCAGAAGCATCACTGCAAGGCCGCATTTCTTTCTAAGGGGAAATCAATGACAGCCCGGGATCCCATGAGAGCCAGCCCCCCGGGTCTACTTCCAGCCTGCATGCCACCGACAGGGCTAAGATGGAGATGCACAGCCGTCAGGGGCCGGCCAGCCCACCGGCTCACTTCTTCCTTGAGCCTACAAAATGAGTCCAGGCTGCAGACCCAGGGAAGAGAACCCGGGACAGAGGTTTCGGCCGATCCTCCCGCCTTCCGCGTTCCCTGCCGGGGAGACAATGCAGAGGGAGCCGGGGGGAGCAGGGGCAGAGTCAGGGCGGGGGGTCGGGGCAGATCCTGGGGCTGTGCCTGGGACAGGCTCCGCGGAGTTTCCCCGGCGAGTTCGGGAGTGCAGTGGGCCCGGCTTTGTTCCGGGGGGCGGCCGGCAGGCGCTGAGGGACCCGAGCTGCCCTCCAGCACGGACAGGAAAGGAAACGGAGAAAAGTCATCGCCATCACTTACAAAGGAAAACGATTTCTGGAGTCACCCCCTCCCGCCCCCGCTAAGCTCTGCCAAGTGAGGTAGTTCAGGGGCCAGCCGGGCTCTTCCCAGAGCACCAGCGTGCGCGGGAGGAGGGGGCCGCGCCCCCCCCCCCCGGCGCGCCGAAACACACC